>NWSH02000571.1:5186467-5218665 GCA_002382865.2 Heliothis virescens
TTGTTAAGCATTCATAAAGGGAATATATTCAGTACGCCTACGTATAAAAGTATCCTATGTTTACCGCCAGACGTAGGCGGATCCCAGTAAGCTAATATTAGAATGTAAATTATATATCTTCTCGCTTCTGCTTTTAAAGGTTAGGCAGGTGTGTTTTCCTTAAGTTTTGTTCTCATATTTTTTTTATGCTAATTATAATGAGCTGATAGGTTTTGTTTTTCTCAGTTTTTCTTACCACCATTATTGTAGTGCCTAAGTTATTACTTCTACCATTAAGTTATTTCTTCTTATTTAACATGGATTGAGAAACTCCATCCGTTGATCAACACATGGATAGAGACTGCAATTTTCATGGTATGCGTTATCAGTACATCTTAAGAAAACTGCATTATATTCTATATGGAATACAAATGTTTTTTGGGGCGAATATTAATGTTATCTTTCTGGGAATCAGACTCCAAGGATTCACGGCAATATTTAAGCCTACTAGCTTCTGACAGCAGTTTTACTCGTGTCCGTGAAAATTATTTTGCACACCCGGAGAAAAAGTAGTCAAGTCTACTTCGATAAATGGGCTATAAAATAAAATATTTTCCCAGAAAATCGGACCAGCAGTTCCTGAGATTAGTGCGTACAAACAAACTCAATACTAATATTTTATTTAGTACAGATATACAAATCCCTACTATCCCTACTATCCCTACTAATCCCTACTAATATTATAAATGCGAAAGTAACTCTGTCTGTCTGTCGTGTCTGTCTGTCTGTCTGTCTGTCTGTCTGTTACGCTTTTCACGCCTAAACCAGTGAGCGATTTTGATGAAATTTGGTACAGAGATAGAATACACCGCAGGAACACATAGGCTACTTTTTATCCGGGTACGGGAAGTTGTTCCCTCGGGAAGTAATATTTTTTAATACGCACAGAGACAGTTCGGTACATATTTTATATCGATGCGATAACAATGATACAATGATACAATGTTCCGGACTCACTCGAAATGCGGGACGTGTGGATGGTGGGGCGTGGTAATCGGTGCGCGGGGCGCAGAATGTTGGTGATATTTATATGTTTGTTTGTCTGTTTGCACACGCTAATCTCAGGATCCACTGGACGGATTTTGATGAAACTTGGCAGGCATATTATAGCTTATATGTCAGAATAACATATAGGCTATATATTTTTTTGGAAATTCGCTCTTTAAGGGGGTAAAAAGGAGGGGGTAAGTTTGTATGAAACTCCGTCAGTTTTGAAGCTAATTCGATTAAAATTAATATTTGGCTTTTGGTTATAAATTAAGAATGACGCCAATAAGGATTTTTGGAATTCTGCCTTAACGGGGGTGAAAAAGGGGGGGGGGGGGGGTAAGTGTCTATGAAACTCCGTCAGTTTTGAAGCTAAACTACTAATATTATAAATGCGAAAGTAACTCTGTCTGTCTGTCTGTCTGTTACGCTTTCACGCCTAAACCAGTGAGCCGATTTTGATGAAATTTGGTACAAAGAAGAATACACCTGAGGAACAAACATAGGGCTACTTTTTATCCGGGTACGGGAAGTTGTTCCTCGGAAGTAATACACTACTCACAAAAATTTAAGGATATTTTTTCATGGACGATTTTCTTATGGGATTTTCAAGAAGCTGTATCTCCAAGGAAAATGATCGTACAGCAAAAAAAAAACCAGAAAATTATAGATTCAAGATTCTAGTTTTCAATCTATCCATGATTCTTTTTTTAAATCACTAGTTTTGGAATAACACTAAAGAAATCAAGGAAAGAAAAAAAATACAGATTTTCTTTCAACTTTGGAAAGCTACAAGTTCATAAATTTTTTTTTTTATCTCATTCCAAAATTTTTTTGAAAATTTTATGCGCTTTCTTTGATGTAACCGGTTAGTTTGTACGATGATTTTCCAAGGAATTATTGTCAATCAAACGCAAAAACGATCTCGTTCTCTTTGTTTATCAATAACTCTGTAAATAATGATAGAAAATCTAAGCAAAGTTTTGAAATCTACACAAAATTTCCAATAAGAAACCATGGATAGATAATGCAGTACCACTTTTTTTGGAGTAATATCTTCGTTTAAAAAAGGTCAAAGAATGACATAATGAAGGATATTTGGAAAACTTGCTGTAACTTTTGATTCGATGGGTGAACGAAGGATATCGGAGTAAATTTTTTAACATTAAGAATATCCTGGAATAGCCCTGAGAAATTCAAACCACTGCGATTTGTTTTTCTTGATGTTCGGAGGCTTTAAACTTTCAGCTATCGCAAAAAATGACAATTCTGAACAAGTTACCAATTCATACAGATTTTTCCAGTAAAATCGTTTTTTTTTACTCCATAATCTTTATTAATTCGATCAAAATAGAAAATTAATCAAGAGAAGATTTTTTACAAAAAAAAAAGAATTGTAAGTAAAAAAAAAAAACTCACAACTTTTTTTTTTATTTTGTCTACATTTTTTGCCCGTAAACGAGCACAGTAAGAAACAATTTTATTCAAAATTCATCTTTTCACATGCTCGTCGGGAGTTATGCAACAAATGTGACTCGCGTTATTACTCCTTTTCAGAAGGGATAAAAGTTAAGTTAAGAAAAACATTGCAAAAAAAACTGAATATTGTAACGAGAATTTCCCATTTGATGAAATAAATTAAAATTTTAGAGTAAAACTTAATTTAATTGGAAAAATCGGTATGAATTGGTAACTTGTTCAGAATGTTCATTTTTTGCGATAGCTGAAAGTTTAAAGCCTCCGAACATCAAGAAAAACAAAACGCAGTGGTTTGAATTTCTCAGGGCTATTCCAGGATATCTTATGTTAAAAAATTAACTCCGATATCCTTCGTTCACCATCGCATCAAAAGTTACAGCAAGTATTCCAAATATCCTTCAATATGCATTCTTTGACCTTTTTTCAAACGAGAATATTACTCCAAAAAAAGTGGTACTGCCATTATCTATCCATGGTTTCTTATTGGAAATTTGTGTTAGATTTCAAAACTTGCTTAGATTTTCTATTCGATCATTATTTACAGAGTTATTGATAAACAAAGAGAATGAGATCGTTTTGCTTTGATTGACAATAATTCCTTGGAAAAATCATCGTACAAACTAACCGGTTTACACAAATGAAAGCGCATAAAATTTTCAAAAAAAGCTTTTGAGTGTTAAAGAAAAAAAAACTTTTTTATGAACTTGTAGCTTTCCAAAGTTGAAAGAAAATCTGTAATTTTTTTCTTTCCTTGATTTCTTTAGTGTTATCCCAAAACTATGATTTAAAAAGAAATCATGGATAGATTTGAAAACTAGAATCTTGAATCTATAATTTTCTGGTTTTTTTTTTGCTGTACGATCATTTTCCTTGGAGATACAGCTTCCTGAAAATCCCATAAGAAAATCGTCCATGAAAAAATATCCTTAAATTTTTGTGAGTAGTGTATTTTTAATACGCACAGAGCAGTTCGGTACATATTTTATATCGATGACGATACAATGATACAATATCCGGACTCACTCGAAATGCGGGACGTGTGGATGGTGGGGCGCGTGGTAATCGGTGCGCGGGGCGCAGAATGTTGGTATATTTATTTGTTTGTTTGTCTGTTTGCACACGCTAATCCTAGGATCCACTGGACGAATTTTTGATGAAACTTGGCAGGCATATTATAGCTTATATGTCAGAATAACATATAGGCTATATATTTTTGGAAATTCGCTCTTTAAGGGGGTAAAAAGAGGGGGTAAGTTTGTATGAAACCCGTCAGTTTTGAAGCTAATTCGATTAAAATTAATATTTGGCTATTTGGTTAGAAATAGAATGACGCAATAAGGTTTTTGGAATTCTGCCTTAGCGGGGTGAGACAGACAGACAGACAGACAGACAGACAGACAGACAGACAGACAGAGTTACTTTCGCATTTATAATATTAGTAGGGATTAGTAGGGATAGTAGGGATAGTAGGGATTTGGTATATCTGTACTAATATAAAATATTAGTATTGAGTTTGTTTGTACGCACTAATCTCAGGAACTGCTGGTCCGATTTTTCTGGGAAAATATTTTATTTATAGCCCATTTATCGAAGTAGACTTGACTACTTTTTCTCCGGGTGTGCAAAATAATTTTCACGGGACACGAGTAAAACTGCTGTCAGAAGCTAGTAGGCTTAAATATTGCCGTGAATCCTTGGAGTCTGATTCCCAGAAAGATAACATTAATATTCGCCCCAAAAAACATTTGTATTCCATATAGAATATAATGCAGTTTTCTTAAGATGTACTGATAACGCATACCATGAAAATTGCAGTCTCTATCCATGTGTTGATCAACGGATGGAGTTTCTCAATCCATTGTTAAATAAGAAGAAATAACTTAATGGTAGAAGTAATAACTTAGGCACCTACAATAATGGTGGTAAGAAAAACTGAGAAAAACAAAACCTATCAGCTCATTATAATTAGCATAAAAAAAATATGAGAACAAAACTTAAGGAAAACACACCTGCCTAACCTTTAAAAGGCAGAAGCGAGAAGATATATAATTTACATTCTAATATTAGCTTACTGGGATCCGCCTACGTCTGGCGGTAAACATAGGATACTTTTATACGTAGGCGTACTGAATATATTCCCTTTATGAATGCTTTAACAAAGCTAATGTCTCCTAAAAAAAGATGTGTCACTTAATTAGGTAATTTAAAAAACAATGAAAGGTACATAAGTAAGAAACTTTCCTTTACAAGCAATTTTTTTTATTATTTTAAGCTAATAACTGAATCTATCTTTCTTTACAAAAGTTTTATCCTGTGGCTTTGCCCACCGTCCTCGGGTCATTCAAGGATGGATCTTAATGTTTATTCTGAATCCTCGACCATTTGTACTATAAAATCTCTAACTTCATAAACTACACCTACCATTGCAAAAAATAAACAAAAAAAAAATAACTAATTTTGGAGTATACATTAGACCATAAAAAACCTTTTGACATCATAAAAAAAAAACTTTTGATTGCATACCCACAGTGTCCTAAAACACCAAACACCAAAAATCGGAACTGCCTAAAAAACCCCGTCCTAAAACTAAGCGGAGTTTTCCACAAATAAAAACTGTGGATAGAAGGACCAAAAAAATCCAGTTCATAAAATGCCACATCTAGTTTGACGAACATCGCTCCCTCCCCTGGGGCGTTATCCATCCGTTGTCTTGCTACAAAGCCGCCTGGCGGTTGACTCAAAGGAATAACCCCCACTATCCGGGCATAAGCTCTGTATATTCTATTTTGTGGTGCAAAATCGTTCTTTGTGTTACGTTTTCATTGCAGCTAATATTAGTTAGGTATTATATCGTTTTAGTTCTGTCAGGGAAATCGGCTAATGTGTGCATTTAGGGAATGTGTCTCTGTGTTGATGTTTGATAATGTATAAGAGGTTTTTTATAACTTTTGGTAATTTAAATGCTAAAATTTACACATTAATAACACGATGCGATTGACGTGACAATTTCGAAGTTATCGATAACTTCTAATCAGGACTTATTTCAAGATAACGAACAATGCGCTACTTGCTATCTTCAAATTAACATTATAAATAAATTATACAATATCCAAACTAAACAAAACTAACTCATCACACAGAACATGTTTAGTAATTAGTAACCACGCAACTAAATACCAACTTACCGTCACAAATTCTCTTTGGGCGTTATTTTCCAAATTGTCACACAATTCCATGAAAACGGCCCAAACAAATTTAAGCAATTTTGCGAAACAAAATCCGCAAACCCAGTTGGATTTGAAAGCCAACATTATCAAATCATAATTAAAACTTTCACCAAACTCTCGTACTTTGTGATAGCTAGTTCGTTTTACAGCCCAATTACCCAGGAATAGACGAAACACCCATTTTCATGGGTGCCGTAAAGTTTTCAGAAGTGGGAGCGTCCTTATTTAGACTTGGAATCGTAAACCAGGAGTTAGGCATTAAAGTCTTTATGTAGTTCGCTAATGTTTTATATGTTGTAAAATACAATGTAAGCGGTTTAGGCTCTTGAAGTCAAAAACTTAGTTCAATGACCATAAAATATATGACATGACATCACAAAAATGTTAAGGGTAGTGTGAATGATCCAGGTGGTTGTTCTAAGGAGTTATGCTAACATGGAACACCATAGCTAGAAATCAGAAAATCATGCTTACCTCTTGCCCCAGAACTGACTTGACACTGATATAACGCATCATCATCCAATGTCACTTCCCTGATGTCCAAGGAGTAGTCACCTGCAACCAAACTCTACGTCAAATTTTGCCAAAATTAAAGCCGGAATTCAGCACGACAATAGTCAACGTATGAAAATGATTCTGAGACACGCGATTCACCATAGCATTTCCATACTATAACAAATGACACTTGGACGCGCGCCGCTAACACGGGATAGTCGTTCGTTTCAGAACTGTACTTGTAAGAGCTTCTATATTGTAGGTTAGTCGATTAAACTAGAAATGTTAGAGGCAACTAATATGGAAGCCAGTTCTCTTGGATTTTCTATACTAATATTATAATGCTGAAGAGTTTGTTTGTTTGTGTGGTTGAACGAGCTAATCTCAGGTCCGATTTGAAAAATTCGTGCAGTGTTAGATAGCCAATTTATCGAGGAAGGCTAAAAGCTACTTTTTATCCGGGTGCGCGCTGTAATTCCCATGGGAAAGCGAGTAGAACCACAATATCGCAACAAGATATAATATAGAAACCAAGTAGTCATAGGACCAACTCAAACTTTCAGAAACCAGAGCAAAGATCGTATGTGTCACCTTCACCAATACCCGTTAAATTCCATAGCTTCGTCATCATACACAAGGTTTAAGGTATTGATGCACTAAGCTCTGAATATCTTCAGTAAAGCGCTACACATTCCCAACGAGACATGTCGGGAATTTATACTACATGGGAATGCTCGTCTTAAACTGAAGTTAGTTCTTTGAGCACGGATCAAAGGTTCATTTCAAAGATTTACGCCTAAAAATCTCTTTTATCGTGCGCGTGATGAAACTTGGAGCAAAATATACTTTTATTTATGTAAAAATATACTTTTTTGCTGTTTTTTATCATTTGAATGAATCTAAGGAATTGCGAGTTAGTTATTATTAAATTTAATCTTGTTTCAATAGATAAGCCATCAGATGATTATGTTTTACCAAACTAGCCTTAAAATTGGCTGCCATAAAAAAAAAATTCTGCTACTGCAGGAAAAGACGCATATAAAGATTTGTTACTATAAATCAATCTCCCCGAGTAAAGTATCTTCCCATACACCAAGCGCCTGCAAGAACAGCGAGCGAGCCGGTGATCCAGTTGGCTGATCCTTTCACCATGAACGTTCGCACTTCACAAACAACAGGGATGTTTACCTTCTTCGTCACTCCCGATCATCTTGTATCGCTCGTAGCCGGTGAGATGACGATGTGTCCCCAGGCCGAAGTCGTCCTTTGTCCACTGCAGCTGTCCCGCCTTGTTTTCCACTCGACATGGCAGGGTCACCCTGGATCCTACCACTGCACTCTGCAGAAAGAAGTCAGGTGTTTAGTTTCAAACAACTTAAGTACAGACATCAATCTGTAAAATATTCCCATTCAACATAGAACCTTATAATTTAGAGATAAAGTCGAAAACTTTAAAAGGAATTTGCCAAATTGTAGTAACCTGATGTGCTGATGTCTATGAACAGTTTTGAAGAATTTTGGTCGTTACTGGTAGTTAGAAGCCAAAAAATCTAGCCAGTATTACCTAGCGGTATTAGATTACGTGGGTAACTGAGTTGAGAAGATCAGATAGGCCGTTGTTCCATGTAAAACATTGGTCTAACCAAGTCATTAGACTAGGAGCTGACTCGAACGTAGTTGAGAGAAAGCTAGGCAGATGATGATGATGAAATAAATAATGAGTTTGTAATGGCAGCAAATTGGCCCAAAATTAGACCGTCAACAATAAATCTTCTGGCAACAATTTACAAGAAATAACGCCTTTCCCATATAACTTTTTCAAATATGTTTAACCCCTATTTCACAGGCCACACACCAAATTCCATTTCCTGACATATTCATACCAATTCCCCGGTATAGAAGGCAGACAAAGAAAAATTCGTTATTCCAGAAATTACTTGGCATTTCGCAACATTAATTTAGGTCCCGTTTCGTAAATCAAATATTCCCCGTGGAATCTGTGGAGCAACAACGTGGCCCAATATTATTCTTTTCTGCAAGTACTCAGTTGACATAGAAAAGGCTTGTATTGAATATCTGGTGATATTAAAAATTCCTACCCTCTATCCTCTTGGGACGGAACGGATGTTTTCATAGATGACAAACCTTTTCGAATTAATTCTGTTCCTATTTTCTGGGCCAGTTGGTTTGTTGATCCTAATTTTGTGTGAGAATTCTTTTGTATGTGTATTTGACAAGCATTGAAGATAATTATCGTTTTGGGAATGACATAATTTTGTGATAACTTATAATTTATCAGGCATGTATGGAAGGATGATCATTACCATCATAAATGCGATAGCAGAAAAAATTAAAACAAAAATATCACCTGATTGAAAAATGTATTTTAATCAACGAACTGAAAAGCCAGGAACTTAGCTAGGACCTAGAACAGTCTCAATCAATTATATGCTGCACCAACTATCTACATAAATGACTAAAAACTAAATGCACAAAACAAACATAGATTGACAGAATAAATACGATTGAAACAACACTGTAGCTACACTAAAAAGCGATGGAATTTCCAATGGAACTGCTATATATTCGTTGTTAATGAAATAACTTAGTTTCCTGACGCATTTTATTTGCCTGATAATTTTCATTCGGTGAACAGAAATGCTTAATAATGAGGGTTGAATTAATTTGTATATTCAACGCTGAGTACTCGTCTGTTATGACCCAAAAATAAATTGTTATTGAATCAACAATCGTTAAAACAATATTAAGTGTATGTTTTGAATATTGCTCGGTTTTGTATGATTTTAATCGTTGCCTCACTATATTGTTGAGATTTAAACGTAAATATTTACTCGACTGTTCAGTAAATTGAAGATGCGATATTATAAATACGAGGATTTCTCTCGTATTTTATGGTAATCGTGTTTACGTGTACTCTCTGAATTATGGGAATATTCACAGAATGTAGTTTTACATTGAAACAAAATTGGAATTCGTATTCGTTGGTATCAATAAAGATAATTCCATTTGATTTGTAGTGGAATGCTTTATATTTGATGTGTTTAACGCATTTTATGTAAGAAGTATAAAGGAATATTTGAGATGACTCACCTGATCTTGTGGCTCGATGGCAAATCTTTGTTCTCTATATGCATCCACAGAGCTAATCAGTACCAGAAAGAACATACATTGTAGCACTAAAACATTAATCTTCATCGGTATCCTTAACAGAAGAAACAATTCATTGGCACTTCTAGTCGTCACACGCGATCTATGTTTTGCATCATTAGACGTTTCACTAAATTCAATTTTTGATTCATCATAGACTTTCATACTGGGGTTCTGATTGGATTTTACATCAGTATAATGATATTTCTCAACTGTTTTATGAATATTAATCATTTCATAATTAGAATTAATTTCATATTTAGATTTGCTCATTTCATTAGAACCCATTTTGGGTTGGTAATTCAATTTGTTTGCAATCACATGTTAATTTTGTTGCTGGGTGAACTTTTCAGTTGATTTCGTGAATGCTGTGCTTTGTTCTGCATCTGCAACGAAAAGATATTTAAATTAAAATCTGTGTAGGAAGTTCTTTGTTATTCCAGTGGTCAAAGTTGGTATTTTAAATTGGATAATTCTTATAGCTGTTCATTTACTCTATGTATGCGTAAACCAGAGAGATTGTTCTAATTTTATCCTTGCTTGTGCTAAAATTAGGCATGTTCGCCAACTACATCTCCTAATTAATTTGATCTTTAGAGTAAAATAACAGCTTGGAACGTTATGATGGGGAGAAACTTTTGATCATTGATCTAACAACTATCTAGCGGTAAACAGAATATTACGGGACCACCTAAAATGTTTGTATACTTAGCACTACTTCAAGCCGAGCTATTTACAGGCCCTCTTTAACACTCACAGCATTTAATTTCACTCGGTGCTATTTGACAAAATTCGGTCGCATTTCGGTCATCAAACTGGGCTCGAACATTTACATTTTAAATCCTCGCACCAAACGAAAAAATTGCACAAACAAAAATGACCATAAAACCAACGCTCGTTTTAATAAATCTCATCATTATTTCAACAAAAATACCAACAGAGTTAAATTTCAAAGAAAACGTGTATCATAAACTTATACTAAACATGATATGAAATATGTGGGCGATGGAAAGAAAATTAGTTTCCGCATAGCTAAAACTTTAGTCCATAAACATAAATAACTTGAAGTTAGTGGTACGCTTTCAAAATTCTATTCAGTACACGACAGTATAAACATGTCTTAACCAAGCTGTATTATAGTAGGGGATGTTATGAATAAATCATTCTGGAGCATTGCAAAAGACGGCAATTTCTACTGCACCGGTTTATAGTTCTCGGAAGGAAGGGGAATAGATATATCTATAGTCTCTACCACTGGTTCCATTTTATCAAACTCGATTGCAACTCGATTGTGAATTTGATGGGTAGGTTATAAATGGATCTTCTTTTTAGTGGAATTTATTAAGAGCCCTGTCAGTTTATCAATTATTTTTAATAACTTTTGCCTTCCTAAAATATAAATGTTATCACAATAAGTATATAGGTAGCTTAAAGCACTGAGTAAGTATGTAGTGCCCTATTTTTTTGAAAAGTTATGCATACAAAAATATATCAATATTTTCAGTGATCTATAATATCAACTCGAGCAATTTTCAGTGTCAAGTAGTAATAACCTTTGTAAGACTAACGCTTGTTTGACAGAGTCGTATTTCACATCCCTTTCTGTCTTAAACCAATTTAAACTGTAAGAAAGAGATAAAACGCATAATATAATGTAGCTCTTTTGTTGAACTTCCTTCAAAGGAATCTTAAAATAGGTCTTATTTTTAAGTATCGGGAGTTTCCTATTACAAAGTATTATTACTTTGTGTGAATAAAATGTCCTGTTGATATTATATTGGTCCTTTTTTAATATCTATTTTTTTTCATTATGTTATTGGTTTTGTTAACATATACAACATTGATTTTCGCGTATATTTCATAATCCTCATGCTAGTATGCTTTTTGTTCAGTATTATTATCAAGGTTATTGTCATAAAAGTGCGTATGTTTGTGATCTAGGTGTATTTAATTTTTAAAGGGTGATGTAGCTGCATTTTTTAAAACAGAATAATTATAAACATACCTGTGAAAGGATTCTGCTACAAAAAATACAACACAAAGAAATTAAATTCACTGACTAAGAAAAAAATATCATAATCCACAACGATTCAAGAATCTAGACTATAAGACCTGATAAGAACCCAGGTGGTTTTCATTCAGCATTAAATATATTATGCGAGCATGCATTGAAAGAACCATAAAATAATACAGCTAAAGTTATAGTTAAAATAAAATCTAAGGATATGTGCAATGAAGCTGTAGATGAGAGTGATAAAGATTGAGATACCGTTAACGAAGAAGCCTGGATGGACGGTTTGGTAAATGTTGAAACTGCTAGACTAAATTAAGACGTGAATACTTAAATAAAAGAATGTAGCTTTGAATAAATTACATATTGTTAATTTGCTACTGATGTTCTGCTTGTTGATTATATATAGGTATAAAGTCTGTTAAATGTTGATGTTTTGAAAGAAAAATCTCTATCACAAAGAAAAACTTAAGCTTTGGAAATTTAATTTGCCTATCAAAACAAAATGTTACAAAACAACAGAAAAGAAAAAAAAATATAACGAACTTATCCTTCGAAGATATAACAAAATAAGATTTGAGAAGAGCAAAGTTTGGTAAGAAACTCGCCAATTTATCAGAAATCATACAGGTAGAGGATAATGATTTGAGACTACTTTGACAAAAGACAATTATGAAGTCTACTCGACTGGCAAGAGGCTCAAACAATCCAATGAAACGGCACATCTTTGAAACTAGGAGATCCATTCAAAAAGATAATTCGCGTAAAATACAAAGCGTACTGTCTTAAGTTTCGCGTAGTGTGAGACACGGAGATAAAGTTAGGATCGCAAACTTGAATTTCAATGTTCTTAATAATAATTCTTCCTTAGTTCTGTATTAGTTAGTCAAAGTTCAGGTTTTACATTCGAAATTTTGGTATCTGTAGAGCATGTTAGGAATCTTCTAATACTTCTCTACTTCAGTGTAGATATGTTTAAAATTTATCTCGATGTAATGTCCGATTTGAAATTTTGCTCGTTTGAAATTATCAAGAATAGTGACTATTTATTCGCGAATTAAAATAATACGCTAACAATTTTTTCGAGGAATTGAAATTTAGAAAGAATAACATTTATGAAGCCAGGGCCATGTACCATTTTTATAGTTAGATAAACAGATAAAATTATTACCAATAAGGATACTCTGAAAGTAACATTGGTATTGCCTGACCTGAAATCCACCTCGCACAATCGTATGTGAGAGGCCGGTGTTTTAACGACTGGGCCACCATGACTTACAACTTATGTAAACTCAAAGTATGTAGTTGAAGTTTTTGTGTTCAATGAGCATGTCACTTTATTAACCCGTATGTCAGTAACTCAGTACCCAACCAACTTAGCAAGCTGTTGGCAGCATAATCCGAACAATCTACTCTCAGTCCGCAGTATTCTTTGAATAGTTTTAGCTAATTTAAGCTCAAGTAAGGAAGCCCAATGAAATTATACGGGTGCCGCAATTTGCATGGGTTATATTCATGAATAAAATATTATGAATATTCATATCGTAGTTGGTAGGTGAAATAAGTTTTTGTACGCGAATATAGCTTCGGTTGTTTATGAATATTCGTGAGTATTTACTACTGTATCTTGTGTGTTTATTACACGGATGGGTAATTGGGTTAGGTTGTTTCAATTTGTATGTAATAGATTTGGTGCTTTTGATCAAGGGGCTTACTATAAGCTTGTAATTAGAGGCTGGTGGCTGAATTTGACATTTGGGTATTAGTCATTGCTCGTTATTGCAATTTTGTGGGTATCACGTAAATTGAGTCTGTTATTTGATCACTATATATAATTGAATTCGTTCTTTTTGTTTTTGTGTCCATAAAAATAATCGTATTCCTTGAGATAACGTACCAACTATCTAAGTCATCCTTATCATAGTCATTCTGTCTGTACATCGCACTTTCATGCCAAAACCACTGAACCGACTTATAATTTTGGCACACAAATAATCCAGAGCCTGAGAAAAGACACAGGCAACTTTTTATTAGGCTGTGGCGAGTAATTTTCTTCTTCATCGTTCTCAATTTGAGAGGAGGCCTGTGCCCAGCAGTGGGACCATAAAAAAAGGCTATTAAAAAAGTAGTTTGTTCAGGACGCAAGAAGAACTACGAGGACAACTTCTTTTAAATAAGCTATTAGTATACAGCAATCATTTTAGTCACTCCATCATCATCTTCTTCCTGCCCTCATCCCATTTTAGTCACTTCACACTACAAAAAAGTTCCACTATCCATATTAGATCTATTCTAAAACCAGTACATAGCGTTCAGTCTAACGCCTTTCTAATGCTCCATTTATGTATTAATTTCCTCTTAGACTAGACACACCAGTTCATAGCCTAATGACTAGACTCACTCCTGTCTAATTATGAAATGAATTGGAGATTACAGCGGATATTGGTAGAGATAATATAAGTACTAGGTGTATCCTGACTTTAATGAGTTGTGTGATGGAATTTGGATTATGTGTTTAATCTTAGCTAAATCATGTTTTAATCTCATGTTTTGTATCGTGTAGGTATATTAACACGCTTTTATTTAGGTTCACCTGTATGTAACTAACATGTAATCAAATCTAAGATAACTAACTTAACCATCTTCCAAGGATCCTCGCGTCATGAAAATTGGCAAGTTATATGTAGTTAGGATGACAATACAATAATATGGTACTGTCGAACTGATCTCATGATGGAAAATATGAACTGGAACTTCATGTTGGAATATCGTATCATATCCGTGTTTGGACTTCTTAGAAAGGTTTCAAGGATTGATGAGGAAGCCGATTTTTTGCTTTTACGTGTACTTATAAAGGCGTGCTTTTCCAAAGTTTTTTTTAACTATTAATTTATTTTTGTAGTTAAATTCATCTTCTTCATGTTAAGAGAACCCCTATACACTGCAGAATAAACTGTCGGCGGTTGGGGCGATGGCTGGCTGATAGTTTACTTTGAAGGTACATAATAGTGAATTCAATCAAATTCCTTGGTCAATTTGCTACCAGCCAGATTCCTGATTGTTGTAATTCATGAGCTCGACCAAACTGTCAACCGACTAAAAGTGTGCCTGGCTGTCATTGTCCAAGACATTTTCAATCAAGAAAATCTTGTCTAATAATAGGTAAAACTTCATCAATCCAAGCTCAAATTCCTCGTAGTCACTTTATTTGCCGCAAATATTTACTTTTATTTCAAATTGAGACACAGTAATGATGACAAAACCTACAGAGTTATGGTGACGTCTTAAAAACTTCACACAGCATTAAGTGTTTCCACAAACCATAATATTTTTACGACGGGAAATCATTCAACGCTATTACATCTCCTTTTAAAGAATCACTTCCAAAGACAAAAAACTATAAAAAGCCCATAAAATACTCCGAATAATTATTGTACTAGCATCTGTCAAGAAGATATTTTATTTTTAAAAGATTTTATTAAGTTATCTCCACACGGTCGGCGTTAATCGTCGCTGACGGACGGGTTTTATATTTTCAATTGCATCTACAGAGCCCGTATGGTGATACTAAAGCCACTGTAAGAATCCTGGTATAAAGGTTGTTTGTGGCTCATTTATGAATGGTAACACAGCTGATCCGACTGAAATGAAAGGTATGGTGGGTGGTCGTTATCACTAATTGATGCAACCGACACTCGGGGCATTACATAGGCACCTATACCTGCATTATTAAGCCTGCTGTACCACTAGTTGGACTTTAATAACAAATCAATGTAATATCCTACGCCTAGAAGCCATAATTTTACGCCCCAGGTGTTATGAAGAGATTATTTCAATAGCGGTAAATAAAAGGTCAAAACCTTTTGAAAATCCTACCACAATTACAAAACACTAAACCGTATAACAACAAGTTGTTACTGAAACACCTTTATGAAAATTAATTGCAAATCCTTTATTAATAGTCACGCCAATTATAAATGGAACGAATTAAAATTTTCAACGGAATTACAACGGAAAACCGCAAACCGCAGCCGTTGTTTCGTGTGGAAGGGTATTTATTTAAAGATTATTCATAATACTCTCTATTAGGTTTGCTACCCTCGAACGTAGAATGGCCCTTAAGGGCCTATTAATAGCGTTTAAACATGCGTTATTGTTCATTAATGTGGTATTGGATTTTTTGAATCACTTTTTTTTGGTTGGTTGTGAAAATAGGTCAAGTATATGCCAGCCAGTTAATAATAAACTTAAGTTATATTAAACTAGCAGTTTTCCGAGGTTTCACCCGCGTCCCGTGGGTACTTTTTTCCATAGTTAGATAAAGAGTAGCCAATGATTGACGCTCAATCTTTATGTGAAAGGAGGCCTGTGCCCAGCAGTGGGACGATAAAAAGGCTGATGACGAATGTCCTTTCTCAGGCTTTTGACTATATTCACTGTTTGTGTACCTATTTATATCTGTTTATTTTTAATATAAGCAAGGATAACAATAATCGTAGCCCGTTTCGTAAAAATTTCAATATAAAAATACTTTTTCATTTGCCTCTTTTTTTGCTGATTAACTTAAACGCTTGCTTAAATTTTTATTTTGAATTTCCTCTTGAAATCATACGTAAAGTCTGTCTGTCAAAAAGCTGAAGTAAATTGCAATAAGTTCGTTGCAATCTTTTTATTTAAGGAGCCCATACTTCCTGACCGTTTTATTTTTATCCACAAAAGCTTCAGTTTAATCGAAAAAAATATCTTAAAATCTAAAAGATTAAGTCCAAATTGGGTTGCTCCAAATTAGTGGTAGAAGCGCACTGAAATTTGAACTTTATGGGTTATGTATTGAATATTAATATCGTTTGAAGTTTGTAAAGGTTTCGTTGGCTGCAATCCAAGCAATTCATTCGTGCGCAATAATTCTATCAGTGGCCGAATTAGAGATTATCTATAGAAATTATTTCAGTGGGAATGCAAGTGCAGTGGCTACGTTAGGGCATTAGGAACATGTAGTTAGTTTGATAAAATAATAGCGTTTAGCTTATCATGGTATACTGCGAACGTGGTTCGGATAGCATTATAAAGTTGAATGTATTTGCATACTTAGCGAGGGTTATTTTTGTTTATTATTATGCCTCAAGTTAGTGGTAAAACTGGTTTTGTGTAGGAGGGTTTTTTAAAGAGGTTTTGAATATTTTGGGCCGAGAACAACACTTCATAAATTGTATGAAGCCGTTTGTGTTATTTTTAATGGCAATAAAATATATTTTAGTAACACCAAAATGTTTAGTTAATTTTACAATTTTTGAGCTACTTTACGATAATAGGTATTAATGTAGTTTCTACAGGTTTATACTAATGCTACGATTAAAATATTACCTACTAGCCGTTTTCCCGCGGTTTCACTCGCATCCCGTGGGAATTACTGCCCGTACCCGGATAAAATATAGCCTATGTCACTCGTGGATAATGTAGCTTTCGAATGGTGAAAGAATTTTTAAAATCGGTCCAGTAGTTTTTGAGCCTATTCATTACAACCAAACAAACAAAGTTTTCCTCTTTATAATATTAGTATAGAAAAACTCGTTATACACTTATTAGTCGCTAAGAAAAGACCAGCCGCAAAAAATCACCAAAGGGTCAATTCCCTTAAAAATCCTGCCAAAAATTAATTGATTTCCAGCCCGATACAAAAATAACATATGTCAGGCCCCTTTTAGACAATTGCCACAGATAACAAATTTCATTTTCCTCAAATACGGAGACAGTTCGCTATCAAGACATATTGTATTGAGTTACGACTTCTCCCTAAGGGGTTGATGTATTTTTTATATGTATTATAAGAAATGGGCGTGGGTGTTTGTACTCCTACGTTTCTTCAGTCATGCTATGAAAAGATAAACTATTCCAGTAATAGGATTGTATCCATTTTGCAGCTATTCTTGAAATCGCGTCAAAATCTCAAAAACTGATCCCATGTCAAAGTCAAATCATTTATTTCATTTAGGCCTTTACAAGCACTTATAAATGTCAATTAAGGTCGATTCTAATTAGGAATGTCCATTCTTAAATTTAAGTCTTTTTTTGTAAGAAAAAAGTGCTTTACCTATTTCTATTTTCGATAAAAATATTTTTATCATAACCGCACACCCCTAACCACGTAATCCGCAGTGCATACATCACTAGCAATTATCGTGTTACTGTCAGAATTTATAAAGTTTTATCGTTGCAATCTGTGGTAAGCGCGAAGTAGTTCAAACTGTATATTAAACCTATCGTTACAATAACTGGGGCTGTTAACTGCGCGGTAACAATCGTGAGACTTATTGGTTTGGAGCAAGTTTTAGGAGATTCGCGATATGTTTTACAATAGGTATAAACCTTGGGACATCATCAGAATAACCCCTCCTGCTGTGGGTGACAGCATGAGGGAGTGTCAGACTTTTACTGACTACCCACCGTGTTCCTTCGGGAGCCCTTTGTGTGCCAGGGCCGCGGTAACCTCTTCGAACAACCCGCAGTCCCGACAGGAATAGGTATAAACGTCAAGCATATATTTCCTGAGGACTATGCAAAAGTATACATTTATAGATAAAAGTCTCATAGGACACATAGATCAGCAATAAGTCCTGATAGTTTCCCATCACCATGTACTTCAAAAAGAAAAAAAATGTAATCAAAGTATGGTTTCTGAAAATCAATTCTAACATCGAAAAGGTAAAATACTAAATAAACTAAAAGAAAACCATTCAAAAACAATACAATAGCTAAGAAATTAAAATCTCACTTCATAATATTAACAAAAATATTCACTATCTTTAAATTCTTCATTGACATAGACCAGTCCATAAAAATGAAAACATTAAAAATAAGTTCTTCTACTGAGCAAATACCGTAAATACAACAAGACAAGTATTTGCATTTACCAATAAGAGTACCGTCTTGCAACATGAAACCAAAACAGAAACTAACTTTCAAGCAGCATCACGACTCAGTAGATTGAACAGTAAATAATCAATATTAAATTATTAGTCGACAGGTGGATACTCTGGATACTGGAACCGTGCTTTGAAGAACTGTAGTGCACACGGTAACAACTAGTGGTGGTCTAAGTTATAAAAGGTAGCGGGTTTGTTCATGAGCGGTAGCGATAATACCATTTTTTGGCTGGCGTATTTTGGATCTCTGCTATCAAACTTGAAGAGTTTATATAGGGGGTTATTATTATTTAGGTATATTTTTATATCTTTTAATACTTTTATACGTGACGTCAGTAAATTAAGATAAACCACTGTTACTGCTTCCCTATATTTCATTCTAAGTTTCTTCTCATTTTATTGTACAACCCAAAATAAAATAATTTGAACCATTTAGTGACTGCATTGAATGATGTTAACTAGTTTTGCGGGGCATAGATTTATTATATTTATATTGAAAGAAAAATTGTAATAGTAATAAATAAATAGTTCATTATTGATTTTAAAATTAATTTAATGCATTATACGAAATAAAAAATAGGTTCTTAACTTATATCTAAAATAGCAAAAGCAATTAAGAAAATAGATGAAATACTAAAAGGCATTGCGTAATTGGCAAATTAAATTAATTTAAATAAACTTTAAACGCTCTCATCCGGCGAAGACACTTAGCATTTATAGCATTCTTATCTTTAAGTCTGTCTCCGATTGTAATTGCAGTATCAAACATACATAAATTGAAAGCCTACAAGAAATCATCATTAAAAATTATATTTCAAAAAACTATGATTACGTTATTCTCGGTATCAATAAAAAAATATTGAAATCGACGCGCTTACAGTAAAAAATCACATTATACTTTGTATAATGACCAACTAGGTTACGCCAGTGATTTTATCTGCTTCCCGAGGGAATTACCTCCCGTACCTGGATAAAAAGTAGCCTATATGCTATAAGCTTTATTACTGCCAAGTTTCATCAAAATCTGTCCAGTAGTTTTTGCGTGAAATACTAACAAACATACATCCTCACAAACTTTCGCATTTAAAATATTATTAGAATTTTACTGCGTCAAAGAGTCTGTAACTTGGACCAAACTTCACGTCGGAGGTTGCATTCCAGCGTGCCAGGTGCAAGAAGCATTCACATACGATTTATGCTGCTCTATTCAGACCGAAATGGAAGCCTCGGTGGGAACAGCGATTTTATTAATAGTTTAAGGATTCAAGTATTTGATGACAGCGATAACTACCTACTGGTATTGGGCAATCGACCATGAGGGGATGATCACTATATGGATACAGGGCCGGATCAATGATAAGATAAATGTTTTAATTTCTGGGAATTGGCCCCGATTTAACAGGTAATGTAATTATGTTGTGTAGGTATGCTTGGATTTCTGTGGTATTTATAGGAATTTAAAGTGTGAAGCACCGTCTTGGATTTTGATATGGAGATAATAATTAATATGTCGGTTCTAGAAACTGGTCGATTTTAGATTTGATCTAACATTGACTGTTTTAAATTGTTTGAATAATTTGTTGTAATGTAATCTATAATATAAAAATGAATCGCTAAATGTGTTGGTAAGCGCATAACTCAAGAACGGCTGGACCGATCGGGCTTATTTTGGTCTTAAAATGTTTGTACAGATCGAGGGAAGGTTTAAACGATGAGAAAATGTGATTATATAAAAAAAAACAGGATCCGCGTACGAAGTCGCGGGCAGAAGCTAGTATTTTATAAGAATGACTGATGACATTTTAGTTACTTCAGTCTTATCATATTCTAACATTAATACAAATTAAATGTAGTACACCTTCTGTTCACAGGAAAATAATTATTTTTGAATGTATTTCGTACTGAATTATCCCTCAGGAAATAGCGAAAAGATTTTCTCTCAATATATTTGATAGAAAATCATTTTAAAACAGCTAAATGGTTTTGATAATACTGGTCTTGGAGATTAACCAAGAAAAGAAGTACTATAAAATTGCAAATGGAACCGCGAGAAACTGCTAGTATTACACTCCGATATGAAATCTCTATAATCATAAAACAAGGAGTTTATAGCCTATTAGTACACCGGCACAAAAGCCCATAAATCAAGCCTAGTATTAAATAAATTGTTGCACTTTGTTGTTGGTTTACGCTAGTAAAAGGGATATCGTACAAAATATTCGATGTTTTTTAAACTGTACTTCAATTAAGTTATTTTTTTCAAGTTTTTAAAATTGTTAGCAAAATGCGTACTGTTTTACTTTTTTATTGAATTTAAATTTTACTAACTACATAGTATTATCATATTTCTATACTAATATTATAAAGAGGAAAACTTTGTTTGTTTGGTTGTAATGAATAGGCTCAAAAACTACTGGACCGATTTTAAAAATTCTTTCACCATTCGAAAGCTACATTATCCACAAGTGACATAGGCTATATTTTATCCGGGTACGGGCAGTAAATCCTGCGGGATGCGAGTGAAACCGCGGGAAAACGGCTAGTTTTTCATAAAAGTTTTCAGACGTTAACATTCCTATGTAATCCTATGAAATATACGTACAAAAATATAACAGTAGGTTCTAAGTACCTTGTAGTTGGCTTTTATTTTTTTTTCTTCTAATAAAATGTTATGTAAGCAATTTCACTTTCTGAGATTCCTGGCTATCAATTATAATTTTTTATCCTTATTTCTTTGATAATGAAAGAAAATATTTTCTAAACATTAAATGAAAGTAAGAAAAAGAAATAAACAGTGAGTAAGATTGTCGGAGGGGCAGGTGCACGGATGTATACCGTTTTACTGTACCTGATATGAGTGTTGTAGGCACTGGGGAATGTTTGGGGAAATTGAGAAATTACTAGGTTTTGTTGTTTTTTTTTCGAATCTTTTGATTTATTGTCATTTTATTATTTACAACTTAATTACACTATTACAAAAAAAACTTAAACTAAGAACTAAAAAGCGTTTTTTATTTAGTCTTCTTCTTCTTATCGAGCGAGCTGCAGATTTTATTTATTTTATTTATTTATTTATGAATTTTTGTACACACAAAATAGGAAAACAGAACAGGAAAGAAAGAAATTACAAAGGTAGTGCTTATTTCTAAAGAAATCTCTTCCAGCATACCTGCGAAAGGAAAATAGGAATGAAAGAGATGTAGACAGTGTGTAAATAGAGAAACGGAAATAGACATTNGCTTATTTCTAAAGAAATCTCTTCCAGCATACCTGCGAAAGGAAAATAGGAACGAAAGAGATGTAGACAGTGTGTAAATAGAGAAAAGGAAATAGAAATTAAATGGAAAGAAAAATAACTGTATATTATACCTACATAAACAATACATACATAACTATATACAACATATACCTACATAAATATATAAAATAAATACAAGCAACTATGAAGCAATGGACAGACAGTGATCTTTAAGTCTTTTCTTAAAAAAAAATAATCACCTAACAAGCCCTAGTGTCCGAATTTTCTGAATTCCGCCTGACAGCCTAGTCAGGATAGGTTTGACAAAGTTTAAATACTATTTATATCTATAGTTAAAAGCAGAATGATTAGTTGAAAATTTTAAATAGCTTACTATGTTAAAATGAGCTTTTCTTTTCTGATTACGTGCCATTTAGCTAAACTATATTTTAGTTTTTGCCAAAAAACTAAATTTAGTAAAATCATAGAGTTCAAAAGTCATAAATTGATTATGACCAGAAGAAATTGTATTCAGTTTATAAAATGTAACTAAATCAATGTACACATGATCAAAATTTTGTGTCATCGTTGCGTGAGACCTCAATATAAGCTACTAAGCTAAGTAATTAATATATTGCTACTAAAATCTTTACGATGAATATGAAACACTTCTGTAAATGTAAACTGTGATCATAAACAGCCCATATCTTGTTAAAATTACTAGCTTCCTTCAGCGGTTTCACCTGCGTTACTTCAGGGCTAACTTCGGAAAAAAGCCTTCCTCATTAAATGGGCTATCTGACACTGAAACATTTTCCACACATGTACAGACGACAGCACATCAAGATAGATTTTCAACCTTATCACAACAGTGGTAATTTAATGTTTCATTGGTAAAATTTGACAGATTCGGGTACCGAGGATAATTTCTGAAATAAGGGCGTCCACACCAATAAACTCTTGTTGTGTTTTGTTTTAGTAGCCTTTTTACCGCCCCACTGCAGGCCACAGGCCTCCTCTCACACGGAGAAAGATTGAGCATTAATCACCACGCTTGCTCAATGCGGGTTGGTGATTTCAGACTTTATATTCCAGGTTTCCTCAAGATGTTTTCCTTCACCTTTTATCGGCCGTTGGTGTCTAAGATATGCTTTATTATATTAGTTATAGATAAATCGTAAGTATATCTTAAACAACCTATTTTGTGACCATCATCATCCTATTTTTATCAATTTTACCATCTCTGCTAATACTTATGTGCCATATCGCCGAGTTGACAACTTGACGCATACAATTTCTACCGGAACCCTTTGCAAAATCCTTTCTTAATTCCATCTGTAACAAGTCCTGTGCTTGGTATCTAACTGTCTTCATTCAAGAACTTGTTCATACATTGAATCCGACGGACTGAAAAACTTTCTTACAAGTAATTATATTACTAAAGATATATTCTAATGTCAATTTACCCAGCCTTTCCTCAAAGTAACTTCACCAAACCACTATCTTCACAACTTTTAACCACACGGCCATGTCCCCTTATACATGGTGTTGAAAATCAATTCAATACATCGTAAAAGTATTGTTCGCACGACTCGTCCGCTTTGGAGAACTGGCACCTGTTGTGATTTTTGTTGAAAATACTGGGATTTCTGGCACCTTTTTTATTTTGGATTTTTTGTTTCCCTCCATTCGAGTCGCTTAGAAAAATTGGTACATTTATTTTACCTAAGGTTTGTTTTGTTAGTGTCTATATTTTATCTAAGCATGTATACAGCTGCTGTAGGTAATACAGGTGTATTTCACTAAAAAGAATCCTCTATTACGTTATATACTTTTGTCAAGTTACCATTCTTAGATCTTTTACTAGCGCTTGGGGAATTTTAATGACTTTAAGAACAGTCATAAACCCGACCCCAGGGTATATTTTTTACGAACATAGAATATCAAATCTGGAAGAAGGAAGTAAATATATTAATACTTAATTTATTCTGTTCTCACACTTAGATAGTAATTAAAAGAAGCTGCAGCACATTAAAATAGTATATTTTAAAAGGAGCATCCTGTACATTACTAGCGCCGCAATCTATCGATAATTGATAAGGTCGTCTCTCTCGCACTCTAGTTTATTGACCCCAAGAAAAAAATCCCCACACGCAATCGTTCAACATACCCTGACCTTCCTTTTCCAATAGCTAACGCCACACCAAAGCTCTTTATAAACTGGTACATCTAAGAATATAACCAATATTACTTGAGCTCCAACGAAGAACATTATAGTGAGTTATGGGGGTCATATATTTTCAGCGGATGGTGGGACTACTTTTTAGATGGTTGCATCTTGTGGTATAATGTTTGTCCGTAACGTGGTTAGAAATAGCTAAGAAAATGTCTTTTCGCTACGTGACCATTTAAGGAATGGAGCTTTATAAGAATGCTATTCCAGTATTTTATTTCCTTATCGAATAAGCTTAGTTTTATGGAGGATATTTTTGAACTTTTTCAGAGTTTTAAGTTGCCATATTTATAAGGAAGTTTAAAATAAAAGAGTGCTTTAAATAAAATTGATTTTAAATGGTGAAATGTGAGCGAATTGTTCGGTATTTTGCCACGGAAAATACCGGTATAGGGAACGGAAAATTCTCCGACTAAATTCTGTTGTTGATGACGTAATAAAAACATGTAAACAATAATGTTTTTATTTATTTTCCGGTAATAAGTTACAGCAAAATATATTTTATTTTTGCCCTTTACAGGACATTTTATAGGGACACAACATTCTCATTAAATATTTATCATGATTTTAAGACAGATCAACATAATGGATGACATTGCACCGACACCCAAAAGGACGGACAGCACGTCAACTCACCCGAATCTATAAAATTTTACCAAAAAAACATTAACCCTCCGCTATTGTGACAAGATTAGAAACCTATTTAAGAAATTTGTCAGATTCGGGTAGGTTGACCTACTGTCGCCTATAGATTGAATAGCTGTAAGTACAGTCAGCACAAAAAGCCTTTTTCCATTATACATCCTGAAATCGTGACAGTTACCTAGTAATGGACATTTTAATTAGTGCTCAGGTATATTATATTTTTGAATGTGTTCGCGAACTCAAGTTGCTGACTATACCTCAAGAGGATTACATCATTAGCGTCATGTTACTTCAAGAGTGTTTTTTTGCTCAGACAGGAAGATAACGGTGGTTACAACACTCATTCATGCTTTAAATGGGTTCTGGGTAGGTATAGGATTCTTGTTTTACGATGTGTTAGGATTAGCAAGACCTAATCTGTAGATACCCAGTTTATTCCGATTGACAATCGACCCTAGAAGGACTTTCCAAAAATGGGGATATAAATACTTTTTTGCAAATTTTTTTACAAGGAAAACAAGCTATGAAATTTCTGAATGAGTAACTTCGTTTTCTCTTGCAATAATGAAGGTGATAAATAGATTTTCCATAGTTCTTGTATTAATTAAGTAGCTTGTAATATGTCACCTGCTTAAACTTCTGACAAATAATACGTAAGTTTATCAGCTTCGTTTAAAAATACGAGGTCTGTCAGATAACCTACTCTCAGAAACAGAAAAGTCTGCAATATTATTAGTCTCTTAACTAGTCATAGTATTTAAACTACTAGCACCAGTGGATTCACTCGCGTTCTTGTTGTACCTAGAGATCTAATTATGAAAGAATTTTTCAAATCGGTCTAGCAGTTACTGACTTTAGACGCATTCAAGCATACAAAACATTCAGCTTCATAATTTTAAGTATAGACTATAGATAAGTCTAGAGTCTTTCAGAAATATAACTAATACGTATTAATTTTTTTCCTAGTGACCGTAATTTCTTCAAACTCAGCCACTAGCCCCTTAGCCATAAAATGAGTAGTAAACCATAGTGAAGGTGCTTATCGCCACAGCAGTAGTAAACTGGTCCCATGGAAATGGTTGCATTAGCAGTAAAATATGCACTGCAATGCGATTTGCATTTATTGTTATAATTTTGAACTTTCGATTAGTTGGCACTACCGGGATTTTTAGTTCATATATAGTACGGAAATTACTACAAAACTATAGGTACTAAAATTATATCTAGAACACCTTTAAAGATGTCTTAAAAGTTTGAGTCAGTCGCAGAATAAATAGAAATACTAGGTACAGTTCGTATAACAGAATCTGGCCCTGGTTTTTATACATTGTGTTTGGCTTTTGCTATAAAAATCAAAGTCCTGAATCATTCACTGACTCATCAACGCAGGATCCAAACCCGTGAACTTTTAAAGCTGAAATTTTGCACAGAGGTTCATGTGAACAAAGCTGAAATTTTGCACAAAGGTTCATCTTAAGACTCTCAAGCGAGATAAGAAAGGATTTTCCAAAATTCCCACGTGAAGTTTTAAGTTTACGCGAAGCCGCTGGCAGAAGCTAGTCTTGTACTGTAATTATTCAAAAGCCAAAATATTGTTTCAGCAACCTTTTATTTATTTTTTTATCTTTGTCTTCATATCTCTAAATACAATATTAATCAATGAAACCAGATAGACAGGTATATTACTGAGGGCATTGTACTGCAAAGTCATTCCCATATCACAGAAATCCATACACAATATATGGGAAGGTATCAATGAGTATTTATACAGAACTCGTGCCGTTTCCGACAAAAACTCTGGAACGAAAGTCTAAGTTTGTGTGTCGAATCGTAACGACTTTGGCAAATAACTACAAAAAGAAAAATGAAGAGGTCTTCAAGATTTTTTGGATTGCGTCAAAAAATACGAAACAAAAATTCATTTTACGGCAACGTTTGTAAAAAATGCGTGTTTTTTCAATTATCCTGGTGAAGAAGAAAAACTTAAATATTCAAACATATTGTGAAAAACTTAAATATTCATACATCTTCAAAAAAATGTTAGAAGTTAGCAATTACATCATGCATTTGTTCAATCATATCTTATCGAAAAACTTGGCTTATTCAAAGGTGGCTAAATTCTTAAAACTACGTGCACGCGTTAGACGTGAAATAGCTAACTCCAGTATAATTGTAAAGTCGTTTGCAGCAAACTGTACCTCACCATATTTATATATTACTAGCCCTTTTCAAGCGGTTTCTTTTCGTATCCGGATAAAATATAGCCTATGTTACTCGAGAAAAGTGTAGCTTTACAAAAGTGGAAGAATTTGTCAAATCGGTTCAGTTTTGGAGCCTACGTTTGTAGCTCCAAAACAAACCAAAATATGTTTCCCCTTTACTATATTAGTTTAGATGATTAAACAGTCATAATAATGATGATAGATAAATAACAATAGATCAAATTAATAAATCGATGCCACAAAACTAAATTAATGATGGTAGTATCATTTGTTTAGGAATTGCTATGACCGATCGGCTCCGGTTATTAATATTAATCGGTTTGCATCCAAATTGGCGAAGCGAAAGCAAAGTTAGGGTTATTAAAATAGTACTGTAAAGGCGTGAAGTTTATTGTTTATCTATATCTATACTTAATATTATAAAGAGGAAAACTTTGTTTGTTTGTTTGGTTGTAATGGTTAGGCTCAAAAACTACTGGAGCGATTTAAAAAATTCTTTCATCATTCGAAAGCTACATTATCCACGAGTGATATAGGCTTTATTTTATCCGGGTACGGGCAGTAATTCCCACGGGATGCGAGTGAAACCGCGGGAAAACGGCTAGTAATGTATAAAGAAACAATTGCGATTAAAAATCATCATCTGCATAGCCTTTTCCCAACTAAGTTGAAGTCGGCTTTCAGTCTAACCGAATGCAGCTGAGAACCAGTGTTGACACGGAGTGATTGCCTTTCTGACCTCCTCCCAGTTACCCGGGTAACCCGATTAAGACCTCATTAAGACTAGTTGTCAGACTTTATAGCTCCTGACTACCCGTAACGACTGTCAAAGATATTGAAATTACAGCTGGGATCCATCAATTTAACGTGCCTACTGAAACACGGATAAACTAATGACAACTTAGGATCATGGCACATTATACCGCCACCGCTCCAGCCCGGCAAATAACGTGTCATTTAAATTTGAACATTAAATCGTATGACGTATGATGTATTTCATAACGTCAAAACAAAAAAGCCAACGGCGGGCTGTCAGCGCGCGGTTTCCTATCTAGCAACTCACGTTGTTATAAAATATATTATACGTCATACAATTTGATGTTCAAATTTAAATGACACGTTATTTGCTGTGCCGTGACCGTGCCGGTACAATGTGCCATGACCATAAGTCACCCACCAATGAACCGACCCTTATGATCGTTGCTTAACCTTATGATCGATTGATTCGGGCGGCTGTTGCTTAGGCAAATGCTCCTCTTTGCGATCAATAATGTGATAAATAAATTAAATGTTATTTTTAGTACACAAGAGTTGCATAAAATAAATTTAAAGTGTGAGTTATTATAATAATACACACGTACGTCACACATCAACATGACACTAATAAAGCATTTATTTTAAATATCCCTAAATACCTAAATTACCACTTTAAATGAGTAAAAATGTGGATAATTATTGTACTCGAAACTCTTCGATATTATTTCTGACATTTTAACTTGTATTGCAAACCGATGCAGTTGAACTGCCCTCAGTGCATTCAGTTGTAAAGGTACTTGCAGATTTTATGTCATTGAAATCACAAATGGTTTTCTACAAAATATTTCTTATATTTTTGTAATTTTTCTGGCGAATCTTTCCTTTAAGTCTGGAGTCACAAGCATCATAAGTTCAAATATTCTTAAACTAACCGTTTTCCCGCGGTTTCACTCGCATCCCGTTGGAATTACTGCCCGTACCCGGATAAAATATAGCCTATGTCACTTGTGGATAATGTAGCTTTCGAATGGTGAAAGAATTTTTAAAATCGGTCCAGTAGTTTTTGAGCCTATTCATTACAACCAAACAAACAAACAAACAAAGTTTTCCTCTGTATAATATTAGTATAGATTAGTATAGAAAATTTAAGAGTTGTCTATTCTAAAAAAGCCTACATATTGTTAAATCATCACTATTTCTTAACAAAATATGACACGACATTTTTAACCATCTTTAAAAAGAACCGCTTGAATCTAAAAGTCCCTTTACATATAATTAGTCAGTGTTGCCAACATAACATTAAGCAGGGACCCATTACCGATAATGTGGGTTCTCGCTAACATTCAGCCATACACATTCGTATAGGTAGCATGTCATTGCAACATAATTAATGAAGATTACGGGATTCGCGAAGACTCAAGTGTTTGTTACATGAGAAATCGAGTATGACTGGTTTTTAAGGAATCAATTTATCCTGTCGATATCGATTTATATAACTTTTGACGTGGTCGTCGTCATCTGCACTTATCCCAATTTATTTGGAGTCGGCGTAGCATGTTTTCTTCTTCCATGCACTTTTATCTGCCGTCATCTCACAAGTTATATCAAAGATCATTCTTCCTAGCCCTATCGACTTTCACACAATCCATCCGCCGCTTCTTTGGCCATCCCTTTCCACAATATCCATCCACATTCATACTCAAAACCTTCCTGACAACATGGTACTCATTCTTTTGCATCACATGCCCATACCATGCCAACTGGTTTCCGCATAATTTTTCGATCACCGGTGCCATTTTCAAGCTTCCTATATACCTACTTATTATATTTATGTAACTCTTGTAAGAGGATCAAAAAATCCATCAAAATTATATTTTTCCATCAAAATTATATTTTTGGTCACTTGCAAAAAACGGTGATTCTCAATTCGCGTTCACAAAGTGATATATAAAGTTCCACAACCGTTTGTTTCGGTGAATACAAGTTATTTTTCAATTTGCAGTTGTTTTTATTGTTGAAGTTCGTTGTGCTACTTTTTCCACGTACCTTTGGTTTTTATGTTAGTTAAATTAAACGATAATTTTCAGTTTGTACACCATCTTTTACAAATAACAAGCGATTAATATTCTTAAATAATTTGTCGAATCGGACCAGTAGTTGCTGAGATTAGCGCGTTCACCAAATAAAACAATATCTTCAGTGTCTGTCATGTGGCTATTTTGGATTTTATTTTATTTTTTTCAGCCATTTTGTGGTCTGAGGCCCAGACTCTACTAAAGCGGAGTGAAGAGACTTTAAATCTACCAAAATAATTCTGTTATTCAAATGGAGCGGATATATTCTATTGGTTATTTAGAAAGTACATCGAAGAGCTCGTGGCTAAGTAAAGCCGCGCGAATCGATCGATCATAAAGTTAAGCGACGCTTGACGCGATCGGTCCGTGGATGGGTGACGATCTTGTAATAACGAGTTCTTTCCTGTTCCGGAAGGCACGATAAATTGGTGGATTTCGGCTGTCATTTGACAGTCGGTACGGGTAGTCAGAAGCCAGAAGCCAGAAAGCCTGACAACCAGTCTTACCGATAGGTATCGGGTCGCCCGGGTAACTGGGTTGTGGAGGTCAGACAGGCAGTCGTTCCATGTAAAACACTGGTTCTCAGCTGCATCTGCTTAGAGTGAAAGCTAATCCTAACATAGTTGGGAAAAAGCTAGGCAGATGATGTTAAAACTACACTGTTCCGCTCCTCTTTAATAGACTCCGGACTTCATGGAACTATTCAAAAGCGTAGGTTATAAANCTTAGAGTGAAAGCTAATCCTAACATAGTTGGGAAAAAGCTAGGCAGATGATGTTAAAACTACACTGTTCCGCTCCTCTTTAATAGACTCCGGACTTCATGGAACTATTCAAAAGCGTAGGTTATAAACGACTTCCATAATTACAGCATAGCGGTTCCAAGGAAGTAATGAACATAATCTAGACATTGACGAGTAAGTAATCGGATATTGCTGATAGGTAAGATTTCTTCAACTGAGACTAGTAAGCTCGAAAGTTTATGGACTAGTCTTAGGTAGTAGCGGGATTTTTATAACTTCCTCAACAGAGCAGCTATTTTTCATGTATGTAGATGCTGTCATTGGTATCCTGATCGGAGATAGATGAATCATTAAATACTTCTGGCAATATTTTAAACGTGAGTTTTTGATATATTTCTTGTTTTATTGCATACTATGTCTGACATAAAAAAAAATATAATTATTATTATAGTATACAACAATTGTTTCTTATTTTCTCCTATAATAAAAAGGCTGACAAAACCATTCATATTTGAGTCTGGGTCGCATTTCACCAGATTTGTACATATTTTGTTTAAGCTATTAAATGAACATTATGTGAAAACTATTATTTTGTTCGATCGTTGTTACTAAAAATAAAATTTAAAATTGAATTGTACAAACTCTTTTTCAGAACGATGTAAATAATATCGGTAGGTTCCATAGCACCCATATTTCTCTACAATATGTCATCAGAATAGTAACGTATAGCTAGCATTTTAACAATAATCATGTTTACAATATAACCCCCAATTTCAGAGGTTCTAGATAAAGTTCTAGATTGCTATCTAATATATTATGCCATTAAATTGTCAAAATCAAAAACATTTCTATGGGGCTATCTGTCAGATAGCCGTCTAGAGCTTCTTTTTTAATCTGTAAAATTGGCCATATGTATTCCCACTTAAATACTCTGAAAAACCTCACAATCGTGCTGAGAAACTCATAGAAACCAAACAAAATTATAGGCAAGTAAAATACACATAGTAATCATAACTGAGTTTCAAGTAATCCATCTTCTAACGTAAACTACAGTTAACTTTTAACCGCACGACCACTGCAGTGAACACGGAAAGGTTTAACTGTCACGTTAAATTATAGAAATCTAAGGATATGTTCACACTTGAAATTAAACGGGTTTTAATGAAGGTGATTGCAGCCTTAGTTTGTGTGTGTCGGAGTAGCGGGACCGCCTTTAAGATTTTTATTTTATAAATTAACTTCTTGTAGTAGTTTTAGTTCCTGGACAGATTAAAAAAATACTTACTTATGTAAAAATACACAGAAAGTAAGTCCCAAATAACTGCGATAAGAAAACCTGTAAAAGTATATATCCGCCATTCTAACGCACATATTTTAGTGGTAGAAATAGTAGCTATTAAGTTTGAGGTACCCCAAAATTCGAGACTAAAGTCAAAGGAATTGCCCATATTTTTGGAGGCCTATGTTTATAACTTAAGTTTACTGTCATGTCATGTTAAACTGCGCAACCAACTTCGATAGAATAAGATCATCCAGTTTTCCCACTCAATGTAGTTTGTCTCAGGATACGAATTAAAACGAGGAGTAATGAGTTAAATTAATAGTGGCCATGAAAATCTATAATACCTTTTAATAGTACCAAACATACATTTGCGGAGTAATTTGCTCACCACTTTACACTCCTGCTTCAGGCTTTTTACTAGATCATTCTAGATTCTAACCGTACAACCTATTACCATAGACTAAGATTAAAGTCAGGAAACATTCATTGCAATCAAAGCAACTGCTCTACAGGGGGTAAAATACGAAGCATTGCCTAGGTAAAAATAGAAAACTAGTCTGAAAACCAGCTAGGTCTAGCCCGATGCAACTATAAAAGGGATCGATGCAACTGAGTAAAATTTTGTGTCCCTTCGTCCAGCATACTCACCATGGAATCCTGATATTTCATGAATGTC
>NWSH02000571.1:5220098-5238098 GCA_002382865.2 Heliothis virescens
AAAAAAAATTATCTAAAAACTGTACGAAGGGTAACCACCTTCCCCTATGGTATGATAAGTCTGAAACATCTCGAATCGTCTCGCGCAACCCGTCGTTTCCCCGGGCTCTTAGAATTCGACATCAGACGTTTAAGATCTTTCATTTTGACGACCCGTTATCGCTGGCATAAGCGACATGTTCCGCGTACGAAGTCGCGGGCAGAAGCTAGTCTCTAATAAACTAATTGAACAAAATCGACCGACACTCGATCCTTTACTTCGGAACAGTTCGAAAGCCCACAAAATCTTGCGTCCCTTCATTGAAATACAGAGTCACATCACCCTTCCCTGCCCGTTGTTATAAATAGAGAGTTTATTTTTACTTCACCATGTGTGAACAAGTACGGGGAACTAGTTAACTTTTGCTTCTTGTACAGATCGATCGTTAAAACTATTGATTGACTTGTGTAGTTTCAAAGAATTACTAGGAATTTTGGATTTTAAGCAGACTGGATACGGGAAGTATCCAGTCTCGTAGTAGGGGTTTATTGATGTACTAGGTGGGGGTTTAAAAAGGATTTAAATTATTGGTTAGAAATCCAGAAAGTTAGGGTTATGCATAACCTGGATATATTTTATAAGGTTATTTAATGCTATAGTGAGTATAAATAATATTTACAAAGAACTTATCTATTTTATAATATTTACACACTTAAAATTACCTAAAACTAAAAAATTGCGTCAAAAAATTCCTCCTGATCGCTGCCAACCGGGAGTCTACCCAAAAGGCTGGCGGCATTGCCTCGTTGTATGGCAAGTAAATAATATAATAATGGCAACTTTTTTGTAAGTAAATTAATTGTCTCATAATCATGGCTGATCTGAGTTAGTCGGAATTTTCATAATTAGTATCAGTGAACCCAACTACTAAATTGCATACTGTTTTGCTAAAAGGCACTGTTTAAATGCCTTATCAACTAAGAATGGCCTACAGCAGTTGACACCTGTCTAATTCTTCAACGAAAACGCTGATCATAATTAATTTATCAATGAACACGTGCGGTTTTGACAACGACTACAACTATCACTTCTTAGTAACTACTGTAGGTATACTGTGGATTTCTATAACATATCTGTCTTTTTCGATTACAGATTGGACATTTTTACTTCGTTACAGACTTACTAATATAATAAAGAAATAGTTTTTTGTTTGTATCAGTATCGACAGACAAGCTTCGCAATTTCACAATTGCGAAGCTTGTCTGTCGTCAAGTAACACAGGCAAAATTTTATCCGGGTACAGGAAAAAGCTCCCGTGGGACACGATAGAAACCATGGGAAACAGCTAGTATCTATATGGAGTTGATGCCAAAATTCAATCTCGGATCGCAAATGAATAGATAGATAGTTTATACAAATCCATCGACAGAAACTGCATGAATATTATCGTCTGCTATTCATTTTGTATAGTGATGTTCTAGGGTAGACTTGTGTGGTCCTTAATTACGAATAGGTCATCATATTTCATCGCGACAGTGATATAGTAGAGTACAATTTATCGTTTATCGATGGCGTATGGTGTATAGGAACGGATGTTTTTTAACCGACTTCCCAAAAAGGAGGAGGTTCTCAATTCGATCGTATTTTTTTTTTTTTATGTATGTTAATCCATATCTCCGGCAGGTATAGACCGATTTGAGAAATTCTTTTTGTGTTTGAAAGAGTACGATGTCGGTGTGGTCCCATGGTAAGGAGACCAGGATCTGATGATGGGATCCTGAGAAATTGAGAGAACTCTTCAAATTTCGTACGCTTTTTTACGTCGATGATACTATAACAGTACCGAATGTCACTGTGGGTGGGTATGGGTATTAAAGATATTATAGTTTTAGACTCGAAAACTGAAAAGCATAAAATAAAAAAAACTTTTTACAAAAAAACAAAACCGACTTCACAAAAAAAACACTGAAAGGGATAAAATAAAACTTTTCACATGGCTCTAGAAGTCGGTGGCAAATTAAACACAGTCAACAGACCTGCAGACACCGACTTCTAGAGCCATGTGAAAAGTTTTATTTTATCCCTTTCAGTGTTTTTTTGTGAAGTCGGTTTTGTTTTTTATAAATGTAGGATCTGGTACTTAGTAACGAAAAGAACTTGTTTTTGTTATAGCTTTACACAAAAATAAGTGTTTACTATCTACGAAACTTTTTGTTTTTTTAATAAGAGAGTAAGTTTAACTCATGCTGGATCTATTAGTAACGAAAATCGTTAAACCAATGTTTTAAAATTCACTGAGCATCATGAAAAAAAATATTAAATCAAAATAATTTTATTAACCCGTTAAGGGAGGCCTTTCAAGATATTCTGTCATTTTAAAGTATTTATATGAGTTTTCTTTTTTTTTAATAATCTAGCTTATGCAATACTTGAACCCACCCAAGTTGTCAACTCTCACTCAACAATCAACGTATAAACGTATAAACTTGCACTACCTACAAAAGAAATAAACAAACCTTTATGAACTATAAAGATGGCTTAACAAGTAATTTTATCCCTAAAGGACAAGACTAAGAAACTGCAAGACACCTCACATTTACTCCTTTCAACGACTTAATAATACTGTGCTGTACTTGCAAGTCTGTGGCACCTTTAATCTTCAGATAGCCGACGAAGAACAATTAAATAAATGACTATCGATTTGCATTCTTTATGCAATGATATGCGACGTCAATAGTCATAAGACTCGTTTATTTTTTGTTTAAAAAAAAGGTTACAGTGTCTAGTATGTAGTTTATAATTCTGTAGATATTATGTCTCTTTTGAGTAAAGTCTATTATAAAATACTTGTTTGGTATTATTAAGGTCTATTAATTATTTTACAAGCAATTATTGTTGCTTTTTTTATAAAGGAAATATTCCTAAATGACACATTTTTGCGACGAAAATGTACAGACTCTGTCAAATTTCTGCAACAGATTTTCAACCTTATCCCAATCGAGATAGGTTAATGTTCGATTGGTAAAATTTGACAGATTCGTATACGTTGACCTGCTGTCGACAAAAACTCATGTAGGTACAGAACCTACATTATCTAACACGGTAACATGGCCCTACCATTACTTATTGTAGGTGGTTCGTCACTCTATCACACAAAAACTCCTGGAGCGAATTTGATAAACCTTCCCGTCTGATTAGACAGTAATAGATCTCATACATCAGAATAACATAAAGACACATCGTATCCGGGAGCAGAATATAGTTCCTGCGAGACGCGGGTGAAGCCGCGGCAAATAGTTAGTACTAAATGTTACAGAATTATTAGTTTGCTTTTTATCAAAAATAATGAGTACTGAGTAGGTACGTATATTTTCATCAAATTCAACTTAAGTGGCGCTAAAAATGATGTTCAAAGGCAAGTAGTTGCGGAAACAATTACCAGTGTATTGGACTCATACAATCTTCTATTTATAGTGGACCCACGATACAGGATGCTCCAAATTGGGATCCCCTATTTGATTTTACTTTATTGATATCTTCTCAGATGTTATGACTTCCTGTTACCTTTTTAATAATATACGATCGAACGATTCATATAGTTTGGTAGTTTATTGGATTTATCTGGTCCAAATAGTATCTTCGTAGTTTTTATATTGAGAACTCTATTTAATTAAGCGGATTGATTTTAAAAGGTAAGCTTTAAATGTTGTGCTCTTATAATATGCTTATGTTTACTCATTGCATATAAAAACAATTTTCTTATACAAAAAATGGCAACAATGTGACATACGTATGAACAACTTAAAATAAGCGTTTGTTAACCTCTGATTCTCAATCTTTACACCATCATTAAAGTAGATCATTAAAGTAGAAGACTATACAGTACCTTTTTGCCCGAAATGTTTCTTAGGATTGCGTAAAAGAGAAAAACTAAAAACCAGCAAAACAAGCCATTTTCCAGTAAATAGGCTTATGATTTGTGCCTCAAAAAACATTTTCTATAATATAGTAAAACGCAAAGCTCCTTTCTCGAATTAATTCTGTTTACGACCTTGAGAAACAGAAAAAAAAACCTAACCCAAGACCACACGGAATGTATTAATTACACACAAGTTTATTTTTAAATCTATAACATTACTACACCACCCAATATGGAAGATCGTAACTAGAATTACAAGCTCTCAATAACAAGAACTTGCCCCATTCTTTTACCATAAAAATCGCCATGACACTCAAAAAACTATCAAGCACCTGCATTCAATAAAATAAGAAACAAAATAATCATTCGTCGAATCCCTTAAGACGCCGCCATCTTTTTTTTCGTGTATATTTTTTATCTGTGGAACAGGTTTCGTCTGGGAACGAAGCACAGACAACAGGTGTTACGCTACTGAACGGTTTGATTCTTTTTTCGAATTTATTTGTTGAAGAAAAGTTGATTTAAGGCATCGTGTGACGAAATGTTGCCATGTGTGACAAATTCTGTATATTTGGGCCTTTTAAAGAGGTTTTTATGCGGGATCGATGACGATGCAATATAGTTCTTGATAAGTGTCAGTTCATGTTTATACTGTGAAATTGAGATTTTAAAAAGCTTTGTGTGGAAGAGTTGTGTGGAATTAAGGTTTATTGTTGTTGTAGCTTTTTTAAACATTTTTAAAGATCATTCCAAAAGGAACGAATTTCAGTAAATGACCCCATTAACTACTTTTGAAATGCCTACTAATGTGTTTTTTTTTTAAATATTACTTGCTTTATCCCACGTTTTCATATTCTTCCCAAGTGAATTACGTTATCACCATCTCAATGCCAAATTTTATTTATGGTCGGCGTAACATTTCTTCTTCCACACCCTGACGTCATTTCAGAAGTAACAATTCTTCCAACCATATTATAGTCTTTTACACGATTGTGTTTATCTACACTAATCTCTGGATGGATCATCTATCGTTCATCTCATCATCTACCGTCAATCATACACCTCTGTTCATCCCCTTCCCCTATATCCATTCAGATTTTTCACCTTACAATTAAAGTTTAGTATAGATTCGGCACAACCAAATATGTCAGAACTCATAATACCCCTAACAATACATTGACATTATGACAGTTTAAATATAGACGATTATTCAAAAGCCTGAAAATCGAACAATAGATCTAAAATAGTCCAGTTGAATAATCGAGGTGGCAGCTGTTTGATGTAATATATTAAGCTAAAAACCGACGTCAACCTAGTTACTAAAAGGGCTTCGAAATGGATGTATTTTTAGGTCATACATAAATAAACTATTACGAATGTAACCTAAAGTTACATGGTGCCTATTTAGTAATCTGTGCCTTAGCGTAACAGTATGTATAATTAATTATTATCTGTCTGTCTTTCAGGGTCATTAGGATACATCAACTATCTCTCAACTGTATCAGGTGAGCCTGGAAGTCGATCCCAACATAATTGGGAAAAGTCAAGGCAGGCAAAGATGACGATGAGTTGTTGCTATAACCTCACTTAGAAGCAAAGATGTCTATTTAAAAATATCACTACATGCGTTTTGGTTTCATTAAACCAAGCAATCTTATCTTAATCTTACACATCTTATTTTTCTGTCAAAATAAAATTAAAATAGCATAGAAAATTTTATCATAGGTACCTAACTATGAAGTAATTCAGCAACTTTTCTAAACCAGTGAAAAGGCAGGTATAGAGTCAAACATGAAAATTTACAATAGATCATTTTTACCCGACTGTCGCTAAGGTTATTATCAAGATGCATGTGTATATACAAAATGACTGAATTCGAAAAAGTATTTATAATATTTTAGATAATCAGACGGGTCTTACTCGCGATGAAATTGTAAAGGTTTTACGATACCTCTTTTCTCCCGACGTTTCGGCCGAATTGCATCGACCGTGGTCACGGGTTGACTGATGACAGCTAGCTAGCGACGTCTCCGTGAAGTGCAGGGTTTCTCTACTACCCTCACTTGGTCGTCACAATTTTCACTTTTTGAGCTCGTACTGTCTTCTACCCTACACACTACACTGACAACATCTTTTCGCCGGTTTTGTGCATATTTTTCGCGACGATGACATTTGCTGATGACAGGGTTCCACGATGTTGATAAGCGGTATCCATCTTCACGGTTGAAGTTTTTATACTTCTTGATTTCAACCGCTTCTCGCACTATCCTGGAATAATAGTGGCGATCACTCGATAACACCTGAGGTTCATGTAGCTCGATCCAGTGATTCGGGCCCATAGAGTAAATATATACTAGAGAAGTAAACCTCGTTCAAATGCGTCGTAAGAAGCGATGCCATTTTTTAGACGCAACGACGTAGCTTTGAAACTTTTGACATCCAAATGACATTTGAACAAAAAACGTATATCTGTCTCTGTCACACAAGTCACAAATACATAACTGTCACTTTGATTAGACAAAGATGGCAATCTAAGCTTCCAATGGCGGTATGGGGTGGCCTACCCATGTGAAATGTTACCCATTTTTTTTAATATAAAAATAATTGATAAATATAAATTTAATATTTTACTCATGAATTTCTGATGGGATGAATGAGAATTTTATTATTAGTGAAATTATTGAGATAATCTCATTTTGAATACTTATTATTTATTATAAATCATACTTCGCTTTGCTAAATCATATATTTCTAAACGGAAGTTCTATTAGTTCCACTCATTTAATACGGCAAGCTGCATCTTCATCCTATAGTGTGATTATTGTTACAAAAATATTTAAAATCACTTATTCAATAAATAATCATCATCTCCCACAAATGTGGGAAACTCAAACGACCCTTCTTAGTGGTAACACTGAACCCGGTATAAAAATCTTACATTTTATATATTTAAAAGTATTTTTAAGTCAATTTAAACAACAAGCTCACGCAGGAAAAATAATTCCGTTTAAATTTGTATAGATAAGTGATTTTTAAGCACAGTATTTTACTACAAATTCGGCCATTTTTTCCCCCCTGTCAATCAGTTGGCGTCCGATAGATGACTGATTTGATATGACACAAAACTATGTCTTAAGACATAGATAGAGCTGTCTGGCTACGACGCGGCCATTGCTACTCTAGTATATACCTCTATGTTTGGGCCTGACTCCAGCAAATGCTCTGCGATAGCCGACTTATTTATTTGGCGGTTTTTTACAGCTGCGATGTGTTCTTTGACCCTTTCAGCGATAGTACGTTTGGTCTGTCCTATGTACGAACTACCACAGCTGCAGTCCACCTTATAAACGCCTGGTGTTTGCAGAGGAATAACATCCTTCGGTGTTCTTAGCTGCTTCATGACCTTGGAGTGCGGAGTATATACAGTCTTAATGGAGTACTTTTTTAAAACTGTTCCAACTTTGTCCGTCACACCCTTGATATACGGCATGAAAGCAGGTACTCGATCTACCGTCGATGGCTTCCCCATCTGAATTTCATCGCGAGTAAGACCCGTCTGATTATCTAAAATATGTGTACAAGTCGCGAAAGTTTAAAAAGTATTTATAAATTGATTAGCTCCTTTTACGAGCTAATTAATTTAATTACCTTTTCAAAATAAAGTAGGTATAAAGGTTGCCTAGTCTAAAATATCGATTTTCAATCGAAGTTTATTAATTGTGGGTTCTCAATAATAGATACAAGTCACACAGTGGGTGATTAATATTCAATTGTAATTTATTGGTACCTACGCGTTGTTTTAACTACTGAAAAACCTATGTAGTTATTAAATAGTCTCAGCTATTTAAAGGAAAGAAAATACTTGAAAAGCACTTTTCTTTTTAAATTGTCAATGTTACTCTCTTCAGCTTTTATAGTTAAAAGCTGCGCTGATTTAAAAATATTAAACATAATACTTTGTCTCGAATCTTGCTGATAAAAAGTTTGTATGAATGTTTGTTCCTCGTTCACGCAATAACTTCTGAATGGATTTTGATGAAACTCGGCAGTAATATAGCTTGTTATATTAAAATAATATAGGCTTCTTATTGTCTATGCGCGGGAAGGAGTTCCTTCGAAACGGGGGTGAAACCGTGGGTGGAAGCTAGTGAGTATATAATATTATTATATCGTACTAGCTTTCCTATGTATAGAAGTTTCTTCAGAAAAATAGAATCACAGACGTAATTTCATTTCTATGTGTGTGTATATGACCTCCAATACTCGGTGTGCCGAGGTATCAGTGACCTTTGATGACGTCACTAAGTGCTTGACCAATTAAGCTACAATATTGGGGAAAGTCGAGTACCTACTCTGTAACTAGGTGATTCGACATAACTTTTTTTTCGTTTGTTGGATAATAATGTCGTTATTAGTAATGGCTTTTACATTAGTCTGTGAATCTATGTACCTAGATTTAGTTTCGGAAATAATATGGGTAATCTAAGTTGTAATACCTACCCGTAATAATAATAGCGTCCTAGCCGACTGTCAGCCACGGCGGCTGTTCTCTGCCTGCGCGGGACATATTATAGTGCACAAGCATTTGCGCAGACACAGGTGCACTCCCTATTCCCTTACGCTCATAACCCGATGGAACGGCAAACCGACACGACCGGAGAGAGATCAGGCGCAGGACCGACATTAAAGTGCTCTCCGATGCACGGGTGAATCAATCACCAACTTCCAACTCCGACTGCTTTGTGAAAGTTTCTAAAACCCACAAAGCGATTTCGGCCCGTCCCGGGAATCGAACCCGAGACCACAGCAATCGGCTATGCGACCACTAAACCAACGAGGCAGTCAAACCCGTACTACCTACTCGTAATAGCTACAGCTTGACAATATGAGTCACGAATGAGTCTATTTGTTAGTGAAAATCGTACTGTAATTTCGTTCAGTGGGTTTTAAGTTCATCGCGGACTGACAGACCGCCAAGAGCTTTTTTATAATGTGACTAGACGTATTCCTCTGTTTTGCTATAAAAGTCACAAGCTTATAAATAAAAGTCTTAAGGACATACTTTTAAATAGAGTCAGCAGTTTAGTTATTATTTTTATAACAGTTCAAATAAGAGGTATGAAATATTTTTTCCTGATGAAGTAATTCCTTCAGGACGCGGGTGAAATCGCAGGCACCAGCTAATTTATTTGTCTCAAATTAATTGATATTCTAGATTGGATTGTAACTAGATTCTCTTAGTACATTTAATTACTAAAATTGTCCTTGACAATTAGGCCTTTGAGTGACGCTAAATGAAGGACTTTTCTTTGATACAAAGCTAGGCTATTTGCGTCCTTTTTTGTAATTTATCTGTATAGTTGTAAGTTAGCTGTATCCCGCGGCTACGCCCACAGATGAGTTTATTCTGAGACCTAAACTATGAGATATGTAATCTACTTACTAAAAGCGTCAAACCTACATCCCATATTAGTTCAGCCAAACTGATGGGATTCTAATGCCATGTATAAAATAGAAAATGCAACGTGCAGCGCCATCTTTTATGTTGTTCACGAACTATGCGCGTTCAAAGGGGACTTAATTATTGAAGACTAGCTGACCCGGCGAACTTTGTACCGCCTTAAAGGCAATATGGCAATATCACATGATCACATTTAAAAATACATATGGTTTTCCGACCCGTGAACATACCACTTTAAATTATTGGCCATGTGAAAAACATGGATGTTTGAGATTAAGACCACAAACTTTCAACGATTGGTCCTGTGACTTATTTACAGTGATGGCGAATGCAAGACGGATTGGAAATTCAAGCTTATTTAACTCAAATGGCATGTCGATTTAGACCATCGGAATCATCGGAATGAGAACTTTCCCCCCTTTGAATTTTCCTTTGAGTATTGTGGCGTAAATTAAATTGTTCATCAGTTTACTTGCCACCAAACGTGCACATTGCACAGTTCTGGTTGGTTTAAGTTACAAAGCATGGTGAGCAGTAACATTGACATGTCCTATGTCCTTCTCCCAGTTCTTAGCTACCTCTCTACCAATTTTCAGCCGAATCTGTTCAGCCGTTTTTGAGTTATAAATTATGATGTCCTGGTACTTGGTTAGCAGTTGCGTCGGGAGATTGGAATACTTATATAAGTTATGCGATCCTGGTACATGGTGAGCAGTTGCATTGAGATCCCGTGATTATGCGGTCCTGGTACATGGTGAACAGTTGCATCGAGATCCCGTGATTATGCGGTCCTGGTACATGGTGAGCAGTTGCATCGGGATCCCGTGATTATGTGGTCCTTGCATCGAGATCCCGTGATTGGTTTGTACTCAGGAAATTTATGCAGTATATACTTTAATTATTGGTGCGACAGCATTTTGCAAGTTATTTTTACAAATATTTGAGGAACTTCTAATTGACTTAAAAATAAACAAACAGACTAAGTTTATTCACCCTTTTTAATTTTTGAACGCATGTACAAATGTCAATCATTACTGACAGTAAGTATTTGGCTTATTCTCATTTTCATCCACGAAGTATTCCCAAAGTCACCCACGACAAAAATATTAAATTAAAATTAGAATTAAAGCGTTTCCCAATTTGCCCCACGACCTTAAAATTGAAAAAGCATTTTGTATTTCCAAAAACAAATAATATAATAGGTTAGTTCTCAAATTGCTCCACACGTTTTCTTCAAAGATTTATAAAAATAAATATTATATTTAAATAACATTTAAGCAATCATCTGCGTAGACTTCTGCTATCCTGGTACTTGTCGTAACTAATAACGATTAAATTTTAATTTTAACCCTTTATTTTTAGCCATTATTTCGCTAGGGTAAGTCGCTTATGCATCTTCTTCCAATTCAGTTCTGATTCCCTAGTACTTAGCTGAATGTCCATCGATATTTAATACGAAACCTTTATGATGTTCTAAATGTTTCATCGTATATGCGTTTAAAAGAATAAACCACCTATCTTATTCAGTTGTCACGACGCATAACATTTTTATACCGACTGTTCCTCAGCAAGATGTTATGGAAGAAAATGAAACTTTAATATTTCGTTGCTTTTTACGTGAGGAACATTGAGATATAACAATATTTAAAATAATTTACTATTTAAAGTATCCGTGGGTCAAAATGCAACTTAAAGTACCTTTTTACTGTAATATTTATTTCTGAATAAAAATGCCGTGGATGCATTTGGAAACCGATGTTCGCGTTTCAAAAGTTTGCTTAACAAAAGAATGGGGCAGATTGCGAATAACCCAGTATTTGACAGGAACGAAACGAATGAACGTTTTAGGTTAAATCTTTCTTTTTTTATGTATTCGTATTTTTTATTGTTTTTAAGATGTATTCTGTTATTCGGGGCGGAGACGAATCCAACGAACCAAAAACCATGAAAATCGGTCCAGCAGATCTCGAGTTATAAGTGTTTGAACAAACCCGACNTAACATTTTTATACCGACTGTTCCTCAGCAAGATGTTATGGAAGAAAATGAAACTTTAATATTTCGTTGCTTTTTACGTGAGGAACATTGAGATATAACAATATTTAAAATAATTTACTATTTAAAGTATCCGTGGGTCAAAATGCAACTTAAAGTACCTTTTTACTGTAATATTTATTTCTGAATAAAAATGCCGTGGATGCATTTGGGAACCGATGTTCGCGTTTCAAAAGTTTGCTTAACAAAAGAATGGGGCAGATTGCGAATAACCCAGTATTTGACAGGAACGAAACGAATGAACGTTTTAGGTTAAATCTTTCTTTTTTTATGTATTCGTATTTTTTATTGTTTTTAAGATGTATTCTGTTATTCGGGGCGGAGACGAATCCAACGAACCAAAAACCATGAAAATCGGTCCAGCAGATCTCGAGTTATAAGTGTTTGAACAAACCCTTTCTTTTATATATATATATAGATATAGATAGATAGATATAGATTGTTAAATGTATGATTCACGCTGGAGAAGCTGCTGCACTCTCCGTTGAAATACCCCTTTGAAACCCCTTGACCCTCAAAATGGAGGAAAAGGTACAAAGCACTCACCTAGGAAGGTTGGGAATGGACAGGGATGATCTGCCAACGACGGGGCACTCGATGCCGGCCGGCTAGCGGGATACTCCTCTGCACTCCACTAAGTGTCCTCCGGGTATTAGGTGGTAAGGTGGTATTAGCGGTCAGCTAACTTCTAGCGGAATATTATTTTTTTAGCTATCGCGCGTATAAATCGCGGGCGACGCAGGAGATATATTTTTGACATATATTTTTTGACGAATGAGTGCAAAACAACGAAATGTCGTGGCAGGAAGTTTTGAATTAAGAACATTAAAGAAAAAAGGGAAAGTGGCCAGGTTCATGTCTGAACATTTCCCCCCACTTGAAAGCCACATGGGTTTCACAGACAAGTCGTTCGCACTCGAAGCTATGCTCGAAAAGTACATGTTAAACTAAAACTTATCTTCTGAAATTGAGCAATACGATATCTTCTTTTATATTGCTCAAATGATATAATATAAATTAATTAGTTGGCAAAAGACAGACGTTGACAACAGGTCGTCGAAACGTCAGTTGATGCATACGAGCCAATCTCCAGAGCAAAGGCGGAAGTTTTGGTTCGTTGACAATGACTAAATCGTTGAATTCTAAAGTAGGCCCAGTTTGAAATGTGTAAAGATATTTTGAACTCAAGTGTTCAACTATCATTCGCGATAGTGGACGTTTAGGTAGAAGAAAAGGGTGTGACGCAGACGGGAGTAATTGAGCCTCGTCGATACGTCCCCCCACTCGCAACAAACCTACCTCATCTACAAACGGAGAAAGGTTTTGAATATATATGGAAAATTGTTGCTTCATACGCACTTGATAGAGTTCAATCGCCATATATAGGATTTCAGTAAACTTAATTTTAGTTCTCTTTGACTTATCAATCTCAGTGCGAGAAAAAAGACAAGTGTCCCAATCTTGTTTGGGACATTTAAAATTCGAAATAATGCTGAACCACCATACTATGGTTCTTTGAAATTTAGTAAAATTGGAACGTCTATACGTTACACTTGAAATTACATCTTGAACTTGACGAGAATGTAAATTCTTCGTGATATTTGATTTCAGCTTTACACGATTAGCTACATATATTTTAAATAAATGAGAAGCAGTATTGATCCATGACAGCGTGGTACTGCTATCGGAATAAGCACGCAGATAATAAATGTAAACTTTATATTTTAATAGCTTAGACATGTGACATGATAGCACACGCGATAAAAGCATCGCAGCGCTTAGCTCGAGCCTACTCACGTTTGTCAGCTTTAGAAGAGTAACTCTGGACTTCCCTATCAATAGATGCGTTACAGTAGTATTCGCACTTGTATCAGAACATAGATACACGCAGCACCTATATCCATAAGAACCGTCGCAAAATCCTATTATATGAATGTCAATAAGATCTGGAGGTACAACCAGCCGTGGTACGGTTATATAGTGCAAGTCTGATAAATTCACGACAGTAACATGCCATTGCTTGACTACATATAAAGAAAATAGTAAGGATTTTGCAGCAAAAACAACTGGACAAATCCAATGCAAAGGATCGAAAATACGAGCTTCTAACGAAATAATAAATCGTTTCTTATAATGCACATCTAACGAATCTGAAAAATTATATGAAAAACGGTCCCTGAGTGGATTCCATCGAATGCCTAATATTTTGAGAAACTCATTTCCTGATTCATCGAAGGATTTGGAAGTTTGACAAGGATCCGAGGGAACATCGGGCAGAAGACTGAGAATATTAGTACTCCATTTACGAAATTCGAAATAACCTTTGACTATCAGAGATATTATATCAGCTTTTAGCTGTATAGCTTCGGATAAAGTGGAACATCCTGTAGTGACCTTATCCATAAATGTATCTCTCGCCAGGACTTGAGCCGCACGACTCGGGTACTCCGACCCGTGATCTTCGGTCAGTTGGCGAAGAGTACGAACCTCTAAATAAGGAGAGCTGCTTACTCCATAAGTAACTTTGTTGAGCTCGTATTCAACAAGAGCTGCTGTAGGACTTTCTCGCCATAGAATATGATAGCACCTTTCTTCAGGCCTAATCAGAATCGGCTTGAACGTTTTACAAACGTCAGCAGCAAAAACTATTTTATGAAGACGAAACTTGGTGACTAAATCGACTACATCGATTTGAAGTTCAGGTCCTACATGGACAATATTATTCAAAGAATAGTTATTAGTAGCTCGACTTCTAGCGTCGAAGTCTACACGCAGTCGTGTCGTAGAGCTTTCTGGACGCACGACGCAATGATGCGGAATAAAGTATCGATCAGTAGACAAAGAATCAACAGGCTGCATATGTCCTAAGTCTTTGTACTGCTCCAAGAAATCTTGATATTCCGTTTTTAATTCGGGTTGAGAACATAAACGTTTCTCTAGGTTAAGAAACCGATATAGAGCGTGGCGGTAGGAATCGCCAAGCGGAGGAACATCATCCTTTAACATTAAAGGAACTACATACCTACCCACAGGAGTACGGTAGGTACCAGATTTAAATATTTGTTCATACACTTCGTCTTCAGGGCCGGAAATTTTACATTTCGGCGGCTCTTCAGACTCCCAGGATCGTTGAACGATATCATCGAGCGCACTGGATGACGCGATGAGTGACGTAACGGATTGGCCTGATGTACGAGTTGACGTGTTGTGAAGAAACCGACCTGTTATCACCCAGCCGAATACACTGGACAAGGCGCAGGGTAACCCGGGACCGGGAGTGTAACGAGAGCCAGTATAAATCTGGTCAAAACACTCAACACCTAACAAAAGATCGATCGGACCCGATTTATGAAAATCGCAGTCGGCGAGATCTAAGTGTGCGAAATGATCCTTGACGCGCATCGGAAGCGATGACGAAGGCATCATTGAAGTAATTTTCGGCAAAACTACTAACGATACGTCGAACTGTGGTGATTCACTCGAACGAGGTATTATCGAACCAACAGTGTGACCTTTAATATTGCAAACGGAATTTTGACCGATTCCTGATACACTAAGATTACATTTTTTAACACGTAAACCTAACCTGCGAGCGCATTCATTAGTAATGAAGGAATCCATCGATCCGCTATCGATAAGAGCACGTGCATAGTGCATAGAACCATCCGAGTGACGCAAGCGCACTAAAGCAGTACCTAAAATCTTTGTACTTGCGTTCGGATCAGCTGTTTTAGACGCACAGGTAAGCGAAGCACTTGAACCTGCCTGCGTAGCTTCACACACTTTTGTATCACTTTGATGCTCTACATGCAACAGCGTATTATGTTTCCCGTTACAGATAAAGCAAGACGACTTCGACTTACAATTACTACTATCGTGACCAGGACGTAAACAGTTGAAACATAAATTCAAATCGTTAACTAATGTTTTACGCTGGTCAATCGTCATAGAGTGCATCTTACCGCATCTGTAGACAGAATGACTTTCATTACAACACACGCATGCTATCTGGTTTGATTTGTTAGAATTTGAAAAAGGTTGCTTGCTATTTGAGGAAACTAAGGACGCTCGCTGATGACTGTAATTTTCAACTTTAGTTGTCCGAACGTTTAGTTTATTAGAGTTAGAAGAGCAAGCTAACGCAGGTGGCTGACTAACTTCCAGCACCTTGACATAATTTTGTAAATATATCAGGAATTTGTTGAACGTGGGAATTTCATCCTTATTTTCTAACTCAAACCTCCGCCTAGTATCAAAGTCAAGAGGTCGAGACGCAATGTAAAACAAAATAAATTCGCTTAAATCATTAATTTTTAAAGCGCGAAGTGCATTGACGCTTTCATATAATGTGTTTGTTAACTCCGATAAATTCGATAAAGATGGCTTTTGAATCGGAGATAATTTAAATAATTTCTCCAAATAAGTTGTCGCGAGAATACGCTTGCTGTCGAACCTATCTAATAATGCATTATAAACGACAGCGTAATTCGCTGATGTAATTGGAATACCTTTAGTAAGTGACAAAGCACTGCCGGATAAACATGAAATTAAATAATAGAATTTTTCTATGTCCGATAACGAGGCGTTATTATGAACTAGTGGCTCATAGCTATCTTTAAAAGTCTGCCAGTTTTCAATCTGGCCATCAAATTTTGGGATCTGCAACTTAGGTAATTTTACAGCAGTAATTGATGATGGCGTACGGCTGTAAGATGCTATTACCGGCGACGCATGCGTACTTGAGTCAAGCGAATCGGCAAACTCAACGGCCGCGTAATATAACTCGTCAAACGACGACAAAGCGAGATTATCAATTTTGTATTTCGGATTAATTTTTAATTGTAATTTATTAATTTCTTTACACACTTCAACATAAGTATCTCGAATCTTTTCAATTGACTTGTACCTAGCTTTAAAGGTTGATATCTTTGCTTTATTTTCTTTACAACCCTTAACCAAATCATAAATAATTTGCATATTTTTAAACGCATACTCGCGTTCCTTGATTAAGGATTGCAATTCAACTTCCATCTTGCTCGAAGATTCACTAGAATAAACCAACAAAACAACTGTAAGCTATATGTATGTTTAAGTATGTCAATCTCCGAAACGAAGAATGTTGAATAAAGCAAATGAAATTAATTTATTTTTTTTATAAAACCTTTCGAGCACAACTGTCCACTACGAACTCCTTTAGGTATCACCGTCGAATGCAGCAACAATACTCTTTACGTATAAGAAGTTTTGCGAGTGAAACAGATGGAAACTCTATGGAAAGCCTTTTATGAAGAAAAAAAAAGTACGTATGACATATGACACATGAATGACATATGAAAAGAATTTAAATAATTTTACATGATAATATGTAAAAATTAATGTTTTATACTGGAATATTTGACTTTGAATAAAGAAATATCAGTATTTTATGAGATTTAGAGAGGAATTTCTTCCTCACAGGAGGCACCAAAATGTTAAATGTATGATTCTCGCTGGAGAAGCTGCTGCACTCTCCGTTGAAATACCCCTTTGAAACCCCGTGACCCTCAAAATGGAGGAAAAGGCACAAAGCACTCACCTGGGAAGGTTGGGAATGGACAGGGATGATCTGCCAACGACGGGGCACTCGATGCCGGCCGGCTAGCGGGATACTCCTCTGCACTCCACTAAGTGTCCTCCGGGTATTAGGTGGTAAGGTGGTATTAGCGGTCAGCTAACTTCTAGCGGAATATTATTTTTTTAGCTATCGCGCGTATAAATCGCGGGCGACGCAGGAGATATATTTTTGACATATATTTTTTGACGAATGAGTGCAAAACAACGAAATGTCGTGGCAGGAAGTTTTGAATTAAGAACATTAAAGAAAAAAGGGAAAGTGGCCAGGTTCATGTCTGAACATAGATATAGATATAATTTACAAAACAGAGTAATAAATGAATTAATCTTATTATCATTGATATAAGACCTAAGCGCTATCCCAACAAGCAAAATCAGTACTTAAAGCATTCTTTCAGAGTAATTTATTTTCACTTATATGAATCTTGTAGCATGCTATAAGGTCGAATTTGGGCGCAGTTATAAGAACATTTAGTCTTATAACTATCTTTTAATATACTTGACGAAGCTCAATAGCACTTATATGATATGAGACTACACAATTACAAGTGCAAACACTCTTGTTAGTATCTGACGTAAGTATTTTATAAGAGCAATCTTTATTTTAGTACAGGTTATTTTCGTTGTTGCTTTGACGGATTTTTTGTGTTATACGCACGTAAAAACATAAAAGTAAACTTACTATTATTTTGTATTACTTTAAAACATCGGTAATGTATTGTAAATATAGCGTGTGAACTCGTGGGGAAGTCATATTTACTGTAAATATGTATCGGAATTTAGTTAATTTCACGGGGCCCTTCGAAAAATACCACATTAGTATAATGTTGCGAATAAATTATTTCATAAATTCTAATGCATATCCGCCATGTTTTAAAATTGCTCTTGATTAAGTACTATATAAGTAAACAAGTACTTGTAGCAGTTTCTGTCCAGATTACTCGCCTCCATTTTAAACCAAATTAGGGTTCCCT
>NWSH02000571.1:5241107-5258498 GCA_002382865.2 Heliothis virescens
CAAATTATAACTTTGTTATTCATATAGTTGTAGGTAATAGATGCGTTCAGTTTTCATAGAAAATGGTACGGAACCCTTCGTGCGCGAGTCCGACTCGCACTTGGCCGGTTTTTTTTAACTTATAGCGCTCTTATTAAGTCTTGTGCAAGACTATGACGGCACAAACTTGTAGTGGTCTCAGCTAAGTATGTTACAAGATCGTTTTCTCTTATAAAATACTTGTATAAGATCAAAATATTATTCAGGATTGTAGTCTTATAAGTGTCTTAAAAGATAATCTTGTAGATATATATAAGACTGATATATAAGAACAATTACTCTTGAGCATATTTATGCTTGGGAAATACTGCTACAAGTAAAAGTGTTCTTATAAATGTCTTAGAGGTCAGTCTTATAGCGAACTATAAGACCGAGATATAAGATCTAATGCGCTTGAGTATGTTTAGGCTTGGCAAAGCATAATATAAGTATAAGAGCCTACCGCAATACCATAACAAGAACTATATAAGTAGAAATAGACTTATAATTTTTTTTATAAGATTACTTTGCTTGTTGGGATGTTTACTTAAAAATTATGATTTTTAGAATAAGTAGGTTCTCATGTAGAGTGTAACTTAAATTAGGTACTTTTTTACAATTTTTTTCGTTGCTACACGAGTAAGGATACTACAGATTATGAAATCTGTTAGTAATTATTAAGATTTAAACCATAATCTGAAAGTTTTAGTCATAAACTTGATAGAAACGCTTTTGGAATTTTGAGTCTACCTTAAACTTTTATAAATAATGGGTGAAACTGACTCTAGATTAAGAGCGGTTTAACACTAGCGGATTATACGCATAGCAACGCACGATTTGTAGGTACAGGGGTTGCGACCAAAATTGTCAACTACCGATAACTATCAATACCTGAAACCCCACGACATGCGACAATCCTATTGCCACGGAATGTGTCATTAGAAGAACCGGGCAGGTACGCGTGACAAAATCCGTTAGTCTGAAAATGCTTTAAGCCAAGCTATAATAAAGAACCGTGATTGTTTTTAAGGTTCCGTACCCAAAGGGTAAAAAGGAACCCTATTACTAAGACTTAGTTGTCTGTCTGTCTGTCTGTCTCCAGGCTGTATCTCATTAACCGTGATAGCTAGAATGCTGTAATTTTCACAAATGATGTATATCTGTTGCCGCTATAACAACAAATACTAAAAATTAAAAAATAATAATTACTACTACTAACTAGTAGCGCTATCTATTAGAAATAATGTGTAACTTAAGTAACTCACACTTGACCATTCCTATTTAATTGTACTTTTTTCATAGATAATGGTACGGAACCCTTCGTGCGCGAGTCCAACTCGCACTTGGCCGGTTTTTTTTTATTAGATGATAATAATAGGCTATGTAAAATTTTATTGGTACCTATACATGTTTAGCACAAATAAGTGTAGACAACTGAGAAGCAAAATACAATTGTATTGAGAACGCCTTTTTTGATATGATTGGCTTTTATTTTAGTGTTAATTCCAGGTTTATTATTTTTTTTATTGGGACCGTGGGATTGTTCGAAAGAATTATCGTGGCCCTGGTCCACAAGGAACGCGGTGGGTTTTAGTCAGTAAGAGTCTGACACCCTCACACTGCACCCACAGCGGGATTTCATTTGATGATTTCCCACCAAAAAAAAACAAAATAGTATATTTTTTTACATATGGCTATGTTAGTAGTACCTACCTTTCTAAATTAACAATAAAATTGTAAAATTGTGAAATGGCAAAAGATCGTAATTGCTGTTACAGCTCAATACTAGGAATGGTTCGTAAAATTGTAATTAGAATGCTTTGTTACAAGATTAATGTTTCGTGCATTATTGGGTTAGTATCAAATGTGGAAATGAACCTATTCAGGTATTTCTAGGAATGAATGTAACACAAAAGGCTAGCCACATATATGTTAACTTTGAGGTAAATAATTAAGTTCGGTAAACCGGACAAAATGTTCTGTTTCAGAAATAAGAATTTTGCGATTAGGTAAATATATCCAAAACAAAAAAATAATAATTATCTAATGTATTTTTTTTATTAGAAAAAAATATTAATATACAATGTTATTAAAGTAAATAGACGCATTGAATTAATAAAAAAATATACAAATCTACCCGTTTGACTGATAATAATCACGCGCCCAAAACATTAGTTCTTGTTTGCACAATATATTACTGTAGGTACTATTACTATAATAAAACACGCACTTACCATTTATATTGTGCCATAAATCCAATTTCACTAATGTCCACACATATTAAATATTAATACACTATACAACAGAAAATTTGTAACTAAAACTCATACACAAATTGTTTGAACAAACCAAAATGGCAGCTGTATTCTTTTTTTGAAAATTTTTCTTTTATGTTTTAAATCACGAAATGTCAAACGCGACGTTCGATTTTCGAAAGATTGAGAACACGCTCCGACGTCCGCAAGGCATGAAGCCTGGCAGGGCACTGGCTGGAAACGTTTTCCCGCCCTAAGACCACAGAGTATACAACAGATGTGACAATTTTCAGGGTTTTTTTCAAATCGCTTAATGACGCGGCGTAATTAAATGTTTTGGAAGAAGCCATGGCGGCTAATGATGCTTTAAGGTGGCATTAATTTGGTGTTTAGAGTCAGAATGTAATGACGGGTGTAATGTAGAGTTATGACGATATTAGAATATTAATATGTAGTGTATTTGCTTTGGATTAAGATGACTATTAAAAATTAAGTTAAAGTAATTTAATTAAAGGGGGATACTGATACTGACCTATATAAGGTTGTAAATGCAGACGCCAGCAGGTGAACCTACCAAAATCTGTCAAATTTTACCAATATATAATTTACCTTCCACTGTCGTGATAAGATTGAACATCTATTGAAGAAATTTGCCAGATTAGGTAGGTTGATGTGCTTGCGACTGTCGTACATATATCGTACATATGTGATATTAGTAGTTTGATACATTTAGGTATCATGTAACTATAAAAAAAAATCAACAATGTGTTCAAAAGCCATTTAAAAAATACATTCGAGTTATATTTCGTATTTATTCAACGAACAAATCGCAGCTACAGAGATATCCATTCAAAAAACACAATTAAAATGTTTGCCTACACTCGTAATAAGATTACTCTATGACATGTGCATACACGCTTTCTCTTTTACTCCGGCGTAAAACATATACTTCTGTCTCTTTCTCTCTCCTCTGCAGGACTCTGTTGATATTGGGTAGCGTTAGTAAACACACTAAATTAAAATTATACGAGTTTATGGAGTGGCGTGTCTGCAACTATTTAGCCGTCATTATTATTATTTTAAATGCCGAACTCCTTGGCTAATGAGTTTAGGCGAAAATAGTTTTTATGGAATGAAATTGTAATATGAAAAGTTAGCTTGAGACATAAGTTATAAGTTTTGTTCTAATTTCTGGGATTTATAACAAATTGTTGAGTGTTTTATTGGTCATGATTTTTATGGTTATAAATTTGAATTTAGGTCTTTGAAAATGTAAGAAAACTTATATGTAGTAGCGATGTAAGACAAATAGGTTACCATTATTAATTTTTCCGTACGTAGGTATATTGCAGACCGTACAATAATATTTACGTCACAACGTTGTTATTTTTTTTAATATACAATGTTGCCACTCTACACGTTTTTAAAATGAAATGACAAAATGTAAACAATGTTTTTCACTTCCTTAATTTTGTCAGAAACTGTAAAAAAAATACTTTTGAATTACATTACGGCGTGATTAATTAACCTCTTTTAAAAAAAGGGGGAAACGAGCTCCTTTCCTGGAATTCTTGGGGACTTATTTTTTCGGGAAAATATTTCATACATTTGTGATAAGTAACTAGGCTAATGAATTCCTAGGATTTAATTAACATAACTGAAATTACATTTAACTGTAAGAATTATATGTCACCATAATATTGTTCATTGAACACGAATTATAGAACTTCAAACGTAAATAAATTCTTACTTAACCTGTTCCTATACTAGACTACTTAAAGGCCCAAGTTCCGTACAGTCGATAGTGAGTCAGTGTACCCAAATCGGTCAAATTTCTGCGATCGATTTTCAACCTTGTCACAACAGTGGAAGGTTAGTGTTCGATTGGTAAAATTTGACAGATTTGGGTACACTGACTTGATGTTGACTGTACAGACAACAGCAGGTCAACGTATACGAATCTGTCAAATTTTACCAGTCAAACATTAACCTACCGTCATTGCAATAAGGTTGAAAATCTATTGCAGAAATTTGACAGATTGTGGTAACTTGATGTGCAGTCGACTGTACAACGTAAACATCAGTTTTCTTAAATCAACTGTTTACTATGAATTTCCTCGAAAAGATTTTAACGTATTGTTGTATTAAAAATGAAAGGGAAGGTTATGTTTTTGTGTGTGATCTTGGGCCTAAGTGGCTATCGGTAGCTGTACAGACAACAGCAGGTCACGGTACAGTCAGCTTCAAAACTAGCTGAATAAATCTGAATTTTCAAATCTGCTAAACACCGTATCGTCACTAACTTACTAGACTACACATCTACTTTTTTTTTGAAGTTGAGTATGTTAAGCAAATTTGGCGTTTATGTAGTTAAGAAATTATGATCCTAGACGTTGTTAGGCACTTTCAAATATGTTGATTTGCTCAGCTACTTTTGACGCTGACCGTACCCGAATCTGTAAAATTTTACCAATCAAACAATAACCTACCTCTATTGCGATAAGGTTGTAGATCTTGTTGCTGGGGAATTAGTTCCACCATTTCTTCTTCCCAGCCAAAACACATAGGAAGTGGTGAAGGGCGGGCGTTTTTGGGGCTGTCTTTTGTATAAAAGTGCTGATTTTCAGCCTACTTTAAATAAACGCTTTTTGATTTTGATCTATTGCGAAAATTTGAAAGAATGCAGTAACTTAATGCGCTGTCGTCTATACAAAACAAAATGTATGTCGGCGACAAATGCCTGTACACAAATGCAATTACTTTGTGTACTATTGTTGAATTCTTATCACACCTCAATATGATGAACTTAGCAATATTAAATACTTTAACGGCCATTCCCAATAACCTATCTATCTCTGGATTTGCTTACTAGAGATAGAATTTAGACATTAGCCCCATACAAGTAATGTCAAATTCCTATCTCTAGTAAGCAAATCCGGAGATAGATAGAATATTGAATTCCGCAGTAAATCGGTTAACATGCTAACATAACGAAACTTCAAAATTAAACGTCTACACAAAATCTCAAAAACAAAAAGGCAAAAGCAACAGGCCAAGTATTTTCATAAAACAAAAGATTTACAACATTCAAATTGTTCAAAACAATAATAAACATTGTTATTTCCTTTTCTGATTAAAATATAACTTTTTACTTCTTTGCCGAAAGTTCTGACTTGCTTACGACTAGGTTCTGACCTATATCTGTCGTGAGCCATTCTAAAATTATAATTTGATGTTCGAAAGTTAATACAAACTTTTGGGGGCAAATATGAATTTTGTTTGTTAATATTTCGGTGATGAAAAGTGTCGGTTTGATTATTGTAATTCGGAAGTAATCAGATATTTTCATAATTTTGACAGTTCATTTATTTATTTGTAGGTAAAATACAGTACATTTTTGTACAGACGACAGCAGGTCAACGTATAAGAATCTGTCAAATTTTACCAATCAAACATTAACCTACCCCCATTGCGATAAGGTTGAAAATCAATTGCAGAAATTTGACAGATTGTGGAAACTTGATGTGCTGTCGTCTGTACATACATGTTTATTTTAAAGGAGGTACAGTAATACACGCATTCTTCCTACAAAGTTTCATCATAATCCGTTCTGCCGTTGTTGCTTTGATGAATCCTATTGGTAGGTAATCACACTGGTCTACTGCCATCCACTGCTGAACGCAGGCCTCTCACAGTGAGCGCAAGTTTGCAATGCACACAGCACATCAACCAACCTCAAACTGTCAAATTGGTTCAATAGATTTTCAACCCTATCACAATAATGGAAGGTTAATGTTCGATCGGTAGACACACCCGGGTAGGTCCTGCGGTCGTGTGTACTTGGGCTCTTACTAATCTATCAGCAACATAAAACTGTCGCCCACTATAGTCAAAGGAATGAAGCTAAGGCGTAACAAATAAAAAGATACGGAACTCGTCGGCTGTGACGAAGGAATATCGTTGACGTGCACTGGTGGATGATAAAAACATGATTCTTCACAGTTACGCAAGGTCAACCGCAGGGTGCAGTATAACGTAAATACCAAGACAAAAATATAAATACTGGCTACTGGATCTCGATTTAGCCCGCGAGGTTGTCAACATTCGGCATGTGGATTCTGCAATCATTGTACAGATAGTTGTTTCAGCCAATGGTTTAATCGCCAAGAGTCTCGATTCACACCTAAAGAGGCTCGCGTTGGATGGTTGGATCGTCACGACACGGCACGCATCGTCAGGTTTATCTCTATGGAGCCCTGACCGCCGGTAGCTTGGACCATGTTCCCGGTGCCGGTGAGAGACTATTTTAATATTTTTAAATGTTTTGTTTTTTTATATATGTATTTATACAATATTTAAAAATATAAAAATATGTGGAATAAATGAATGAAAAAAAAAATACTGGTAAAGCTCGCATTTTTAGATATCTACTTATTTTGTTGTTTATATCTATGTAAATAAATTGAAGGGTTTAAATACGTAGAAAACTCGATGTAACAATAAGGAAAACTTCCAATAAATATATGTTTCTCGGAAAACCGCCTTTTTCGATTATGCTTGTGAAATAGACCTATTACACAAGCTATTATACACCAGATTTTTTGACAGCAAGAATAAAGGTTAGGTTAATACAGTTTATATTTTTACACGTAATTTGTTCTACTGCTTCTAAAAGTTTTACTTATACTACAAACACACCTGTATAGAATCTAGAAAAGCTTGATCAGCCTCGGGTGAGAGAACGAGACAGCCTTACTAATGCAGTATGTTAGAAAGAGGCAAACATAGTTTCATTGTTGCTGCTCACATATATGAGCTTTTATTAGACAAGTTGGCAAGTTATTAATGATTTGAAGTATGCAAGTTGCAGTTTGAGGGAGATGTTATTTTCAGAGATATTTATAAACTGGTGAGTGTTATATTCCCTGCGGTTTTGCCCGCATCTTGAGGGCAAAACTTAAACTTGTTAAATCCATCCTATTCGTATATCCAGTATTTTTATCACCGCATCCTTTTTCGTGAAATTCAGCAGACAAAATTAATTTAGGATGCGTATATAATAACAGAAGTGAATGGTACAATTTATAGTCCATAACAGCAATCTAGATTGAAATAAATGGCGAAAGTAGGGTTCCACACACTCAGGTTTTTGTGACATTTTGGATATTACCAGTTTAAAAAGAAAGCATTAAAGTATTTGGACTACTTCCCGAGTGTGCAAGGAAGGAAACTAACATCGTCCTGCCCCAATTGCCAACCTCACCTGCCCGTGCACCCTGCTGAATTACGGACGAGGCTCTGACTACCGACTGGTAGCTGTATAACCACTATACAGCACCAAGTGAGATATTAAATGCCTTGTTCAGAGATGGGCAGCAGCATCTCCGAAGCTAAAAATATCCCACACTGCGCTCACCAACACGCATGCCTAGCGCTGTGAGTATGAACAAAGCCCCCAGCTTGTGGGAGCCCCTTGTCCAGCAGTGGACGTTTTAAGCTCTGACGACGACGACAACTAATTCCTTTTAATTTCATACGAAAAATCTTCCAACCAAACGTTATCTATACTAATATTACAAAGCTGAAGAGTTTGTTTGGTTATACGCGATAATCTCAGGAATTACTGATACGATTTGAAAAAATATTTCAGTGTTAGATAGCCCATTTATCGAGGAAGGCTATTGGCTACTTTTTATCCGGGTACGCGGAATAGTTCCCAAGGGATGCAGGTGAAACCGCTGGTGGACGCTAGTTCTATAATAAATTTTACACAAACGATACTACAACGTTATTAGAAAACGCTACAATATAACGTAACCTCCCTTCAGCTAAATATAGACTCACCCCCGCATTGTAGGAAAGCCGCTATGAATTAAAAAGGGGTTGTTCAGCGTAGGTTGCTGTCAGACTTTAAACCTAGTATTTCCGAGAAATGTCTGAAACTCGGATAATAGGGCTTCGTTTTACTGATTGAGTTTTGATAAAACCGCCCACTGATTGTAAAAGGTTGGATTTGGTTTTAATTTTGAAGCTTTTTGTCTGTCTTTTCAGTTCTGTAATTGCATGAGTGCACAGTCGATCTTTGTATGAAGAATATGTTTAAAATTAGTATAACAAGTCTTTGAAAAAATATAACCTCTTTGATATGTACATATTTATGTGGCTATTGAGCGATCATGTACTACTTGTGTATCTACTGTTAAAAACCTTTTCAAAAGTCTGTCCGGTCGTTTTCTAATTTATTGCAAAAACAGACACAACGGAGCACTTTCTTATAAAAAAATGTGATTTAAATAATCTATTTTCCATTATTAGATATTTCTACGAATTCCTTTCAACTCTTAACTGCCTACTACATCCAGGAATGCGTCACCCCAGTGAAATGTCACTTGACACCAGACATTCGACCTTTTAGATAGCGTTCACTTAGTGCAAGTCTGGCTAACCCTTCGGCTGCAGCTTTAACATTTTTGCTAACGGGTTAAACTTGCCAAGTCTAAAAAGCGAAGGTCATTTATAACGTCGCTGACGTGTGTTAAGTTTTAAATCGTTTGGTTTTAGAGAGGAGAATAATGCAGTATTTATGATATTTGAACTACAGAATATAACTTTCTCTAAGCAAAACTTACTAACATCCTTTTACGCTGAAACGGTTGAATCGATTGAGATGACATACTCGTACGATGGTAATAGAGATAGGGCGCTTTTTATCCGGTCGTGTTACGTAGGTCCTTTGAACCTCGGAAGTCTCAAGTGAAAACTTATAATATCACGATGCCTTAGAGTGAAAACCTCGTAAGTGTAAGAGACATGACTTTTCAGGAGGAACATGTAGGATGTTCTTTGCATTTCCGAGGTTTTCACTCTAAGACGACGATCGTCAGCTTAGCTTTAGCCCAACTGTATTCTGTTCAGCATTCCAACTGAATGCCGCTGAGTACTAGAACAGGCTTTACATGAAGCGACTGCCTTTTTGACCTTCTCAATTTGGGCAAACCAATACTCCTTGGTAAGACAGATCATCACAGTTTCTGGCTTCTGGACCAGGCACCCGCAACGAGTGCCAAAGATGTTCAAATGACAGCGAACCAATTTAACGTGCCTTTTAAAACACAAAAGTGCTAGTCATAGTCAAGTTCAGGAAACATTTCCCTAATATAACAATAAACAGTAAAATTTTCCATACCCATCTTAATTCCCCATACATTTATTACCATGACTCACTTAATGGTGAAACAAAAATAACTTCTAACACCATTACGACCGTTGGAAGTTCTCTTGAAGTCTAAATGGAAGTAGTTTCCACTTAACTTTGCCACTTTGAACTTTAAAAACTTGGAAAAGCTCACATGCACCTACGTTCATGCATATTGATTGCAGTTTTACGTGCAAAAAGTGAATTATTCTACATGCAATTGTTTTTGACCTACATAGTAATATCAGTTTGTTTTCGCTATGGTTTTTAGTTAGTATTTTTAGCGAAAATGGACACGAAATAAGTATTTATATAAACGGATGCGGCTTATTAAAAAAATATAGTAAAATGCTTAAATAAAATTGAAAACCAGGTTCTGAACTAAGAACTTTACCCCTAATTATTAAACTGGTACTAAAGCCGGTATAATTAAACCATTTTTTTTTATAATTAAGTGAGAGATGTTAATAATTATTTCTATTAATATGTTTTATAATTATTTGCGTCATCTTGATTTGACGAATAAATAATTACTGTTGCGTCTAGCTATGAAATGCTAGAATAGGTTCACCGTTCAGAACGATCAAAGAGTTTCTTATATTGGTACGACCAAGGAGTAGATATGATTAGCGCAGTCGGCTCACTGTCTCGTGTTGACTGGCACAAGTTGTCTCTTCCAATATTTTTTTTCATTGTAATACGTTATTTTTTTTCCTTTATGTTTTGTATAAACGTTTTTTCTTATACGTTAAATAACATCAATATTATACGTTTGTTCACACAAGAACTACCTACTCAACGGATTTTGATAAAACAATAAATTACAGCTTAGGTATGCATCAAAGAAGTAGTTTGAACATCAATGATATAATTAAAACATTGGTAAATAGTAAATCAAAGCTGCCATATAAAATAAAAGAAACAAATTTTCGATTGACGTAAACAAAATACATAATATGTTGACTAAAACAAATTAAACAAATATCATTTGTTGTGAGAACCATGTTCCCGATATGTAACACAAAAATTAGACTACAAAACAACAATATATTTACATAACGTAGATTTCATTGTTTATTCTCAAAAACAAAACAATACCGCATTTGAAATGACATCATATTGCATTGAAAATTATTTTGGGAACTAACTTTTCTAACCGCAGAAACTAACGTCACCAATTTTAGGTATATATCAAAATACTAGCTTCTGCCAGCGACTTCGTTCGCGGATCATGTCACTTATGCCAGCGACAACGGGTCGTCATAATCGAAGATCTTTCCCTTCACTGCTCTGCTCCTTTTGATTGTAGCGTGATGAAAAGTATACTATAACCATCTTAGGAGTATGAATAAAAAATATCGTACCTACTAAGTTTCGTTAAAATCCGTCGAGTAGATTTTGTTTCTATAATATGGTTATACAGACAGACAAAAATTTTACTGATTGCATTTTTGGCATCAGTATCGATCCCTAATCACCCCCTGATAGTTATTTTGGAAATATATTTCATGTACAGAATTGACCTCTCTTACAGATTTATTATAAGTATAGATAAATATAAATAGATTTAAATTCAAAAGGTTTTAATAAACAAATAACGGTTACAAATGGAACGAATTAAATTTAAGGCAACATCTGTTAGTTTGGTAAAGTTTTTTGGGCCCACAAGGTTATTATAACCCAATTACAAAATGTTTCAATTTAGTTTGGGCGCCCGTAATTTTGGTTTGTACAGTGATAATATTTTAGGCCTCATTTTAGTATGTGAAAGGAATTATTGTCGTTCAATTAAACTAATTTACATTTTGTTTTAAAATGTTGTACATGTTAAATATTGTACATACATGTTAGGCAAAAGTTCAATGCATCCGAAATTAAAATAAATACACGGCACGTTATTAATTTTACACGTTGTTTTTGAAACAAATCAGTAGCCATAAGTTTTCTAAAAAGCAGTTGTAAAGACAGTTCTGAAGACATGATATTACAGATCTAAGGTACGTTTTAGAAGCAAGCTGCCGACTGCAACTGGGTACCCACCAAACGTGCCGCAGCTGCATTACTGGTTTGTATATTTTTAAACGCAATTTTTTTTTTCAATATTTCAAATAGGCCTATTAAAGCTCTTATGAAACGTCAAGCTCGTTGCACGGTTCAAAGAAGTGGGCCTCATGGAGAAGAACGGGCTAGAAACTCCATGGACATGGACAACTCCATCCTATAGATCGAAGCGGCAGCAACACGTGCAATCGCCTTCAGATATCGACCGATTTCATGCAGTCACTGCACGTGCGGTCGACAGTATTTTCTAAAACGTACCTTAGATTAGCAACATCATGTCTTTAGAACTGGCCGGGCCTTTACAACTGCTTTTTAGAAGAATTTGAACAAAACAAAACACATCTTAGGCAAGTCAAGTTGCCTCATAAAACATTATGAGCGGCAATAATTACTCTTTTGTTTTTTTACGTTGCATATTCCTCCCATTGTTAAGAAGATAATATTTCATGTCCCTCCAAGGTCACTCAGAGGTCAAAGTGGCAAATCATCTGAACATCCAAACTTTTTCACTCTTCGTTCAACAACTGTTAAAGTAACAATTTTGATAAAATAGACTTTTGTATATCAAGAAGCGGCTAAAAGTTAAATTATGTCTTTTTGACTAGTTCATAAAGAATTTACAAACCTATTTTATAAATCTAAATCTTAACAGTTTCTATGAAAATAAATTATTACAAGTCTGTTACTTTTGCTTCGTATGAAAACTCGCAACTTATCTAAATGGCTGTTAAAGGTTACCTTAGAACGTTGTAAGGCGATTGAAATTCGCAGAACAATCTCAAAGGACGTTGAAATAGAATTCGTAGAAACACGGATTCTAACACTAAGTAAATTAAATCATTACAACGAATCAATTTTTCATTTCCAGCCTTTAGATTCGACTCATAAAAATATCCGTCCCATCTAAAGCCGTTTAAGTCTGTGGCAACAAGCCGTCAAATCACAGCCGGTCCCTCTATGAATTATGATAGTTTTTGCGATGTCCGAGAGACGTTTATGAGGTGTAAAGGGCGACCTAACGTTAAAATATTCAGCCCAGGACCCTCTGACGTAGTCAATAGTTGGTTTTTGTCGTCCCAAACCCGCATATATGATTCTTTTGTTCACATAATGCTTAGGTTTAATGTCTAATGTTTGTTTTAGAGGTGTGTTGAGTGTGTTAGGGTGTGTTGAATGGTGATAGGAGCCGCCATTTTGGTGATGGAGAATTTCTTTATATACTGTCTCTTTGACCTAGTATTCCTTTACGGCTTTATCTGTCTAGTTCTGAATTTTGGCCGAGGAAAATGTATTTGAGTGTTTTCATATGTTTAAGATTAAGAGTGCTTAGATTTTAGACTGTAGAACCGGTGGTTTTTAGATTTGACTGTTATTACGAGGTTCCTAGCTAAATTAACATATGAAGTGAAAGTTTACTCTAGCTATATTTTAATTAAACACAGAGATAAAAACTTCAAGTGTACATAAATCATCCCAGATAGTTCATATAAGTACAGACAGCACATAAAGTTACCACAATCTGTCAAATTTCTGCAATCGATTTTCAACCTTATCGCAATCTTCTTCTTATCGAGTGAGCTGCAGGTTTTTAATCACCTGACAAGCCCTAGTGTCTGATTTTTCTCAAATCCGCCTGACGGCCTCTGACGTGGCAATGGGGGTAGGTTAATGTTTGATTGGTAAAATTTTACAGATTCGTATACGTTGACCTGCTGTCGTCTGTACTTAATATAAGGTATTTCTTTTGACAGGTCATAGAAATTAAACCGCTCATCTTCTCACCCACGCTAGTTCGCTTCTAAGAACACATAAAAAGATCTTGTAGGGGTTTCAAACAATGCATACGAGTATTTTTTATTAAAAACATCTTCAGCATAGTAATAAGGAAATAATTGACGAGACACATAATTACACGTAGTTGATTATTTTGTAATTACCATTCTGACTAAAGCAAGTTATAATTACTATATTAGTTCCCGTAATAATTAACTACGTAGATTGAAGATTAGTTCAGGATTGATGTAGTATAGATTGAGTACTTACTTCTTTTATTAATACTTCAAACCATAGGTACACATACACACTAAAAGATATTATAAAACCAACCTGCGAACTATGGTGGAAACATTAACTGCTACATTATCTGCCTAGCCTTTTCCCAACTAGTTTGGGGTTGCCTTCCAGGCTAGCTAGATGCAGATGAGTACCAGTGTTTGACACGGAGCGACGGCCTTTCTGAGCTCCTCTACCCAGTCACCTGGGCAATTCAATACTCCTGGATAAGACTTATTGTCAGACTATCTGGCTTCTAATACCCATAATGAATGTATTATTCAGTTCAAATTACACCCACAAAAAAAGACTCTGAAAACAGAAATATTCTGCTAGTGATATTATACAACTCCTACGAACAGCAGCAATCTAAGATATTAACTAAAAGCCTGGACAAAATTGTGGTAACCTCATTATGTGACTCCCCCAGCTACAATCCCATACAAAATGCATGACCCTCAATACAGAATGTCTGATTCAATTGCTATCGATTAGTACACCCTTGTACGCAATCGGACAAGTTAAAACAGGCTACGGAAGAGCCTTGAAACTATAAGACGGTAAATCGATTAGTCGTTAATAAAGGAATAAAGAAGATCCTAATAGAGGAAACATTAGCAGAAATTGCATTAACATTACAGGCTTTTAGATATATCAGTTTGTCTTTACTTGTGTTTGTCCTACTTTTGCGGAACTATAGAAACTTTTAGACTAATATTCGTCAACGGTTTGCGTAGAAGACCAGCCATCTGAGCGTATTATACTGCACCTTGACGTGCTCTCCGAAGGACGGAACTACTTATATAAACTACTAGCTTCTGCCACCGGTTTCATCCGCGTCCCGTGGGAACTACTCGGCGCACCCGAACAAAAAGTAGCCTATAGCTTTCCTCGATAAATGGGCTATCTAACACTGAAATAATTTTTCAAATTGGACCAATAGTTCCTGAGATTAGCGCGTTCAAACAGACAAACAAACTCTTCAGCTTTGTATATAAACTATGTAGCTATGGCTAACTCTCTTGAGATTGTCAGTTCAAAGTAGACGACTCCAAATGTAGTGTATAGTCTCACCTGTGCAATGTGTATATTTGACATCAACATGACGGAGGAAAACACAAATCTTACATACAAACAAGATAGATTGCTGTTCTTGGAAAATAATACTGGCAATGGTTAATCTCCAGTCTTACCAAGGGGTGTTATAGTGACTGGGTTCAGGAGATCATATAGACACTCGCTCCATGTAAACACTGGTACTCAGCTGCATCTGGGTAAACTTGAAGCCGACCCCAATACAACTGGGATAAGACTGATGATTATGATAATAATAATAGCGTCCTAGCCGATTGTCGGCCACGGTGGCTGTTCTCATATAAGGAGATCAGCCAACTGCGCAGGAGATATTGCACATAGGTGCACTCCCTATTCCCTCACTCTCATAACCTGATGGGACGGCAATCCGACACGACCGGAGAGAGATCAGGCGCAGGACCGACATTAACGTGCTCTCCGATGCACGGGTGAATCAATCACCAACTTCCAACTCCGGGCTGCTTTGTGAAAGTTTCTAAAACCCACAAAGCAATTTCGGCCCGTCCCGGAATCGAACCCGAGACCTCGTGCACAGCAGTCGGCTATGCGACCACTAAACCAACGAGGCAGATGATAGACAGGATTTCAGATCATTTTCTCCACTGTATTTACTACACAGCAATACTAATCATGGCAATTAGACCGCGAAAACAGTTAATAAACAGCATTTGGACGAAAATTTTATCACCGAAAATAGGTATCGAAGTGCCTAAAACAAATATGATCCAATTTTCACAACAGCACTCAAATACATAGTAATTGGATGTACCTAATTTATTCCGTGTTCCATACCATAACGAGTACGGTACGGTAGTCAAAGGAAAATTTGGGCTGGTATAACACCCATCCACGTTTTGTAAACTAGTTTAACTAAAGGGCGGCAGTGTTTATTATTGTGCCGTTTTTTGGTTTTAGTTGAAATCCTTGTTTCATATTTTGAAAGTAAAAAATACTTGTTGAATTTTTTTGGATTATTTTATAAAAAAAAATTATGACATCAAGTTTTTTATTAACCGACTTCCCAAAAAGGAGGAGGTTCTCAATTCGACCGTAACTTCTTTTTTTTTAATGTAGGTATGTTCACCGATTACTCGAAGATGGCTGGACCGATATTCAAAATTCTTTTTTTATTTGAAAGGGTGTTCTTCACAGGTGGTCCCATGGTAAGGAGACCAGGATTTGATGATGGGATCCTGGATAAATCGAGAGAACTCTTCTTTCATACGCTTTTTTACGTCGATGATATTATTACCGGACCGACTAGGCGACTGTCACAGTGGGTGGGTGAGTATGGGTATTAAAGATATTATAGTTTAGGCCCGAAAACTGAAAAGCATAAAATAAAAAACTTTTTACAAAAAAACAAAACCGACTTCACAAAAAAACACTGAAAGAGATAAAAAAATAAAACTTTTCTCATGGCTCTAGAAGTCGGTGGCAAAACAAACACAGTCAACAGACCTGCAGACACCGACTTCTAGAGCCATGTGAAAAGTTTTATTTTTTTATCTCTTTCAGTGTTTTTGTTTTGTTTTGATTTGTTATTTATAGATGTGACTTGTCTGAGGGAAAGAATCTGAGTTGAATCGAGAAAACTACTATTGTTATAAATACTTCAGTTTTCCCTTCCCATGAATTTGTTTGTGTATACTTACCGACAATAAAGAGCTCGTGGCTAAGTCACAGCCGTGCGAATCGAACGAGCACAAGATTAGTAAGCAAAGCTTGGCGCGGTCGGTTCATGGATGGGTGGCCATCTTGTTATGACGAGTCCTTCCGTGTTTTGGAAGACACCTTAACGTTATGGGTAAATGGTGCAAGTATTTTCTAGTTTACATAACAAAGAAAAAAAAATCGACATGGAAAATAAAAAAAAAGCTTTTAAATTAGGTACCTTTTTTAGGCGTTTAATATACCTAAAACCTTTTCCCAAGTTTGACAGACTATGCCGATCCTATCAAAATAGGTAAAGCCAAATTTGACATAGGTAATCGCACCGAACAAACTGAGACAAACTGAGAACCCGATTTTTAGGGTTCCGTACCCAAAAGGGTAAAACGGGACCCTATTACTAGGGTCCCCAGTCCCCATACAATAAACATGTTTTTTTCGTATTTTTCATAGATACTGGTACGGAACTCTTCGTGCGCGAGTCCAACTCGCAATTGGCCGTTTTTTTGTCGATTAAAAAATCCCAGTACTCCCAAAAGTGCATAACTAAAAATACATTTTCGATAATATTAATCGCTTTAATACCTGTAATATAGTCGGCTACATACAACTCACGTCGCGGATGCGTCGGCTTCCATTAATTCATTTGTTTTCATAATTCAATAATAATTAATTAATTTTCGCTCGAGTAGGGCTGCTGCTTCCGTGAGCAAACTTCAAAGAATTCTAAAGTACACTGTGGTTACCGTAATCTTAATGGATTAATTTGTTATCATTTTTTGCCGCGGTTTTACTCGGATTTTTGATAAACTTCTATGCCCATTGCCCTTATTATTTTATCTTATTCTGTTGTTTTATCGTAACACTGTGAAGGGCTCGTGGCTAAGTCAAAGCCGCGTGGATCATTACGGGTAGTCAGAAGCCAGAAAGTCTGACAACCAGTCTTACTAAGGAGTGCCAGGTTGCCCGGGTAACTGGGTTGTGGAGATCAGATAGGCAGTCGCTCCATGTGGCACACTGGTACTCAGCTGCATGCTGTTAGAC
>NWSH02000571.1:5270166-5293466 GCA_002382865.2 Heliothis virescens
GCCTGTCGTGCAGCCGCAGTGCGGGCCGCATACTACGGCATGCGAACATCAACGACGTGATCCGTCGTGCCCTTGTCTCTTCTTTCCCTTCTCCTACATCTTTGGCGTTCCAGCCGTACTTGAACCAAACCGGTTGGCACGTCACAATGGCAAGAGACCAGACGGCATGTCGCTACTTCCTTGGAAGTTGGGTAGGACTTTAGTGTGGGACGCAACCTGCGTCGACAGTCTTGCGCCAACCCACTTTCCCAGAACTGCGTGTTGTGCTGGCTCTGCTGCTGTACAACCAGAGAACCTCAAACGGCGCAAATATAGTAGTCTCATCGGCAACTGTATGTTTGAGCCGTTTGAGGGGTTGAAACTCTCGGACCGAGCGCTCACCTTCTTGCCAAGGAAATATCCAAGCACCTGGTTGACACATCCCGTGACCCAAGGGCTGGTTTTCATTTCGCACAGTGGTTATGCATTGCCATTCAACGTGGAAATGGTGGCAGCCTTTTGTATATTAGGTACCGAGTGACAGCGATGAGGTCCAATTTTGCGCTTTATTAGATTTAAGCTCTTTAGTTAAAGTAAAAAATGTAAATTCTCTGAAATATCACACTATTGACTATACGGTTGCTTGCCGTTTGTTTATGCTTTTATTTTGATATTATTAAGACATATTTACAAAACCTTCCCGGGCCGCAACGAAGACGTTCGCGGGCCGCATGCGGCCCGCGGGCCGCGCGTTGCCGACCGCTGGTCTAGAGAGTCCGATTTGAAAAATTATACAAAAAATCGGTTCAGTTCGGAGCCTACATCAGTAAAGAAATATAGTTTCCTATCGATCTTCTTCTTATCGAATGAGCTGTTGGTTTTAATCACCTGACAAGCCCTAGTGTCAGAGTTTTCTCAAATCCGCCTGACGGCTCTGACGTGGAATTATAATTACGACTGCTATTGAGTAGCATTCGAGGGCGCCGGCTTTACGTGCCTTCCCAGGCACGAGAGTGTAACACCACCAACTTCCAAACTACAGGCTGCTTTGTGAAAGTTTCTAAAACCCACAAAGCGATTTCGGCCTGACCTGGGAATCGAACCCGAGACCCGTGGCATAGCAGTCGCGCTATGCGACCACTAGACCGGCGAGGCAGTTAATTCTATCGATTAAGCACATATTTACTTCTTATCGCAAGGTCGACAGTGTCGTCAGCTAAGCTTAGCTACGTCACCGCACTGGTTTAAAGCCCTAACAAGGTCGGTGGGAATAGTATGCAGGTTTTATTACTCCAAGATATACGGGTCTAACCGTAAACGACCCGTTCGATGTACTGTCACGGGTGTAAAGCTCGGACAGGACCCGTTTTGGGTAGTCGTAAACCGAAGGTGAAGAGCAATGACTTCGGAGTGCAATTTTGCTGTTAAGTTTTTGGCAGGCGCTTTGTATGAGCGTTTAAGTTCGACCTTAGTTGAATTAAGACTTTTAGCTATGTATTTTAATATGAATAGTTCATTTATTTATTGAAGATACATGAATATTTTTAATAAAAGAGGTTCTTTTATTTTTTGTACTTGAAAAAGCAGCCATTACAAAGTCTAATCAAAGATTTTCTAGCCGTAAAAAGAGAACTAAATTAAACCCTTGGGTATTATATCCAAACATAGAATTGTAAAATCAAGTCATAAAAAAATTACTCGGGGCTAATTTAGGCCCAACTTTATAGCCTAAAAGATACAATTGTAGCCGTTATACATAAAATTGCAATAATTTAATTTTAAATTCTGAGCATTTCATTTTCAGGGCAGGCCGGAGGGACTAATGTAATTAAGTGCGATGAACTAGCTCACTACTAGTGTTGTACGATGATCCTATTAATATTTATCGATAGTTTTGAAGTTGTAAGTAAAAATTATATCTACATTTATCTATTTTGTTTATAGTTCAGCTTCTACAGTCATTGCTAAACTCGACCAGTCAATCGAGGGTGCATTTGGAGATACCTATATTTAAGTCCTTTTTAACATTTAAGTTTCCTAACTATATTATTTTTTCACAAGAATCTACTGAGTCTTAGCATTACAAAGCTTGCTATTTAAGCACGACTATTGGTGAATATTATATCGATATACCACGGCACATCACTAATGCTTTTGTACCTCTAAGCTCATGCAAGGCACTCCCTTATGATAAAGTCTGTTAATTTTTTAACACGTGAACTTTTCATGCGCCTTTAAGAGTTAAATAGAGAGGTAAATGTTTTTTAAATCTCATTCCGTTTTGACTGACAATTTACCTTTAGACAGGGGTTACACGATCAGTCTGGTGTCATTCTGGCATCAGTCTCAGACTGACGAAAGACTGACGGACAAAAAACCCGGTACATTTTGGACCATCAGTCCGTCAATCAACCGGTTACACGATCATTCTCCCATCATTCTGGACCAGCCTGATGGAATTGACTGACGCCAGACTGATCGTGTAACCCCTGTCTTACAGTTTTGCGATGGTTATGTGAGTATTACAGCCAGTACTTTAAAGTGAAACTGGTATTCTCATTGTTATTTTATTTGCTTCTGTTTTTTCTATAGAAATATTGCCACGCAATTTGTTACCAGACTAGAGGAAACATTTATTTGCGTCACAGTGCTTTCTTTTTTCCACTAAGTTTATTATTACCAATTAAAGCCTTAAACATCATCAAATAATAACGATTTAAATGTTGTTAAAACCTGCATACATACATATTTTAGACAACAAACGGGTCATCTTCGTCTCAACAAACAATCCATCCGTGAACACGGTCAGTGTATCGTAAACCTACATATTTTCATCGCGAGTAAGACCCGTTTGCTAATACAAAAACCGGCCAAGTTCGAGTTGGACTCGCGCACGAAGGGTTTCGTACCATTATCTATGAAAAAAGTACAACAGAAATGGTCAAGTGTGAGTTACTTAAGTTGCACATTATTTCTAATAGATGGCGCTACTAGTATACATTTGTAATTATAAATTAATATAAATCAACAGCCTTGGAATTTTTTTTTTTTCAATTTTTAGTATTTGTTGTTATAGCGGCAACGGATATACATCATTTGTGAAAATTTCAGCATTCTAGCTATCACGGTTAATGAGATACAGCCTGGAGACAGACAGACAGACAGACAGACAGACAGACAACGAAGTGTTAGTAATAGGGTCCCGTTTTACCCTTTGGGTACGGAACCCTAAAAATATGTAAGGTCAGGGGGGGCAAGATGAAAAACGGGGTAACACAAAATGTTATCCATAACTCCAGATTTAGTGCAGATTTTTCAGTGATAGCAACATTATTAGAATCGCCATTTTGTTACGCCAAACTTTCTCATTCAGCGTTTGCCATTTCGAGTGATTGGTCGTGTTAAAAACTTAAATACCCGAGTCGTGACTTTTACGAAGTTAAATCGAGTTTTTTTATCTTCCCCCGAGTTCCATAACTTCACTTATGAGGTAGGTACGAGTGTTTTATTGGAATACCTGCTCATTATTTTGAATTTTTAGTCGTGTTATTACACCTAAATATGTTTTTATAACGTATTTTAGGAGTTATTACAACTTTCCATCTTCACCCATAAAAATTTGACGGGGTAAGAAGAACATATAAAAATTTCGATCTGACCCCGATTTCAAAACTCATAGTTTCATTTCAAATTGTGTGGATTTTAATTATTATTATTAATAAAAGGATTTATTTGATTGACAGTATTATTTTAAATTCATTTTTAAGCTGTATTGAAAAGTTTGGGAACCTCTTCTTCAATCTTTCCCCGGTGGGGTAAGATTGAAATATACAAAACAAATAATTCGTTTTATCTTTGTTATGCCAAGGCATTTTGACACTACTGGTAGTTCCGAGTATTCTAGGCACTTCAAAATAAAGACTAGTGAGCATCAACAGCGTCAGATATTCATTTGAACGATTTTAGAAACTATTTCGGTCTTTCCCCATCACCTTTTTGTCTTTCCCCTAGACATATTTTCGTAATAACAATATTAAACTTATTTTTTTTTCTGCTTTCGAATAGATTTAATAGGAAGGTATTAATATGATACAAAAATATATTCTTTGCTCTTTACTCTTGACAAAAAACATTTTAGAATACGCTTATATGTACGGTTCCACACGTCTTCAAACACAACACTGCTCATCTCATTGAAAAACCGTTTGGTCTTGCCCCTACCGACCTTAATAATTATTTATTCACACTTAGCCTCCAAAAGAATCTTATTCCCTAACAGCGGTTGGGCACACTAAAATTTCATTATACGTACCCAAGTTAAAGTTAGAATGAAGTTGGCAAAACTTACGCCCGACGTAACTTAACGCAGGTTAAGTTAGATTTATGTTAGTTTCCGAGTGGATTGGACTATGTACTTGAGTTCGTATGTATGTGTAGGTATGTTAGATTTTACTGGGTAATTATGTACAATGAGTATTGCTCTGTGGGCAGCAAACGAGGCTTTGTGAAATCAAATACATGTTGTGCCGTATGCTGTCTTGTGTTACATTAACTTGGTACTGTGATCAAAGTGCTCGGATTTGGAGTTTAAAAAGAAATATATTAAGAAAGGTAACTTTCATAATTACCAAAAAATAAAACGTTATTTTGATTGGAAAATCTCCATAATTATTATTGGTTTGAAATAGTTTTTGTAAATACAGTTACTTACTAAAAAATGTAGTTCACACCAATAATGTTACCGATACTAGTGGGGCACAATTTTTTATTAAATATTTTAAAATTTAGAGATAAGGTTAATAAATGAATACACGAAATTGAATTATTACGGTTTTGAAGAGGTCGTCCATAAAGAATAAAGAATCACGCCATTTCAATATGTATTGTCAAGATAGAATATATACCTAGTTTACCTGTTTACACCATTTATTATAAATCAACTTAAAGAACAAAAACCATAAACAGAACCCAAACATCAAGCGATCTTTCACCTTTCCTCTAAAACTAGTCAAATTGGACACCCCACCCCTAGTTTACGTCTCGTTAACTGCAACTGCCAAACAGGAGACATTTGTACAGACAACAGCAGGGCAACCTACCTGTTCCTGTCAAATTCACCAATCGAATATTAACCTTCCACTGTTGTGATAAGGTTGAATCTATTGCAGAAATTTGACAGAGTGTGGTAGGTTGTTGTGTTGGCGTCAGAGCTTTATAGCTCAAATTCAAACGACTCAGTGAAACTTAGGACATGTCTGATGTGTACGTCAATCAACGTGCACAGGTTATCTCTGTTTCTGGCTAAATGCTGGCAGTTGGCTTGGTCCAAATGTTTGGAGAAACGACCAACATTGGTGCCTGTTTGACTAAAGTCTTTATCTTTATCTATATTTTTGTTCCATCTTTATGAAAAATGGGTAATATTTATTACGTCTAAATAAGCATTTGATCAACTAGCTTAGTGATCTTACAGCGGTATCTCGGAATATAACAGATTGTTTGGTTAAACGCGTTAATCTCAAGAATATCTGAACCAAATTGATGAATTATTTCTGCGCTGTTACCAATTCAGAAATCAAAACTGCGTAGGTGTTTGTTTATTAACTACAATGTATGCAGATGAACAAATCCAAAAAGTGAATCCCAGGGAAAAAAAATCCAAAGACTTCATGGACACTCTTCGAGGTTAGCTGTACCTGAAGATGCAGGTGTAACCACAGAAAATTACTAGTACATAATACTTGGCCAACATTGGGTCCAATACGCCAACTGAATAACAAGCACAAATCCTTCGTCTGTCATGTCCGTCATGAATTTGAGTGTTTCTTGTTATCCGTAAAGTGATAAGTGTTTGATATTTTGAGTTATATCTCTGTGGAGTTTATTGTTCTTTCTTTTTCGAGATTAATATTTAATACAATAATATTTTTTAAGGAGAAACGTTGGAGGGACCAGAATTATCAGCAGTTATAAATTCACAGGTTTCAGGTAAAGCTCTAGATAGCTATCTGGCAGATAACGCCACCGAAACTATTTTGACTACTTTCCAACGGTATCAGTATATTTATGTCTGATAACTATCTAGAACTGTATTTAGAAACTGAAATTTCTTATTAAAGTAGCTAACTTAAAACTATCTACAAAAGCTCATTCATCCAGAAAATAAATTCTTTACAAAAAACAAAAGAAGCACTAAATCTTATTAGACACATTTATCAGCTATTCATTGTTAAGTTCAAAACTTAGTATTAACTTAAAATCCAAGCTTTTCACTAAGAAAACAAAGTTAGTGATAATTTGACTAATACAGTTAGTGGTTCAAACTTTGTCTTAACTGTCGAATAAGTCGAAGCATCGAGTATTTATTTGTCTTTGTTCAAAGAAGCAATATTTATTGTATTTTATAAGAAAGTTTCAGTACTATTTTGTTTTGACGTGAAACAAAAATTGTGTTATTGTGGTTCGAGTTTCTTGAGTTCAATTGTTAAAGCGGTGAATTAGCACATAAATTAGGAAATGCACACAGAAAAAACTAAAATAATCTTCTGGACAAAGTAAAATATACCTGAGATAATACGAGGTGTAAGTAGTGCACAAGCATTTGCGTAGACACAGGTGCACTACCTACTCCCTCACTGTCATTGTCCGATGGGACGGTTAACCGACCCCACAGGAGAGAGATCGGGACTAAAACACACCAAATAACATAATTCCCTATTCCCTAACCTATCAGCATGATCAGACTTCAAATACATCCTAAACTCTAAACACTACATTTCAGTATTCCAATACTACGTACTGGATATTATCGACCAAAAATTATTCATTCATCTGCCTAGCCTTTTCCCAAGTATGTTGGCGTCGGCTTCCAGTCTAACCGGATGCAGCTGAGAACCAGTGTTTTACATGAAGCGACTGCCTACCTGACTTCCACAACCCAGTTACTCCTTGATAAGACTGGTTGGCAGACTTTCTGGCTTCTGACTACTGAAACGACTGCCAAATATGTTCAAATGTCAGCCAAGACCCACCAGATCATGCCTCTCAAAACACGGAAGAACTCGTCATGACAAGATAGTCAGCCATCCACGGTCCTACCGCGCCAAGCATTGCTTAACCTTATGAGCGATGGATCCGCACGGTTTAGACTTAGGCACGAGCTCTTCAATGGACAGGTTCAATACAGAAATTATTACTAACCAAAAGCGTAGCAGATTTTGCCTTCACTAAAGATAGGTACTGAATTTCAGTTCAAAGGCTTCGGATGCCTTTCAGGCGTTCAGTATACCTTTTATTTATTTCCGAATCAATAAATTTAGATTTAATAATTCAAGGAACTTGGGCTCTGTGCCTATAAAGTTTTCTTGAGTGGGGTTGCTTTGGGATTCGTAGTTTTGTTACTGTATTTGGGTCAGTGACCTCTCTTTGTTACTGGTTAGTTTAACTTGCCTAAAGGTTTTTAAAAACTTTTTAAAGTTTCATGTTTTATTGTGAATAATTTTATTTGGAAATCAAAATCTTTGATGAATTAATCGTATTGCAAACTTGTACTACAGTTTACTTTTAAAGAGTCATATCAACTCCTGCTAATTCAAGAGGACATTATAGGATCATTATAATAACCAAAGCACTAAAATAAATTAATCACAATTTAACCTCTCTATGAATCCAAAAAGTTCTAAACCAATTCCTATACTCAAGATCCATGACAACCAATTGACATGACATCACAAAATTCTCAGGTAGGTAACCTTTTTTAAAACGTGACGTTATCCGAATAGCGGACAAATTGTAACATCTACATTACATGGGCTTGGGATCTAACAAAACTTGAAAAGCGAAATGTTCGCCACCCACTGAATTCTTTATGACGACTGTAAATCTAAGCAAATCGTAAATTTTGCAAGCGCCCTGCTACCCGACGAAAAGGGCTTAGACCCTTTCCCAGCAGAAATGGATATTAACGTGTTAGGCTCTTAATACTGGAAGTCGAAGTTTTATTGTGAGTTTTGGGGCGAGAATGAGGTGACTTTTTAACCGACTTCCCAAAATGGAGGACTTTCTCAATGATTTTATGTTATTAATTATTTTGCATCCTTGGAATACGTTGATGAGGATCATTTTTAATTTTGATTTAATTTTACAAAATGCATACAAAACAACCATAAAAAATCGGAAACTCGCAGACTATGCCTGTAAATAACACGCCATCTAATATTCTTCCACATCTTTATCAAAAGATACCAGTCATACATCAAATCGTGTGACAGACTGACATAGACACAGAGTTAGTGTCTATGTCAGTCTGTCAGTCAGTCAAAACTACTGAGTCGATTTAAATAGGTAGGTACACTGATAGACCAGAATCTGGGAAAGAACATGGGATCCGAATGTGGAAAGTAAATTACAATTACGAAAATGGTTTGTATTCTAATACAAATTACCATCCTCAGATGAAACCAAATATAATAAATTGCGACAATTATCTCACTAATAACTCGCTCCAAAATTCTGAAAACCCATAGTAATCCAATTGTGAACATGCCAAAGGAAGGGATGTGGTTTTCGCCCATTTAAAATTCCAATTCTGGACCTTTGATGAGTTACCTGTCAGGTTTCTGTGGCAATTCCAGCATAACATTTATTTGGATAACCTTCGATATTAAACGATTTATTTGTATTGCTTCAGTATTGAAATAACTTTTTAATGGCTTTGTTGATATAAGGACGAAGAAAATAAATCAAATAAATACATTTGACTTTTTTTTTAAGAAAGTATTTACATATATTTACAACAACCTTATTCTATTACAAAAAAAAACCTTAAACTAAGAACTATTAAAAAAGCGCATCAAAAAATTGGTCCTCATCGCTGTCAACCGGTAGTGTACCCAATAGGCTGGCCGCATTGCCACGTTGAATGGCAATGCTTAGTCGCTTAATCGCAATACATTTTACTAGATCGAGACATCCAAAGCATACGGGTTATAATAAATTAGACGAGACGCCTAAAATTACTGACTTATTCGATAATAGGTATTTCTTAGCCAAAAGGCTTGTTGATGCTTCACGTGACCAGAGGACTGGCTTATTCTTTGGTGAAAGAGTTAGGATTGTCATACAACGTGGCAATGCAGCCAGTCTTCTCTGCACGTTCCCGGAGGACAGTGATGTGGATGAATACTTCGACGCCTAACATCACTCATGTGCTCTTATATAGGTACGTTTTTATTTTAGTTTGTCATATCTTAGTATTTAAGAGTAGATTTACATAAATTGTACATAGGAAAAATATGTATTTAAAGAGTAAAAAAAGGTTTTTATTTTAACAATTAGCTTTCGTCATCGGTTACACCCGCAGCCCATGTGGACTACTTTTCTCACCCGGATAAGTTGGAGCAGTTCAAACGGAATAGTCTAGTAGTCAAATAGACTTCCTCGACAAATAGGCTTTCTAACACTCAAAGTTTTTTTCAAATCAGTCCAGTAGTTTCTGAGATTAGCGCGTTCAACTAAATCTTCTGTTTAATTATATTAATATACCTACACAGATAAAGCTATTTTGATTATTTCATGATAAATACGTTCTACAATTGTGATTCACGTCATCATTTCTTGATTTTCTGCAAAACCCAAGTGTCAATTAAGAGAAATGGATTTGAACGTTTAAGATCGCAGCTCAGTAGAACTGGAGTATGGTTTAATTATAGAGACGGTACATCGCCAGCTATATTTTTTGAATTGCAAAGAAAAAAAACCGGCCAAGTGCGAGTCGGACTCGCGCACGAAGGGTTCCGTACCATTGTCTACGAAAAATGAACGTATCTATTACACCTACAACTACTACTAGCCAAAATACAATCATTTTTTGGGCAGCAAAAAATAACTTTGTTTTTCATACAAATATATGAATAACAAAGTTATAATTTGCGGTTTCACACATTTATTGTATGGGGACCTCCCTTCATATTTTTTTGAAATTTTTAGTATTTGTTGTTATAGCGGCAACAGACATACATCATTTGTGAAAATTTCAGCTTTCTAGCTATCACGGTTTATGAAATACAGCGTGGAGACAGACAGACAACGGAGTCTTAGTAATAGGGTCCCGTTTTACCCTTTTAAAGAGAGAACGCTATTTGACTTATAGGTACGTGTAATTAGCTTCTATTTATGAAGATAGATATAAAAAATGCTGTCTTTTTAATTGATTTACAAAAAATTGGAATGGTTAATTTTGCCCTATGGCATGTTATTGTAAACCTTTATTTTTTATTTATCGAAATATTATATTTATTCTTTATCCTTTTTTTATATCGATGGGAAATCATCGGTATGACCCCACCCGCTGCGGGTGACAGTGTGAGGGAGTGTCAGACTTTTACTGACTAAACCCACCGTGTTTCCTCGGGAGCCCTTTGTGTGCCAGGGCCGCGGTAACTCTTTCGAACAACCCGCAGTCCCGACAGGCTCTGGCCCTAGTGGGCCCCGGTTTATTCTTCCCTTGAACTCTAAATTGAAAATTAAGTAAGTTCCTATCCAAAAAATAATTCTGCCCTATCCAAATATTCTTTACAACAGCAACCAAAACTCACCAAAGATAGACATTCAAAACAATGTATACTAACATAGAATTTCAGAACTGCAGTATATTTTTAAGCCAGAAAAAATCTACCAATTTTTACTGCACGTGTACAATCCCACACGAATATGCATAGCAAAGGCTTGAAATGGCATATAGGACAGACATACAGGACTATTTTGTATATATATAGCAGTTACGAATGAAAAGATCATGCGCGCATAGAATACGTTCGCCGAATGTCGGAAATTCAATGGAATTGAGCTGTGCAATTTTGTGGAACACCCTGTATGTCCATATTTGCTGTAAAAACTGTAGATTTTTGGATAAAAAGTGAAGAAATTCGAGTATTTATGTTACTTACTCTGACTTAAAGAGAGAAACGGAGAGGTAGTAATCGACTCAGCCAGACGAACGAAGACCATTTAATATATCAGACTCGCGCCGCGTTATAAATAGTCCCTAGCTATTCTCCGCTCGGTTCCACCAATTGCTTAAAAACTAAAGCAATATAAGATTCACTTCACTCACCCATGAAGGTCATCATCATATCAGTCCCATTGCGGGGCACAGGCCTGCTCTCATACAGAGAAGGATTTCACACTCATAAATGTGCGACCGTAGAATCATTCTGCTTTATACCATTTTTTGTATGATGGCGTCCTAGCCGATTGTCAGCCACGGCGACTATTCTCATATAAGGAGATCAGCCAGCTGCGCAGGACATATTATAGTATAGCACAAGCATTTACGCAGACACAGGTGCACTCCCTATTCTCTCACACTCATAACCTGATGGGACGGCAATCCGACACGATCGGAGAGAGATCAGGCGCAGGACCAACATTAACGTGCTCTCCGATGCACGGGTGTATCAATCACCAACTTCCAACTCCGGGCTGCTAAGTGAAATTTTCTAAATCCCACAAAGCGATTTTTGCCCGACCCGGGAATCTAACCCGAGTCCTCGTGCACAGTAGTCGGCTGTGCGACAACTAGACCAACGAGGTAGTTTTTTGTATAACAAGGTATGGAAAAAAACTGTTCTAAAAATCCCAAAGAATAAATGAAATGAAAAGTGGATACGTCAAATACCCAGAAGCTAGTACCGATAGTCAAAAATCCGATTTTCCTCGAACGCAGCCGCGCATAATCGCTAGCTAGCAAACAGCACGTTTTGTAGGAAACCCTAATGTTTGACTGGCACTCCATGCCGACATATCGAGTATCGTTTACTCTACGCAAATCTGTAAAATTCGATTGGAACCAGTTTTTTACCGACTTCCAGAAAAAAAGGAGGTTTCAAAATTTACTGCGTATTGATATCATTACGACTGTTAAAAAGAGATTAGGTGCCCTGATAACGATAAATGACAAGTACGTACCTTAATTTTTTTATAGTTTTCAATAAACAATATATCTATACTTATATTATAAAGCTGAAGAGTTTGTTTGTTTGAACGCGCTAATCTCAGGAAGTACTCGCCCGATTTGAAAAATTCTTTCAGTGTTAGATAACCCATTTATCGAGGAAAGCTATAGGCTTCTTTTTATCCGGGTGCTCCGAGTAGTTGCCACGGCACGCGGGTGAAATACTTAATTTAATAAACATTTTTAACTTTTAAGTCCATGTTTCGTGGTGAAAATCTCGGCACGTAATTAATAACATTAGAACCTCTTATTGGTAAAATATTGGTACCTACGTACCTACAACATTTTCAAAGTAAGTTGTCGTCGTTTTTAAATTCCTGAGCAAAGAGTCTAAACTACTCAACTCATCTCTCCTAGATAAGTTCTTGATAAAACTGACCAAAGTGGTAAAAACATAAGTTTAAAATTGTTCAACTGGCTCCTTAGGGGATGCTTTTAAGCTTCTTACTTGCCAGATGGCAAACGGCAAGTTTACCGGAGACTTCTTGCTAATGTAATGTCCAAAACTTGTAGTGCACGGTGCAACTTTATAAAACTACTTATAAATACGAAAATGTATTAATAGTGAATGAATTGGCCTCTAAAATCGGTCACCTATTTTTCGCCTAAGTGTAATTTTTTTGTATGACAAATTATACAGCGCCTCTAGCGATTACCTTGGGAACTAAAGCCATACAAAAATATAAAATGTAGTCGGTATCGAGTGTGGACAAATACTATTTCTCCTTAAACTTATGATAAAGGTAAATGTACAGACGACAGCAGGTCAACGAATACGAATCTGTCCAATTTTACCAATCGAACATTAACCTACCTCCATTGTGATAAGGTTGAAAATCTATTGAAGAAATTTAACAGATTGTAGTAACTTGATGTGCTGTCGTCTGTACCTGGGTTGAAGAGGATGTATAGACAGTCATTTCAAAAACACAGCTTCATCCGGTCAGACTGGAAGCCGACCTTAATATGTTTTATAAAGATTCTTAAAATCTAATAGACAGACATGTGTTGCTAGGAAGTTTGTTGCGCCACTTCTTCCCAGCAAAAACACATAGGAAGTGGTGACGGGTGGGCGTTTTTGGGGCTGTCTCATGTAATTTTGACGTTCAGAAAATGCTGTTTTCAGCCTACTTTGAATAAATGCTTTTTCATTTCGATTTATTAATATAGGTACCTAGTTTTATAAGGTCTAGGTAGATGATGAGATAGAAAAACTTTATGCTCAACACTTTCGCTTACGAACCAACCTTATATTTCCTTTAGCAAAACGATATACGTGTATGAGGCAATTCCATTACTACGAGAGAATCCAGGAGAAAGCTGCTAGTTGAAAAGTGAATGTTGCACTTCAATGTACAGACAGCACATCAAGTTACCACAATCTGTCAAATTTCTGTAATCGATTTTCAACCTTATCGCAATGGGGGTAGGTTAATGTTTGTTTGGTAAAATTTGACAGATTCGTATACGTTGATCTGCTGTCGTCTGTATCAACATGTCTACTAGTTTTCCGTTATACTTGAAAATACACCAATTTAAGAGCTGACCTACTTTCAGTCACCTGATATATTTTCTGATAAATGTTGATTGGTGTTTTCCGCTTATGGCCACGTATTTTATGTCGTTTATGAATTAGACTATGAATTTCAAAGCAAACATACTTATGTTTTGAGAAAAATGGTCATTTATTTTATCGATAAACTAGAGCCAAGGCCAAGGGCCTGTGGTTTTGATTATTGTTTAAAACTTTTCAACCTAACAATTTAGATTTTCTGTATTCTTAAAGCAATGTTTTCATTATTGTACTTCTATACGTGAGAATTTGTTATTTGCTTTTTAGCGTAAATAGTTACCTTATTATGTTGCTTTTAGCTGTGACAAAAGCAGTTCTCCTGTCATTCTTTTTGTATAGGAAAGAAATAAATAAAAGTTCGTCATTGAAAGTATGGACGAAACTAATAACACAAAAAACCTACATATGAACCTTTCTCCTTAATTCAATATAATTATATCGAATCGCAGTTCAATCATAACGTTCATTAGCCACAAAATGTTTCTAGAAGTTTCGTAATTAATTTATGTTATTAATTGCTAATGAAAAGTTATAGGATGTGGTTTCTCAATATCGGTATTCAGTAGAAATAATTGTTATAAGCAAACATATAATATGGCATACTTAAACAATCAACCCCGAATAGATTTTTCAAGCTTTATAAAACGCCTCAAAGATACGTCAAACTCTTTATAATTAAAACTATATTTGGGTCGGCGTCCAGTGTTACCTGATACAGCTGTCTAACCAGTGTTTTGCATAGAGCGACTGCCCATCTGATGCACAACCCAGTTACCTGTACTACCGATACTCCTTGGTAAAACTGGCTGTCAGATTTTCTGGTTGCTGACCACCCAAAAGAACTGGCAAGACGTTTAATAGGGAAGACAGGGTAAAAAATAAGTAAATCCATTTAAAATATTGGACACGTATTTTTTGTTTTTAAAATACTATGAATAATAACAAAGATAATGAATATTAAAGTTCAGGATTGGGAGGTCCTGACGTCACGCCTATGCAAAAATCGTACACGGCGTGACGTCACGCGCAATTTCAACAGTCTGAAGCTTCGAAATTATTTGTTTAGATGAAAAACGAAAAATACGGATGCATTTTTTTATAATCTAAAAGCGGACTAATTAGATTTATTTAGTCGTCATGCCTATTAAACGTACCTTCTGAAATGCGGAGTACAAACGTGTTCAGTCAAATGGCAATAGAAAAACCATTCGTTATTATCGTCCATCGGCAAAAACTTTTATTTATCAGGAATCAGTCCATATTTTTATACAATTTAAATAACGGCTTTTTGATGGATCCTAAAAATAAACGAAAATGTAGGTATATTTATGAAATCCCGCTTCGTTGGAATTGAAAATATGTTTGCGTTCTTGGTGGTTTCCCAAAAATAGAAAAGCAATTCTATAAATCCCACGCGATTTAAATGAAGGCTGAAAAATATTTTATTTCGATGTTATTAGAACGTAAAACTTCTCTCAGTAAAAGTTTTAAATACATTTGGACTAAAATAATATCGTACTCGTAGCTTGTATTAAACTCTTTGCCGCAAGCATATTAGTTAAAAGACATATTTAACCTACATAAGTAGACAAATGTTATTTTACTCATCATATTGAAATACTAGCCGTTTTCCCGCGGTTTCACTCGCGTCTCGTGGGAAATACTGCCTGTACCCGGATAAAATATAGCCTATGTTACTCGGGGATAATGTTGCTTCAGAAAAGTGAAAGAATTATTCAAATTCGTTCACTAGATCCGGAGCCTATTCGTTACAAACAAACATATTTTTCCTCTTTATATATTGGTATAGATATAGAACATTTCTAAAAATAATACTTTATTTATCTTGTGTAGTATTTGTATTTATAGACTTATTTGTTGTTTTATAATATAATTGCGATCCTACTGAGCATAAGCATAAGCACCTTGCTTCTTGGAAGGAATCCTATGTCGAGTTTTTCTGAAATTTTTCACTTGACAAATCAGATTTTGATTATAATTCCGTTACATACATGCTTAAAATTGAAATTTTGTATAGGTAAGTAGCAAAATATGGTTGCTGACCGTACTTTAAAAACCGAAAAAGTCGCAACTAAAAGCAATAGACAGAAAAACGAGATGTTTCGTCTTTATTAAGAAAATAGGATAAAGGATGAAAAACTGTGTATAAAATTTAAGGGTCGAAGCTCGGGATCTAAGCGGAGAACTTTTTTATTTGCAGTTCGTGCTATATTTGTTTTATTACGAGTTTGTTTGCGATAGCCAAGCCGGCCAGTATCTATAGCTTGCTAGCCATCGGTGTTGCCAGAGCGGGGAATAAAAATCGACTAATATTTGAATAATAAATAAATAAATAAATATAACATATTCTACTTATATTATAAATGCAAAAGTTTCTGAGAATGTATAATATGGATGTTTGTTACACTTTCACGCAAAAACTCCTAGTCGTATTATTATGAAATTCGGCAGTAATATAGCCTATATATTAGAATAACATATAGGCTTTTTTATACGGGTACAAGAAGTAGTTCCTTCGGAAAGCGGGTGAAACCGCTGGCGGAAGCTAGTACAATAATATTAATAGGCATGACGACAGGGTAAAAAATAAGCAAATCCATTTAGTCCGTAATTTATATCATCGCAAAATATTGGACACGTATTTTTTGTTTTTAAAAATCTATCAATAATAACAAAGATAATGAGTATTAAAGTTCGGGAGTGGGGGGTCCTGACGTCACGCCTATGTCAAAATCGTACGTAGGCGTGACGTCACGCGCAATTTCAACGGTCTATGGCTCCGTAGTTATTTGTTAAGATGATAAACGAAAAAATATATAACGAAAAAATATATATATAAATATAAAAAGACGGACTAGTTAGATTTTTTTAGTCGTCATGCCTATTCTATAGGCCCAAAAAAAACCTACTTTACTAATTAATTTTAAACCTCTATGCATATTATTTTGATTTATACGCACAAAATCAAAATTCTAATCATTCACAGCTACAAACATACAACATAAGTGATTATTCTTGGTACAAAATTTGATCCTTTAGTGGTTGAGTGAAATATAAAGGCGAGATTCCACTAACGGGCGGCACTGTAAGGCAAGTATCACCGTAAGATTATGAATACCGTTAGATTGCGATATATCTCGCGAGATTGCATATTGTCGAAATATTGTGAAATAATCATAACATTTACAATGTTACGGTGACTTAAAACAAATATTTCTTCTGGTCTGCTTGCTCTAAAATAGTAAAAAAATGCGTGCGAACATGTCTAAAATATTCGCGAAATTGTATCCTGTGTGCGCAAACACATGATAGCAAATGGTTTGCGCTGAAGTGTAGGTGTATTCAGGCATGTAATTTATCTTATAATAATTTACATTATAAGTTTTTTATTACATCTGTTATAGATAAACAATATCTATATCTATACTAATATTATAAATCTGAAGAGTTTGTTTGTTTGTTTGAACGCGCTAATCTAAGCAACTACTGGTCCGATTTGAAAATTTATTTCAGTGTTAGATAGCCCATTTATTTAGGAAGGCTAAAAGCTACTTTTTATCCGGATGCGCCAAGTAGTTTCTACGGGACGCAGGATAAACCGCTGGCAGAAGCTAGTAACTCTATAATCTATATTAATATTATAAAGCTGAAGAGTTTGTTTGTTTGTATGTTTGTTTGTTTGTTTGAACGCGCTAATCTCAGGAACTAGTGGTCCGATTTGAAAAATTCTTTCAGGGTTAGATAGCCCATTTATCGAGGAAGGCTATAGGTTACTCTTTATCCGGGTGCGCGCAGTAGTTCCCACGAGAAAGTGGGTGAAACCGCTGGCAGAAGCTAGTAACTCTATAATAACTCTACAAAGATAAACATATTATTGGAAAAAAAAACTCTTGTTAAAGATAATGATTTAATGTAAAAATAATATTTTCTGGAGATTCACCCAGGTTCACAATAAAGCGAACAATTTTGGTGGAATCTCACCATACAGTTTCAAATTCAATTGCTTATCATAAGACAGAAGTTATGTGAAGTGAGAGGGATTAGCGGTCTCATGCGAGTTAGATATCTTTGAAGAAACATGAGTATATCACTATTGTTGTAAGTAGGCAAGTGTTATATAATACAATATCTGTGATTTTGATAGCATAGGGTGGTTGAAGACATTTGTTTGTATTTTTTAGATTACTTCAGCGGGTATTTGGTTTCAGTTTCATGTAAGAAAAAAAAAAACAAAGCACAAATATAGTTTTATTTTCTTTCTCTGTATTAATGTTTGTGTGTGATTTAAATAAATATCATCACAGTCTGCTATTAATTCTGCGGGATTGTTCGAGAGTTACCGCGGCTCAGTTATTTAAAGGGCTCCCGAAGAAACACTAAGTAGTAAAATTCTGACACTCCCTCATGCTTTCACCCCCAGCGAGAGGGGTCATCTGATGATTTCCCATCGATAAAAAAAAATATCTACTATTAATTCATAGACGAACGATCGAACCATACACCACTTGCTAAGTGCTAACTACCTATTTAAACCCAAAAAACACAAAATGGTACAATTCACTTCAATCTGGCAACCCTACAGTATTGAGATGTATTGGTATTGCAGAAACATGAGTAGAATTTTCCTTTCGCTTCTGTAGTTCATTAGTCAGGAGAATTTACTAAATTGTTTCATCGCTCATTTTTACAATTTTATTAAATATATGAGGCTAAAAAATCAGATCCTTACACAGAATTAAATGTAATAGTAAAACGTATCAAATTTTAGCCAATACACGTCATCACTCGAACATCAATGCTGGGTACCTGCTGGTACTAATATTATAAATTCGAGTATGTATACGTGTATATTAATTTTTTTTCTAGAGCACGTTAATGTCGGTCCTGCGCCTGATCTCTCTCCGGTCGTGTCGGATTGCCGTCCCATCGGGTTATGAGAGTGAGGGAATAGGGAGTGCACCTGTGTCTGCGCAAATGCTTGTGCACTATAATATGTCCTGCGCAGCTGGCTGATCTCCTTATATGAGAACAGCCGCCGTGGCCGACAATCGGCTAGGACGCTATTATTATTATTAAAATTTTTAACTCTTCCATGCAAAAAGTACTGAATAGATTTCGATGAAACTTGTCAGTAATACAGCTTATACTATTTCAGGATAACATAGGCTATTTCATACCACATGAAAGGCCAAACCAAAATTTTTTGACAAAGGTGAAACAGGCCAAATGAAAAAAATGTATTTCCAAAAACTCAAATGGCAATCTGTGAAGATGCGAAAGTCTGACAAAGCATTAACTTGTGAACAATTAAAACATGCGTCGTTATAAAACCCGATGCTATGGAGTTGTCCGCATAATAAATTGTCTTGGCAACGCTAACTTCTTGTGATCCCTTATTAGGGATGGGGTCTCTGTGACAGCGGATTTTCTGTTAGTGGAAAGCTTTTCAATTATCGCTTTTGGGGTTCTGCTTTTTTCGACTTTGGTTGGTGGTTGTCACAGTTTATGTACAGACGACAGCAGGTCAACGTATACGAATCTGTCACATTTTACCAATCAAATATTAACCTACCGCCATTGCGATAAGGTTGAAAATCTATTGCAGAAATTTTACAGATTGTGGTAACTTGATGTGCTATCGTCTGTACCCTAATTGTGGCATAGCAAAATTTTGAAGATTTGAACTCTTGGCAGTAGTTATGTTTATAAGATTCGTTCACGCACTTTTCATAGTAGGTTCCACTGTTATACTCTCCAAGTAACATTTTAAGGAACACTCTCATTCTAGTGAATTTTATCGCGTTTATACGCTCTGTTTTGCAACATGCGACACAATCCAAGAGACAAATCTGTAGCGCAGTTTCAGTTTGAATAGTGAGACAACGCAGTTATATATTTTTTTCTGTACATTTAGCAAATCGTGACTCAAGCCAGTTCCCTTTCCAGTTTACCAGTTATTTTTAAGTTAATCCTATTCTTAATATCATGTACACTTCTGCATATGAGTCCACATTTCTCGTTTGCCTCACGCAACTCACCCAGTGATTTTTTGAAAAAACAATACGTGATAGCGTCAATTTCAAAGGTTCCAGATAAGATGGCTATCTGACAGATAATACTATAGCAATGTAGACAATGTTTTTTAAGGGTTCCGTACCCAAAGGGTAAAACGGGACCCTATTACTAAGACTTCGTTGTCTGTCTGTCTCTCTGTCTGTCTTGCTGTATCTCATTAACCGTGATAGCTAGAAAGCTGAAATTTTCACAAATGATGTATTTTCGTTGCCGCTATAACAACAAATACTAAAAATTAAAAAATATATATATTAAGAGGGGTCCCCATCCCCCAGGTACGGAACCCTTCATGCGCGAGTCCAACTCGCACTTGGCCGGATTTTTAACATTTCTACGGTATTACCCGTCAGATAGCTATTTATAACTTTATCTGGAATTTGTGAAAATGGCGATTAAAGTCACATCTCTCAGTGCGAACCCACCACATTATTCCGCACAGTTTGTCAACAATAATTACACTAAGTAATTACACAAGTACAGCAACTATCGCCCGCCGCACTAATGGTGTTACCATCTGTTTCTGAGCAGACGGGCTACATTCTTAGTTTTGATGACTTTATTTTATGCAAACAGACTGGTTATGACTTTTTTTAGACTATACTACGAGTACTTTTTAGGGTTCCGTACCCAAAATGTAAAACGGGACCTAATTACTAAACCTCCGCTGTCTCCAGGCTGTATCTCACAAACCGTGATAGCTTGAAAGCTGAAATTTTCACAAATGATGTTTGTTCCGCTATAACAACAAATACTTGCAACCCACACTTGGCCGGATTTTTATTTTAGATCTTCAACAAAATAGAAACATCTTCACAAATTCTCACAGTCGCGTTCTACGGCTACGTTCCAAACTAAGTTCCAATTACATAAGTCAGAACCAATATATCGGTTCAAAATTCCAGGCATCCCTAACCAAATCGAGTGGTTTCCTAACATCTCTGGATGGAGTACTGTGAGTGAGAACACTTATCTTCTGATAAGCAAACAAAGACGTATGGAAGTGATCTTGGATGTGAGAGAAATTTGATTAACAGTTTCTAGGCAAAGATCATTATCATGTTGTGATCATCATTTTTAGCTTTTCTCTTTAGCTGAAATATTGTATTGTATAATTAATTAAACCATTGCATTAGCTTCACTTGCATTATATAACTTTCTCGGGGATAGCTTGTGCCTACATAATGTAAAAAAAAAATGAGTCATTTTTAGGATTCCGTAACCAAAGCCTAGCCTAACCAAAGCCTAGCCAAAAAATTTTTAGGACCTTTGAAAAAGCATTTCATTTTTTTCTAATAAAATCGAGTTAATATCTCATACCTTTTTGCAAAATGAAGTGGGCTACAAAATACTTTACATAAATATAGGATATGGAGTCCTTAAATAAATAAAGCGATAAAATCTTCCAGGGCCGCAAAGAATTGATAGCTGTACCCAAAGAAAATCTCTCCAATTTATTATGGGATCCAAGCGTCTTTATGGGACCTTATCGATCTTAAGATTTACATCATCCGTTTGATACTCGAATCTGGAAAGTATTTGGAAAACAATTTCCCGGAAATCATATTCTGCGGATTAATTTGCTTCTCTATATATTTACTTTTAAGAACATTTTATTTATGTACCTACATTCTTGCAAACAAAATCTCATTTCATTTCTAATGGTACAGATGACAGCAGGTCAACGTACACGAATCTGTCAAATTTTACCAATCAAATATTAACCTACCGCCATTGCGATAAGGTTGAAAATCTATTGCACAAATTTGACAGATTGTGGTAACTTACTTTATTTGTACACAATCTATCTATAATACATAATTATAACAGTTAAGTAAAAAAAACTTAAAACTAAAAACTAATACTAAAAGGCGTCGAAAAATTCCTCCCCATCGCTGCCGACCGGGAGCGTGCCCAAAAGGCTGGCAGCATTGCCACGCTGAATGGCAATGCATAATCTTTGACCAAGGTAATAGCCTAATTGTGGTAACTTGATGTGCTGTCGTCTGTACAAAACCGTCAAAAAGTGCGACTCCGTTTCACACTTGGCCGGTTTTTAAATCTAACTCATTGTTTTAAATAATGCTGATATGGAAATGATGCTATAAATCTTAATTTAGGACCTCTTTTGTTGAAGTAGGTCAAAAACAAACTGAAATTGCAAGCTTCACTTCAGAATATTCGTTCAGCATGATTTCAGGGCAAAGCAAGGTCCACCGGCCGCATGAAGTGATCCGATTCGGATGGACGGTTTTAAACGCGTCCGCATAACTGTGGTGACGTTAATTCCGATTCGCATACGATTTCCGAAACGGATTGTATGTTAACTATTAACGTTTAATGTGAAACGAAATTTCGTAAGTGTTGATAATTATATTCATACTAGTTTCTGTTTGCGGTTTCACTCGCTTTCTGAGGGGACTACTTCCCGCACCTGGTTAAAAAGCAGCCTGCATTATATAAAGCTGTGTTATTGTCAATTTTCATCAAAATCCGTCCAGTAGTTTTTGAGTGAAAGAGTAACAAACACAACTACATTACATAAACCAACTTTCGCCTATAAATATAATAATAGTAAGAAGTCATCTCTTCTGCCTAGCCTTTTCCCAACTATGTTGGGGTCGGCTTCCAGTCTAACTGGATGCAGCTGAGAACCAGTGTTTTACATGGAGCAACTGCCTGTCTGATCTTCAGAACCCAGTTACCCGGGCAACCTCCCCTTGGTAAACTGGTTGTCAGACTTTCTGGCTTCTGACTACCCGTAACGACTGCCAAAGATGTTCAAATGACAGCCGGGACCCACCAGTTTATCGTGCCTTCTGAAACACGGAAGAACTCGTTATGACAAGATGATCACCATCCACGGACCGACCGCGCCAAGCGTTGCTTAACCTTATGATCGATCGATCCGCGCGGCTTTGACTTAGCCACGAGCTCTTCCTAATATAATAGTAAGAAGTATGATAGGATTAATAAGGCACAGTTCGCCCCAAATAATTTTGCTACTTTAAAGTTTCAATTATAACGCAAATATAATCAGTTATAGAGCTTTCAAATTACTACAAAACTGCCTACCCCTTTCGAGCTAAATAATGGCCCAAGAGCCAGTGGCTGCCAGACCTTCGTGATTTTATAAAAGCTGAAATTTCTCCCATACGTGCCTCTAGTATAGATACTAACAATCCCCACACATGATACCTGGGTAGTGGTTGCTTTAGCAGATAACAGGTAACAAAGGTGTATAAAATTCCATCTCAAATTCGTTATTTTATAAAACTTAATTTTTGGATATTTTATTCGTGATAATATCAGAATTCACCTTATTCATTGCCAGACACTTCGTATGGTTGCAACCCCCTGCCAGACACCCCTAAACTATGATAATTTGTAGTTCTACTTTCGTCATTTTATAAAAGCTGAATTTTATATATGTTATTTGAGACACTATGTTAAGATGTTTTCTCGAGAGCCAGACAGTTCCGAAGGTTGTTTCATCCTGCCAGACGCAATAGCGGCAATATACCATAGTTAAGCAAATAAGCAATATGTTCTAAAATACTAAGACTTGGTAAGTGGAGTGTTAAGACGAAATGTAGGGCCCAAAAAGACCTTTCGATTGGTATATGACTCATTACTAGAGGG
>NWSH02000571.1:5296952-5311766 GCA_002382865.2 Heliothis virescens
CCTCTAGTAATGAGTCATATACCAATCGAAAGGTCTTTTTGGGCCCTACATTTCGTCTTAACACTCCACTTACCAAGTCTTAGTATTTTAGAACATATTGCTTATTTGCTTAACTATGGTATATTGCCGCTATTGCGTCTGGCAGGATGAAACAACCTTCGGAACTGTCTGGCTCTCGAGAAAACATCTTAACATAGTGTCTCAAATAACATATATAAAATTCAGCTTTTATAAAATGACGAAAGTAGAACTACAAATTATCATAGTTTAGGGGTGTCTGGCAGGGGGTTGCAACCATACGAAGTGTCTGGCAATGAATAAGGTGAATTCTGATATTATCACGAATAAAATATCCAAAAATTAAGTTTTATAAAATAACGAATTTGAGATGGAATTTTATACACCTTTGTTACCTGTTATCTGCTAAAGCAACCACTACCCAGGTATCATGTGTGGGGATTGTTAGTATCTATACTAGAGGCACGTATGGGAGAAATTTCAGCTTTTATAAAATCACGAAGGTCTGGCAGCCACTGGCTCTTGCTCCATAAGGGTTACCACACACAGAAACAAAGTTCTAACAAGGAATTGCTGAAGTAAATTAGCAAAGTTTGCTTTTTTGGTTTCATTTCTAATAGCGTGTGTTGAGCCTGTACCAGCTGACGCCATACATGGCTTACGTAAGCACTGAAACTGAAAAACAGATACAACGAAAGTTTTTTTTTTGATAGCCTTTTTATTGTCCCACTGCTGGGCATAGGCCTCCTCTCAAATTGAGAAGGATTGAGCATTAATCACCACGCTTGCTCAATGCGGGTTGGTGATTTCAGATTTTATAGTCCAGATGTCCTCAAGATGTTTTCCTTCACCTTTAATCAGCCATTGGTGTGTAAGACATACTTAGAAAGTACGTACAAACTTAGAAATTAAAACTACCATGAAATAATTTAGCTTGTGCATTTTGTGTAGGCAAGGACTTGGCGACCGACCGGTGCCAAGTAACAGAGTACCAAGTGGAATATTAAATGCCTTGCTTTGAGGTGGACAGCAGCATCTCCGAAGCTAGAATATTCCACGCTGCGCTCACCAACACGCACGTCCAGCGCCTGAGTATGGGCAAATCCCCCCAGCTTGAGAAGGCCAGTGCCCAACAGTGGACGTTNCTTTACCCACTAGGCCACCACGACTACAATGAAAGTTATTAAACGTTAACTACGTACAAATACTGAGCTAAAATGTTACTAATTGAATTCAAAATACATTTCTATGAAAATCTCATTGCGTGAAAATTTCTATTTTGAGGTTTAATTTCAATGCACAATTTTATCTAACAAGCCGTTTTCCCGCGGTTTCACTCACGTAGGCTAGCTTCTGCCAGCGGCTTCCCCCGCTTCTCGTTAAAAGTAGTAAATTCCCGTACCCGGATAAAAAGTACTACGTATTTTTAGGGTTCCGTACGTACCTAAAGGGTAAAGCGGGACCCTATTACTAAGACTTCGTTGTCTGTCTGTCTGTCTCCAGGTTTTATCTCATTAACCGTGATAGCAAGAATGCTGAAATTTTCACAAATGATGTATGTCCATTGTCGCTATAACAACAAATACTAAAAATTAAAAAAAATATATTAAGGCTGTTGATTTATATTAATCGCAAAATGTATACTAGTAGCGCCATCTATTAGAAATAATGTGCAACTTAAGTAACTCACACTTGACCATTCCTATTGTACTTTTTTCATAGATTATGGTACAGAACCCATCGTGCGCGAGTCCAACTCGCACTTGGCCGGTTTTTTGATACGTAAAGTTTAGAAATATTTTTAGGTACAGAGAGCACATCAAGTTACCACAATCTGTTAAATTTCTGCAATCAATTTTCAACCTTATCACAATAGTATAAGGTTAATATTCGATTGGTAAAATTTTACAGATTCGTTTACGTTGACCTGCTGTCGTCTATACATACGTTACCTATACAATCGTAAACCAGTTAAGAAATAGAAAAGTTTCCGTATCTTAGATAAAAATAAAATATTTGATTTTGTTAAAATAATGATTAATTTGCCAATTATCTTCGTGTCGAGATAAGTATCTCAATCTTAATTTAAAAAAATTGATAATTTTCCTTACCAAAACCGGAAATTCTGGGAAAAATATAATTGAAAACACTAATTAATAAAATGCTCCAGTGGTTCTTTAAACATAGCAATTAATTAAAACCACCAAAGTGTAACGTTTACTCAAAATATTAATCATTCACTACTAAAATAATGGCGCAGAGCGGGTGTGTAGTTTTGCGATTTTTCCTACTCATATGCACGATCGTAAGACTTTTTACTTATTTTATTTTTTTTATTCTCAATTTTTATACGTTAAGTTTTCGTTTCTTTTTTCTTTATAAAATTAGTTTAAGTAATTTTTTGATCGAACATTAATGCTCAATCCTTCTCTGTGTGAGAGGCGTGTGAACGGATAGGTAATAGAAACTAGCATTCATTACTTGTCAAAGTTATCTCAAATCTACGTAACGGCCTCTGTTATGGTGTTGTTACCAATATTAGACAACTTTCGGGGACTGCTTTACGTGCCCTCCAAAGCACTGGGGTATCACACCACCATCTTCCAGATTTCGGACTCCTTTGTGTATTTTTAATAAAGCCCACTGTTAAAGCTCAACTCCGGAATCAAACCCAGGACCCCAGTCAGTCTGCCGGGGCTGTGAGATTTTTCAAAATAGTTACCGCGGCCTTGGTACACAAAAGGCTCCAAAGAACATTGTGGATTTTAGCAGTAAGACATTCCCTCGCGCTGCCTCCACAGCGGGAGGGGTCATTTGATAATTTCCCACAATAAAAAGGGACCTAGCCATAGATAGCAATAACGTCCCACTTCAGACTATTCCAGCTTAAAAAGTTTTTGTTTCTATCCTTCCAGACAGGTCTAAACGCCGCGCCATACAACAGTCAATCACTAGGAGTTTTGTCCGAACTAATATCACAGGACTCTAACAGTCCTCTCATCGTGGTGGTGGATCCTGCTAATCATGCCAGGGCTATAGATCTTGACTCATTTCGAAGTAACTCGAACTCTTATCACAATCACGACCACAGGCATGAAAATAACAGGGAATTAGCCGATGCTTATGATGCTGTAGCCTTCGATATTTTAAGGGTAAGAATTTAAAATAATATATTTTTGACACTAGTTTCCTCCGCGGTTGCACCCACGTCCTGTGGGAAGTACTTTCATCATCATCTTCCTGCCCTTATCCCAATTTATTTAGGGTCAGCGCAGTATGTTTTTTTTCTTCCATATCTACCGTCATCTCACAAGTAACATTCTTCCTAGCGATATCGACTATGGGAAGTACCTACTTTCTGTACCCGAAATTACTATGAATAACACTATTGATGCTATGCTTTATGCTAGCAAAAAAAATAATGAAAGTCAAGTTCAAATAATTATTAATCAACTAGCTGTTGCCCGCGACTTCGTCTGCGTGGGTTAGGTCACTATAGGTGCTTAAAAAATACTACATATATAGGAGTATTTTTTTTATTTCAGTATACTAAAAATATGCAAGAAATTGAGGAGCTAGTTATTAATCAATATATTTTTGCAGACCAATCAGATGTTGGACGACCAAAGATACAGAGGAGACGATCGACAAATTGGCGTAGCAGAACAGTGCTCGGATTCCCAAGAAAATAGTTGCTCAAAAGATGGAGATGGTGAAAAATGCTAAAAACTAAAAAAAAACTCAAAAACTTTAGCTACTCGTTTGGTAGAACTCATAAATGTATTGGAATTAGGAACATTTAGGATATTGTTAAATAAATTTCAGTGAATCAACACAAGGTTATCATTTTATCAACCTTTTTTTTGTCATCACACTTGGTCGGTCATCACTATTTATTGTCATCACTATACTCCACGCACACGGTTAAAAAGTAGTAGAGTTTTTCCCCGATGATGATGGCGTCCTAGCCGATTGCCAGCCACGGCGGCTGTTCCCATATAAGGAGATCAGCCAGCTGCTAACGTGCTCTCCGATGCACGGGTGTATCGATCACCAACTTCCAACGCCGGGCTGCTTTGTGAAAGTTTCCGGGAATCGTACCCGAGACCTCATGCACAGCAGTCGGCTATGCGACAAATATACCAACGAGGCAGTTATGGGCTTGTATATCTAACTTATACTAAAATATACAACTTTTTATCTATGTGCCGGAGGTTTCCTTCCGAACACAAGTGACTCCGTGGGTAAAGCAAGTATTAAATAAATATGATTTGTTTTGTCCTAGTTTTAAACGTCCTGTTTCACCACAAAAACCAACGAAGCATAACTGAAAGTTTAATTTACTTTAGCCTACTTTGGCGTAACAAAATGGTTTAGTAACAACTATGCCTACAGCTAAATAAGCTGCTTTGTGAACGACAAAGACTTGCCAGATTGTATGTATATCAGGCGCTTTGTCAACTGGTCTAAGTTTTGACACACGTAAAGAACAATGTAGGTGTAGTCGGTCTCATGGTCTCATGTAATTTTGTCGTTCAAAAAGTTCTGTTTTCAGCCTACTTTGAATAAATGCGTTTTTTGATTGATTGATTTTGAAGGAGAAGAGGAAGAGCTCGTGGCTAAGTCAAAGCCGCGCGGATCGATCGATCATAAGGTTAAGCAACGCTTGGCGCGGTCGGTCCGTGGATGAGTGACCATCTTGTCATAACGAGTTCTTCCGTGTTTCGGAAAGCACGATAAACTGGTGGGTCCCGGCTGTCACTTGAACATCTTTGACAGTCGTTACAGGTAGTCAGAAGCCAGAAAGTCTGACAACCAGTCTTACCGAAGGGTATCGGGTTTCCTGGGTAACTGGGTTGTGGAGGTCAGATAGGCAGTCGCTCCAAGTAAGACACTGGTTCTCAAGCTGCATCTGGTTAGACTGGAAGCCGACCCCAACCTAGTTGGGAAAAGGCTAGGCAGATGATAATTTTGAAGGAGAATAGAAAAAGGCAATTGATTTAAATCAAAACTTTTAACAAATATTATAGACAGCGTACCTGTACTTGCGATAAGTTACATACTTTTGGTGTTATAAAGGTACAGATAATATTCTAGATCCAAATCAAAACCAGAAGGATAACTATACGAACTGGCGGAATAGGATTTAAGAAAATGCTTTTGAAACTTAATTTTATGAATATAGTTTTTATTATCTAACTGAAACATTCTCTTGTTTAAGGGGTACTAGTTGTTCCCTGTGATTCAGCCCGCGTCCTGAGAGAATTATCTCCTGTAGATTATTTTCTTAGGAATAGGAAGTGCACCTGTGTCTGCGCAAATGCTTGTGCACTATAATATGACCTGCGCAGCTGGCTGATCGACTTATTTGAGAACAGCCGCCGTGGCCAAAATCGGCTAGGACGCCATCATCATCATTTCTTAGGTTCTAAACTATCAGGCAGTGTACCAAATGTTCAGCGTGAATGCGCGATAGACAGACAGACATCTAATTACGTATTTATAATAAGCAAATATATTGCAACGATACATAATCCCATGGGTTTTTGCTACATCAACAGAGGTTTCTAACGAGAGAGTTGTAAAAAAATTGACGCATGTAGGAACATCAGCTATCAAACTATACATATACCTACATTATACATCTATACTAATATTATAAAGCTGAAGAGTCTGTTTGGTTGAACGCGCTAATCTCAGGAATTTGTCCGATTTGAAAAAATCTTTCAGTGTTAGATAGACCATTTATCCGGGTGCACCGAGTAGTTCCCACGGTAAGCGGGTAAAACAGATGGCGGAAGCTAGTCAAAAATATATATCAAATTGACACAGAAACATTTAATCGGTAAATAGCAACTGTAACTGCCTCGTTGGTCTAGTGATCACATAGCGCGACTACCGATCATAGGTCTCGGGTTCGATTCCCGGGGCGAAATCGCTTTGTGGGTTTTAAAAACTTTCACAAAGCAGCCTGGAGTTAGGAAGTTGGCGGGGTTACACCCCCGTGCCTGGGAGGGCACGTAAAGGCGGCATCCTCGAATGCTACTCAGTAGCAGTCGTATATAAATCCACGTCGGAGGTCGTTAGGCGGATTTGAGAAAACTCTGACACTAGGGCTTGTTAGGTGATTAAACCCGCAGCTCACTCGATAAGAAGAAGAAGTAATTAAAAGTAAGAAAGTGTAACATAAACAAAGTGTTCATTTATGTTATCGACATGGTGCTGGGATCACGCTCTGTTTTATATATTTTTACATTAATAACCACAATAGTAAGGTTTTTATTCGTTTCTGCTTTTATCTAAGTTAATATTATAAATATAAAAACCGGTCAAATGCGAGCTGGACTCGCGCACGAAGGGTTCCGTACCAGTATCTATGAAATACACGTTTATTGTATGGGGACACCCCTTGATATATATTTATTATTGTATTAGTTGTTATAGCGGCAATACATCATTTGTAAAAAATTCAGCTTTCTAGCTATCACGGCTTATGAGATACAGTCTGGAGACAGACAGACAGAGGACCGAACCGTAAATAGGAAAAAAAAAATAGTTTATTTGAAAATTATATTTACTGCCAATTTCACAGATAGAGTTCTAGATAGCCATAGAAAAGTAATCAAAATTAAAAGAATTTCTATGGTCATGCCATGTATGATCATGCCATAGAAAAGTAATCAAAATTAAAATAATTTCTATGGTACTAACTGTCAGATAGCTATCTAGAACTTTATCTGGAACCTCTAACTAGCCGTCAAACACTGATTCTTGAGAATTATGAACTTGATGCATTTCTTCAAATATTTTCAGCATGATCTACATTCGGACGAAATAAATAAATATGAGTCCTTAGATATGCTCTACGGACTAGCGGGAAGCTCAAGAAAACCACTAATAGTTGTAATAGGAGCTCCTCATCACTCCAGGAGTTCAGATTATGAAATACAAGTCTACTCTTCATCATCAACAGAATCTAACGATGATTCAAATAGAAACTACAGATTCGATAAGTTGAAGACTGCAGATACTATTTATAATACTCTATTAGGAAAACCACAGGATGACTACATTAATATTTTAAGAGTAAGTACCGTTGTTATTTTTATTTCGTTTAAAGTACTGGAAGTTATGATACTGACATGGTCATTAGCTTTTCATAATGATTGGTGTATCATCACATCTGGTGATTTTTAGTCAAAATTTCAAATGCACTTTCAGAATTTTTGAAATGGTATTGAATAATGAAATGCTCTTACAGGATGGTCAAGCTGAAGAAGATTCGGAGGAACAATTGCAAAAAGAAATGATGATAGCAGATGCCCTACGTTCCCGCTGTCAAGCTATTGTTAGATGTGAAGAAAAATGCCCCGAAGATGAACCTAAACCGCAGAATGAATGTTCTGTATCTGACGACGAATGTGATGCCACTACAGAAAAATGTTCAGAGAGTTGTGAAACTCCCAAGCCGAAACAAGAGAAATACTGCCCAAAGAGCTGCAAAGCTATCTTTGATCATCTCATAAATTGTCCCCCACCAGGCAATGAGAAAAAGAAAAATAATAATAACAAAAAGAAGAATCAATGTGGTCCTGCCACAGGAAAGACTATGCCACCGAATTGGAATACTGGGTCTAATGACGAATGTGATTAATGGAAGCTAGATTAAATTAAACGAACTTATCATTGGTTTTCATTGTAATATTTTATTCACACCTAACATGATTCTGATATTTTGATTCTTAAGAAACATTACCATACCGACTTTTCTAGAAAATATTACCATATAAGTCTTATGTCAGTGTCACTCCCATAGTATTTATTATAGGGAAAAATCTTGGTTATAAAAAATACTAAAAGTATTATAATTGATACTGAGATAAAATTACATTGGCATATAGTGGAAGTGGATGACGAAGGTGGACGATTAGTTTAAATATTACTTGTAAGATCACGTAGATTGGAAAGATAGTGAGAGGTTTGTTTAATTGGCCCCGATCCCAAATAAAATTGAGACAGGAGGATGATCATCTGCCTAACCTTTTCCCAATTATGTTGGGGTCGGCTTCCAGTCTAACCGGATGCAGCTGAGAACAACTGTTCACATGAAGCAACAGCCTGACTTGACTGACCTCCTCAACCTGGGCAACCCGACACCCATTGGTAAGACTATTGGTCAAACATTCTGGCTTCTGACTACACGTAACGACTGCCCAAGATAGTCAAATGACAGCTGGGACCCACCAGTTTATCGTGCCTGCCGAAACACGAAAAAACTCGCTATGACCATCTTGGTCATCCATCCACGGACCGACCGCGCCAAGCGTTGCTTAACTTTATGATCGATCCATCCACGCGGCTTTGACACGAGCTCTTCAAGAAATAAGGGACAGTAGGGTGATGATGACTAAATACTTTTTATTTTAGATAACCAGCGGGTCTTAATCGCGATTAAATTGTAAAGGTTTACGATACCTTTTTTCTCCCGACGTTTCGGCCGAATTGCACCGACCGTGGTCACGGGTTGACTGATGACAGCTAGCNCAAGAAATAAGGGACAGTAGGGTGATGATGACTAAATACTTTTTATTTTAGATAACCAGCGGGTCTTAATCGCGATTAAATTGTAAAGGTTTACGATACCTTTTTTCTCCCGACGTTTCGGCCGAATTGCACCGACCGTGGTCACGGGTTGACTCCCGTGACATCAATTTAATCGCGATTAAGACCCGCTGGTTATCTAAAATATGTGTACAAGTCGCGAAAGTTTAAAAACATTAAATACTTTTTAGTGGTTATTGATTTATTTTTAAACATCAATGTCATTGTCAATTCAATCAATTTATTGAAAGAATATTGTGATCTTATCTAAAGAAGCGTCTGTTTATTCGCTTTTGTCGTTCTGCTAAGAATTCGTTTGCGTTCTGGACAAAAAGAAGTGGAATTTGCTAAACATTATTCTATTATTTATTTTTAAGTGATTTTTTGCTATTTATTTTAGAATAATACCAGTTGGTTACTTTTAGTCATACAACAGGCTTATTCGTTAGAGTTTCTAGAAATATTTCGTTATCATTTTCAGGCAACATTTAATTAAAGTTGCATAACGTTTGTATACACAAAACTTCACACATTTTACACAGTTTACAAGTATTGAACATAATGGAGACCAACCGCCATATTTTCCTACACTTGATAATTTTGCTAATCATAATAGTAAGGTTTTGGAAATTATTAAATTATTTCTTTAAAATGGAGGCCGCATCTCACAATAATTCAGAAACTAATACAAAGATGTTTTCTCTTGAATGATAATGATGAAGATGATGACTGTGAAAGCTTGAAGAAATTCCAGTGTATCATCAAACTAACAAACCTAATTTAGGAATTAAAACCCGCTACTCCTTTTTTTCACACTAAGTAAATCTTTTTTGCATTCTCTCAATGGTAGACAATCACAAAACTTGAAATACTGATGTAATTATTTATTTTATTTCAGCAAGGTTTGCAGTCAAAAACACCCAAAATAAAACCCATAGATAGTCTATCAGATATTCTAGAGAAAGATAAAGGAAAGACTCTAGTTGTGTTTGTAGACAATGATAAACCGCCTGAAGAAATACTCGTAAATACTGAAAATAATTATGGAACTGGTGATAATTACCCAATTACTCATGCAAGTGCCTTGAACGTTATTAATAACGCTTTGGTAAAAGCAAACTACCAATCCGTTTTATATGATATTTTGAGGGTGAGTTGTTAGTTATCAAATTGAATTAGAAATTTTAATTCCAAAATGCGCTTTTATTCTATTTTTGTTATTGCAATATTATTTTAAGTTGCAGTAACTTCTTTAGGATTAATCGCTTTGTATTCAACTTTTGTTCGGTAAACTGCAGATTTTAAATTTAGCGAGTGAAGTATCGGTTACTTAAAGGAGACTTAAGTATAGAAGACAGGCTAGTATTAAATAAGATGATGTTGATTTCAAATTCGAATTCTTCCAGTCAAACAATGACCCAGTCAATGAAGAAGAAAGGGAGGCTCAAGAGAGGTTGATAGAACAAGCTCTCCGATCCAGATGTCAACTCAAAGTACAATGTGAAGAAAAATGCTCAAGATCCCAAGAGAGGAAGCCTAAACAAGAGAGGTACTGCCAGAAGAGTTGTAAAGCGGTCTACGATTACCTTATAAAGTGTCCCCCGCCTGGTAATAAAAAGAATAGCTATAATGATAGAGATAAATGTGGAAAAAAGGGAAAGACTTGTCCCCCGTCCTGGTAATAAATAAATGTAATTATAATGTTGTATCATTTATATTCCTGCTAGAATCTAGGAGGGTGGATTAACAAGTATAAACCAACAATTTTGATCTGAAAGAAAGAGGTTTTAATTCGACGACTGTATTAAAAAAAAATACTCTATTACTCTTTGGGGGATTTTCAGGGATCAGGGATATTTGAAAGTTTCTTTCCTCTGGGTGAGGAACATTTAAAAAGCTAGTAAATTATAGCTTTGATAGTAAAATCCTGAATTTCTAGGTATAGCAAGTTCTCTCACCCTTAAGATGCTGCCAATGGGCATAATATTAGCGCAATCTATGCTAAATATAAATATTCCAAGGCCCCTTTTTCACTGACTGCCTCGTTGGTCTAGTAGTCGCATAGCGCGACTGCCGTGCCACGAGTCTTGGGTTCGATTCCTGGGCCAGGCCGAAATCACTTTGTGAGTTTTAGAAGCTTTCACAAAAGCAGCCTGGAGTTTGGAAGTTGGCGGTGTTACACCCCCGTGCTTGGGAGGGCACGTAAAGCCGTCGTCCTCGATTGTTACTCAGTAGCAGTCCTAGTTATAATTCCACGTCAGAGGCCGTCAGGCGGATTTGAGAAAACTCTGACACTAGGGCTTGTTAGGTGATTAACCCTGCAGCTCACTCGATAAGAAGAAGACCATATTATTATTATCTAGGGACTAAGAAATTCCCAAATGTTTCAATGTTATATGTCTGCTGGTACTGGGATCCTAAATCTATAGTCTGTTGTCTGATTTACGGCTAGTTTCAAAGGTTCTGAATAGAGTACTATCTGATAGACAACTATCTATATACTTTGGATATGGATACTTTATCCAGAACCTTTAAAACTGGCTGAAAGTCTAATATAATTCTGAAATCGTCATCCATATAGAAACTGATATCGATTAATATTATTAAGGCATCTCATGAAGACATTCTAAAGAAATATAACATGATTTCTAAGGAATACTTTCGAAAAATTTTGTGTAACTATTAGGATTTTTCATAAATTGCAATATTCAGCATTCTGTGTACATAAACTATGAGAGACTAAAACATTTTTTTGTAAAGCATTCCACTATTTTTAATTTGATTCAGAATCAACATAACATTGTTTAGAAACTGTATTTTTTTTTGATAACGATTCCAAATTCCATGAAAAAGATTAATTAATAGAACTAATTAAAAACTACACAGGAAATTCAATGTTAAACAATGAAAACAATTAATCAGCTGGAAATTAAAAAAGCGTGTTAAAAATTGATTGAAACTTACCTACCATTGAGTTTACCTAATAAGATCAAGCGAAGCTAGGGCATATTTGGAAGGTAGTCGTCTAGGAAGAAAGTAAAATGGCGCCTACAGCACCAAATCTCACTTTTCTTCTGAATATTGTATTTCTACTTGTCATTACGGTGAGTTTTTATTTATGTTCATTATTTTTAACTTGGTTTTCTATTCATATTTTTGCATTTTTTTTTACTTTGACGACTCTTTTATGTTGCCTTGTACAGACCCCAGCACATCAGCCTACCACAATCTGTCAAATTTCTCCAATAGATTTTCAACCTTATCACTATAGTGGAAGGTTAATATTCGATTGGTTAAATTTGACAGACTCAAGTTGGTGGACTTGTTGTCGTCTGTACATATAATTTAATGCCATGAATTGAATTTAAGTAGATACATGGTTTAATTGTTTACAACGTTGACGAGAAGAGATGACTTTCATGGTCTCTCATAATGTGTAACCTGTTGTAGATCCAGTACCCATATTGGGTAGCACAATATTCTTCTGGAATCCTTGATCAATTCTTGTCAAATTTTCTGACTTCTCATAATGACTACCAAATCATTATCTTCCAGCCCTGTTCCCAATTTTATTTTGGATCGGCGCAATATGTATTCTGCTTCCATTGCTCCCTATCACTCGTCATACTGACATTCACTCCCTTCTTACTCATGTCATCTTTCAGGCAATCCGTCCATCTTTTTTTTGGTCTTCTTCTCTCCCTCTCCATCCATCTACATTCATACCCATTGCACTTATTGTTGCATGTGTTTTCTTCCTTCTCATTACATGCCCATACCGTGCCATCGTAACGATTGCCAAAGATGTACAAATTATAGTGGTCTACTCAGCCTACTATAATAATAACACTTCTGGTAGATTAAACTCACTTTTGGCAAAGTGTATGGCACCAGATGGCTATTGTGTTAAATGATGGAAATCATTTTGGTCCTAATCTTTAAATTTTAATCTTTGATACTTTTCATTTGGTCAGTCCATTGCGTTATCGCAATCCGTTTACTCACATTTAAAGCTCTGACTATTTTCTCCTGCCTTGTATTGAAGTGTTTAAAAGGTTTCAAATTTTAAGTATAAATTACAGGTAGACTGTCTAAATTTATTTTTTATTTTTTATGTGTTTTAAACATTTTTATGTCACTTTTATTTCCAGAACATCCACCCATCATCATCTGGCGAGTACTCCGGCATTCTTTCAAATCTCTATAGACAAGCTGCCGAACAGAACCGCCCGCTGGTATTAGTTCTTGACAACAATCGAAACTCAAACAACAAGGATTTGGGATATCGATCCTCCAACTCCAATTCCAACAACAGGAATGACAATTACAATTCCAACAGGAATGATAATTACAATTCCAACAGGAATGATAATTATAATTCCAACAGGAATGATAATTACAACTCCAACAGTAACTCGAACCGAAATAGTCTAAGCAATCTTGGAGGCAACCGAAATGATGAAGTTTCCAATTCTCTTCTGTACCTCTATGAATTGGCACAACAGGTTTGTACCCATTCAGTCATTTTATTCCAATAATTCTAATTTAATTATCTACCATAGCGTTAACGGATGCAGCTAAGTACATACGAAGCAACTGCCTATCTGGCCTTCTTAACTCAGTTACCAGGTAACCCGATACCCTGGTTGTCAGAATTTTTGACCTCTGACTAGCTAGTGACCCACCAATTTAACGTGCCTTCCTTAATACGGAGAACTTCGACATGACAAAATGGTCACCCATCCAGGCATTGATATACCAAGCGCTTTGCTTAAGCTTATGGTCGGTTAGACCATGCGGCTGAGTAATAATAGGGAAAAACAATTTTATTTCATATTCTTTAGAAAAATTCAAGCGTAATTAAGACGAACTAATCCATACAAATGTGGTAAAATTTCTATATAACATTAAGATTTTAATCTCAGGTAACCAACAGAAACTCAGAAGCCAGGAATAATCCATCCAATAATTACAACTCACGCAGTGAAAGAAGCCACAATCACCACGACCATAGCAACAGGAATAATAGAGGAGATGGAAATGATGCTCAAAGTTACAGGAGTAATAACGATAATAGTAACAGAGGTGACAATGATAATTATGGCAATAACAGAGGCGATAGCTATAATAGAGGCAACAATCGTGGAAGCAGTAACTACTTGAGTAACAACAGAGGAAACAACAATTACAGAAGCAACAACAGAGGTAATAGTAACTATAGGAGCAACAACAGAGGTGACAGTGACTACAATAACAACAACAGAGGTGATAATGACTATAATAGCAACAACAGAGGTGACAGTGACTACAATAACAACAACAGAGGTGACAATGACTATAATAACAACAACAGAGGTGACAACAACTATAATAGCAACAACAGGGCCGACAATGACTACAATAACAACAACAGGGCCGACAATGACTACAATAGCAACAACAGAGGTGACAATGACTACAATAACAACAACAGAGGTGACAATAACTACAATAGCAACAACAGAGGTGACAATAACTATAATAGCAACAACAGAGCAAACAGTAACTACAGAAGCAACAACAGAGGTAACAGTAACTACAGGAGCAACAACAGAGGTAACAGTAACTACAGGAGCAACAACAGAGGTAACAGTAACTACAGGAGTAATAACAATAACTATAACAGCAACGACAGGGGTGACAATAACTACAATAGCAACAACAGAGGTGACAATAACTATAATAGCAACAACAGGGCTGACAATGACTACAATAATAACAACAGAGGTGACAACGACTACAATAGCAACAACAGGGCCGACAATGACTACAATAGCAACAACAGGGCTGACAATGACTACAATAGCAACAACAGAGGTGACAATAACTACAATAGCAACAACAGAGGCGACAATAACTATAATAGCAACAACAGAGCAAACAGTAACTACAGAAGCAACAACAGAGGTAACAGTAATTACAGAAGCAACAACAGAGGTAACAGTAACTACAGGAGCAACAACAGAGGTAACAGTAACTACAGGAGTAACAACAATAACTATAATAGCAACAACAGGGGTGACAACAACTATAATAACAACAACAGAGGTGACAATGACTATAATAACAACAACAGAGGCGACAATAACTATAATAACAACAACAGGGCCGACAATGACTACAATAACAACAACAGGGCTGACAATGACTACAATA
>NWSH02000571.1:5312237-5331827 GCA_002382865.2 Heliothis virescens
AGTAACTACAGGAGCAACAACAGAGGTAACAGTAACTACAGGAGTAATAACAATAACTACAATAACAACAACAGGGCCGACAATAACTACAATAGCAACAACAGGGCCGACAATGACTACAATAGCAACAACAGAGGTGACAATGACTACAATAGCAACAACAGAGGTGATAATAACTATAATAGCAACAACAGAGGCGACAATAACTATAATAGCAACAACAGAGCAAATAGTAACTACAGAAGCAACAACAGAGGTAACAGTAACTACAGGAGCAACAACAGAGCTGTCAGTAACTACAGGAGTAATAACAATAACTATAATAGCAACAACAGGGCCGACAATAACTATAATAGCAACAACAGGGCCGACAATGACTACAATAACAACAACAGAGGTGACAATAACTATAATAGCAACAACAGAGGTGACAATAACTATAATAGCAACAACAGGGCTGACAATGACTTCAATAGCAACAACAGGGCTGACAATGACTACAATAGCAACAACAGAGCAAACAGTAACTACAGAAGCAACAACAGAGCTAACAGTAACTACAGGAGCAACAACAGAGCTGTCAGTAACTACAGGAGTAATAACTATAATAGCAACAACAGGGCCGACAATAACTACAATAGCAACAACAGGGCCGACAATGACTACAATAGCAACAACAGAGGTGACAATAACTATAATAGCAACAACAGGGGTGACAATAACTATAATAGCAACAACAGGGCTGACAATGACTACAATAGCAACAACAGGGCCGACAATAACTACAATAGCAACAACAGAGCTGACAATAACTATAATAGCAACAACAGGGGTGACAATAACTATAATAGCAACAACAGGGCTGACAATGACTACAATAGCAACAACAGAGCAAACAGTAACTACAGGAGCAACAACAGAGGTAACAGTAATTACAGGAGCAACAACAGAGGTAATAGTAACTACAGGAGCAACAACAGAGGTAACAGTAACTACAGGAGTAATAACAATAACTATAATAACAACAACAGGGGTGACAACAATTATAATAGCAACAACAGAGCTGACAATGACTACAATAACAATAACAGAGCAAACACTAACTACAGAGGCAACAGTAACTACAGGAGCAACAACAAAGCTGTCAGTAACTACAGGAGTAATAACAATAACTATAATAGCAACAACAGAGCCGACAATAACTATAATAGCAACAACAGGGCCGACAATGACTACAATAGCAACAACAGAGGTGACAATAACTATAATAGCAACAACAGAGGCGACAATGAATACAATAACAACAACAGGGCTGACAATGACTACAATAACAACAACAGGGCCGACAATGACTACAATAGCAACAACAGGGCTGACAATGAATACAATAGCAACAACAGGGCTGACAATGACTACAATAGCAACAACAGAGGTGACAATAACTATAATAGCAACAACAGGGGTGACAATAACTATAATAGCAACAACAGGGCTGACAATGACTACAATAGCAACAACAGAGCAAACAGTAACTACAGAAGCAACAACAGAGGTAACAGTAACTACAGGAGCAACAACAGAGGTGTCAGTAACTACAGGAGTAATAACAATAACTATAATAACAACAACAGGGGTGACAATGACTACAATAGCAACAACAGGGCCGACAATGACTACAATAACAACAACAGGGCCGACAATGACTACAATAACAACAACAGGGCTGACAATGACTACAATAGCAACAACAGGGCTGACAATGACTACAATAGCAACAACAGAGGTGACAATAACTATAATAGCAACAACAGGGGTGACAATAACTATAATAGCAACAACAGGGCTGACAATGACTACAATAGCAACAACAGAGCAAACAGTAACTACAGAAGCAACAACAGAGGTAACAGTAACTACAGGAGCAACAACAGAGGTGTCAGTAACTACAGGAGTAATAACAATAACTATAATAACAACAACAGGGGTGACAATGACTACAATAGCAACAACAGGGCCGACAATGACTACAATAACAACAACAGGGCCGACAATGACTACAATAACAACAACAGGGCTGACAATGACTACAATAGCAACAACAGGGCTGACAATGACTACAATAGCAACAACAGAGGTGACAATAACTATAATAGCAACAACAGGGGTGACAATAACTATAATAGCAACAACAGGGCTGACAATGACTACAATAGCAACAACAGAGCAAACAGTAACTACAGAAGCAACAACAGAGGTAACAGTAACTACAGGAGCAACAACAGAGGTGTCAGTAACTACAGGAGTAATAACAATAACTATAATAACAACAACAGAGGTGACAATAACTATAATAGCAACAACAGGGCCGACAATGACTACAATAACAACAACAGGGCCGACAATGACTACAATAACAACAACAGGGCCGACAATGACTACAATAGCAACAACAGGGCTGACAATGACTACAATAGCAACAACAGAGGTGACAATAACTATAATAGCAACAACAGGGGTGACAATAACTATAATAGCAACAACAGGGCTGACAATGACTACAATAGCAACAACAGAGCAAATAGTAACTACAGAAGCAACAACAGAGGTAACAGTAACTACAGGAGCAACAACAGAGGTGTCAGTAACTACAGGAGTAATAACAATAACTATAATAGCAACAACAGGGCCGACAATGACTACAATAGCAACAACAGAGGCGACAATGACTACAATAACAACAACAGGGCCGACAATGACTACAATAACAACAACAGGGCTGACAATGACTACAATAGCAACAACAGAGGTGACAATAACTATAATAGCAACAACAGGGCTGACAATGAATACAATAGCAACAACAGAGCAAACAGTAACTACAGAAGCAACAACAGAGGTAGCAGTAACTACAGGAGCAACAACAGAGGTAACAGTAACTACAGGAGTAATAACAATAACTATAATAGCAACAACAGGGGTGACAACAACTATAATAACAACAACAGAGGTGACAATGACTATAATAACAACAACAGAGGCGACAATAACTATAATAACAACAACAGGGCCGACAATGACTACAATAACAACAACAGGGCTGACAATGACTACAATAGCAACAACAGGGCCGACAATGACTACAATAGCAACAACAGAGGAAACAATAATTACAGAAGCAACAACAGAGGTAACAGTAACTACAGGAGCAACAACAGAGGTAACAGTAACTACAGAAGCAACAACAGAGGTGTCAGCAACTACAGAAGTAATAACAGGGGTGACAATAACTATAATAGCAACAACAGGGGTGACAATAACTATAATAACAACAACAGGGGTGACAATAACTATAATAGCAACAACAGAGGCGACAATGACTTTAATAACAACAACAGGGGTGACAATGACTTCAATAACAACAACAGGGGTGACAATGACTTCAATAACAACAACAGGGGTGACAATGACTACAATAACAACAACAGGGCTGACAATGACTACAATAACAACAACAGAGGTGACAATGACTACAATAACAACAACAGAGGCGACAGTAATAACGAAAACAGCAATCGCGGAGATTCCAACAACAGAGAAGATAGATACAGCAACAGAATTGATATCTTCAGAGGCAATAATCGAGGCGATAATAGCAATAGGGGTAATTATAACGACTTCAAAGCAGACAACCGGATTGATTCTAACAGCATAAATGACTACAGGGCTGACAGTAAAGGTCTGGTTGAAACTCTTTTGAAAATTTCAAGTGATTTGAGGCAAGGCAAGGATTCTTGTGAAGATGACACTAAAGATACTACTACAACGTTGCGTCCTGAAGAAGAAGAAGATGCCTGTGAGCAGTCAAACAACTCCTGCGATGATGAAGGTACAGGTGGTGATGGCAATCCCAGTACAAGGGGAGAGCTTCATGTTGAAGGAGATCCTAATGGTGCTGGTGGCAATGGTAACGGAAAACGTGGAAAATATTTTTGATTTAATAATGTTTAATAAAATTGTTTGATTGGGTCTTTATTTAAGGTTTTTTTTTAACCCGTGTACATTAATTATAACGCGCGGTAAGGTAGGAAACCTGATAGCCTACATAAGATAGTTGGTTTCCCGGTAACTGGGTAGAGAAATTCAGACAAGTAAGCGCAACACGTATGTACACCGGTACTCTGGTACGGTCAGGGGGTATCCTTGAATCCCTTTAAACTGGATGCCGACACCTAACATTCACATAAAACACAAAGAAAAACATATCTTCTTTTTCTAGATATACTTGTCGATAAGCCGTATGCTTAAAAGTTATGGCACGTGGTAAAATGTAACCGATCTCTGAGGCTAAACTTTCTAGATCTTAGATGAGCCATAAACTCATCTATGCTGATTTTTTTGCAAAAGATGACGGACGGGTGCTCCAGTCTCATCAAGAATCTGCCTCATCTGCCTAGCCTTTCCCCAACTATTTTTGGGGTCGGCTTCCAGTCTAACCGGATGCAGCTGAGAGCCAGTGATTTACATGAAGCGACTGCCTATCTGACCACCACAACCCAGTTACCTGGGCAACCTGGCACCCCCTGGTAAGACTGATTGTCAGACTTTCTGGCTTCTGACTACTCCCGTAAGATGCCAAGATGTTCACAGCCGCGACCCACTGTTTATCGTGCTTTCCGAAACACGGAAGAACTCGTTATGAAAATATGGTCACCCATGCACGGACCGACCGCGCCAAGCGTTGCTTTACCTTATGATCGATCGATCCGCGCGGCTTTGACTTAGCCACGAGCTCTTCCTAGAGGCTCTTCCCAGTTCCATCAAGAATACTGCAGAGTAACTCTGGGGTATCACCACGGTACCCTATAGATCCTAATCTTTGTATCTAAAAAAAAGTTTTAACTCATCTCTTAACCATAAACATGAACATAAATTTTTAAATCAATCGTTACTCTTAAGTCAAAACAGATGTCATTTATGCTTTCAACAAGTGCGCTGTAAATACAAGAATTTTAAGACTGAAAAGCATCTGAAAAGCATTTGCATGCAACACAACGCAAAAAGATCATTTTCAATGTATCAAACAGTAATTTAGATCCTTCAGTTATTATGAAAATGTTGTCCACAAGTCGAGAACTTACAACCGCTTGAGAACCACTGGATTGAAAATGCCGAAAAAGAAAATCATTTTCGTTTATGGGGTTTGTACATTTTACATAACTTATGATATTGTGAAAGAAGCACAACACAATTAGGAATTAAAGTAAGCTAAATTTGTAGGCGATATACCATTCATTTTTCTCAAAGCAATATTATGATAACTGCTTTGAAAAGATGACCCAGAGGCTATAGGGCTATTATGATGTTAATGTGTTAGATGATGAAACAAATTCTAGCAAAAAATAACTGGAAAAAGTCTATTAGCCCATACTACTCTGGTGATTATTCTACAACAAGAATTCCCATATCTTGGTCTCCAGATTTCTTCTACGATCGCTGCAATTAAGATACACATATATCCTTACTGACTATTTAGTTTTTTTTTACATCTTTTAATGTAAGTTAATAGTTTACATTTAAATACCCATGTACTCCTATTAATTTCAATGAACAGACGCCAGCACATCAAGTTACCACAAGCTGTCAAATTTCTGCAATAGATTTTCAACCTTATCACTATTATAGTGGAGGGTTAATGTTCGATTAGTAAAATTTGACAGTTTCGGGTAGGTTGACCTGCTGTCGTCCGTACACACCATGTTTTAGATGACGCCCGCTAAAGACAATCAAAACCAAAGGAGCTCACCACAACGGACGGGGTCCCAAAGAGCTGCTGAGTCTGTAAGTCTCAATACATTCTTTAATTTGCATGTTGACAGACAAAGGCAAAAACACATAGTACTATGACGTCTTCTGAAAGAATAATGTAGCCAATAGTAGTTGCTTTAAATTATTTTTATATTTTATATTAAATATTATTATTATTAATAATAATAATGATTCCAAGGCCGATTGTCGACCACGGCGGCTGTTCTCATATTATAAGGAGATCAACCAGCTGCGCAGGACACATTATAGTGCGCAAGCATTAGCGCAGACACAGGTGCATTCCCTATTCCCTCACTCTCATAGCGCGATGGGCCGGCAATCCGACACGATCGGAGAAAGATCAGGCGCAGGACCGACATTAACGTGCTCTCTGATGCACGTGTGTATCAATAACCAACTTTCAACTCCAGGCTGCTTTGTGAAAGTTTCTAAAACCCACAAATCGATCTATTGTCTCTAAAAATGATATTTTTGATTATTTTTTTAAGAAACTCTCAAAATCTAGGACATGTGATGAGAATAAAAATGTGTTTAGTCAAGTTAGTCATTTAAGATCATAGATGAAGTTATGCACTTCCTTCATACCATAATACCAAAAAAAAAAACACAAAGTTAATATTCAAATTTTAACTTATGCCAGCGCTCTTCTGCAACCCGATGTTTTTTTTTTACTATTCAATTATTGTTTTCAGAGAAGCGGTCCCTCAGATGCCAGTACTTCAGCAAATGCGAATCCAGCTAGACTTGCTTCTACAAGGTCCACGGATCAAGCATCGACTTCTGGTCGACAAACGAGGAATAATCAAACATCACCTAACCAGCCTCCTGATCAAGCATCAGCTTCCATAAGAGTATATTCAGAATCTGACATACCTAGGCCTAGGGAACCTGAAACCTCAGAAATAGAAATGTTTATTGGTTCTACGGCACGTGCGCTCGCAGCACCCACTCCTACCGCAAGTTACACATACTCATCAGGAACAAGAGGGGACCTACCATCAAATGCAAATAGACCTTACAGAAATTTAGCAAATATAACGCCTGACCATGAGCTGATAATTGAACCTGGTGTAAGTTAAACTGCTATAGACTAAGTTTCAAGTACATCGTCAATATAAACGTCATTTTTCTTTAAACTTGAAGTTCAAGTTAATTTTCAAAGTACAACAATTGTTTTAAGAGCATTTATGTTGTTGATAATAATGAGCCTTGTACAGTACCATAATACTTTACAGCCAGTTTCAGAGATTCCAAATACAGATCTATCTAGATAGCTATTTCTCACTGTTATTTCTCCACCACCAGCCATTGTATGTACAAAATGTGCAATCTGACAGATCGAATCGAAATTAAAAACATTTCTTTGGCACTATCTCTCAGATAGCTAATCAGAACTTTATCTGGAACCTGGCTGATATGAAACTGGCCGTTAGTCTTCTTTATTATTTTTTTTAAATATCGCGAAAATGTTATTGAGTAACTATATACAATCTTATTTAACATAAATATTTACCTACAAATAATAAAAAAAAATACATTATATTACAACTATGTATCAAAAAACTCATCCGCATCGCTGTCAGCGGGGATCGTGCCCAAAAGGCTGGCTGCATTGCCACGCTGGATGGCAATGCAAATTCTTTGACCGAAGTATAGGCCAGCCTTTTGGTCACGAGTAGACTCCACTAAACGCTTGCTTCTTTAATTTACTTTTTTTTTGTATAAAAATAGTTAAACATAATTGCTGTTTTTTTTAATCACGCGAGTTCGCGAATTAAACCTTCAATTATGCGCATTGTGTTTCAGAGTGTCGCCAGTGATGATAGTTATTTTGAAAGAAGGGTAAGGATTCACATAATTTAAGATACCGTAACCGCCATCAAATCAGTTTCAAGTAGTTTCCCATCACACTGCTACTAAAATTGCTGCAATCTTAATGTCGCCATTTACATAAAAAAGTTTATTAACATTTAAATAATGGTGAAACTGCTGACAGAAGCTACTCGTAGATAAAATCAATCCGTTCGTCACTCCGTGTCGTTTGCGTTTGAGTGAAAGCGCAGTGCGGTTAAGGCTACTAACACACGCGCCGCATTCAAATACGGCTAGTACACACTGACCGATTTCGGTAAAATAAAAAAAATAGGTACTCATTTTATTATTGATTTGGGTCGAGAATCATTAGCATAACTACGCCCTTGAATTTGACTAGGTTGCAAATCAACAGCTTTCATAATATAGGAATATCATACCATACAATCGGTATGTAACAATCAAAAATATGCTAATGAATGGTTATTCTTTTCCAGAGAAGCCATACCCCAAGTTTGTATACATTGGAAAGAGAGTTAAGAAACTATACGCATAAGAGAGACAGCACAGGATACGATTACTACCCTGGCACTGAAAGAGCAGTATACGATTACATTGAAGAGAGGAACGATATGTATAATACTAAGTAATAATAATTTACACTTCCTTTTTAGGGTACCGTACACAGGGTAAATCGGGACCCTAGTACTAAGACTTCGCTGTCCGTCTGTTCGTCCGTCGCCAGGCTGTATCTAAAGAACCGTGATAGCTAGACAACTGAAATTCTCACAAATAAAGTTTGGAGGGCTCCTTAGTAAACGTATAATTTTTGTACTCAGACAAAATTCGAGTCAAAGTGCGACTCAGACTAGCGCACGAAAGGCTCCCTTCGAGCGCACTTTGACTCGAATTTTGTAGCAACTGGCAACTAAGTTTTTTTTTATTGACAACTGATTATTTATTATTCCATTTATTTATTAATACACATATAAATTACATTTTTAAATATTAAATACAAAAATCATGTAAAAACATTTAAAAATATAAAAAATAGGTAGCCACCGATATCGGGCATAGGGTCCAAGGTACCGGTGGTTAGGGTCCCAGAGACAGAAACCTCCTTATTTATTATTACTACACAAGATACAATTTGATTTAATTAGAACAATTTCCCATAAAACCGGTTTAGCGGTTGCACACATATTAGCAACATTATCAAATAAAAACAAAAAATCTTTCTAATACCTGATAATTCTTACAACTGTAGCTGTTCCGCGTGCAAAATGCTGTAAACGGCTAGTTGCCCAATGCCCGTTGCTTTAATACTTACTATTACGCATTTTTGACAGTTTGGTCGAGTCGACTGCTCACCTGATCAAGGGGAGTCTTGGTGCTGGAGTGTTGAGCATGCATGAGGCATACATGTATGGTGGACTCTGGACTTCGCTAGCCGTCACCATTGCCATAGGAATTACCATATCGTACACCATGCTTGTAAGAATCGCTACAGATTAGAGAGTGTACTTTTTAGGGTTCCGTACGGGTAAAACGGGACCCTATTACTAAGACTTCGTTGTCTGTCTCCACGCTGTATCTCACTAACCGTGATAGCTAGAAAACTGCAGTTTTCACAAATTTGAAATTTGAATTTTATCAGACTACCATACAACTAACGTGATTTTTGTGCGGAACCCTTAGTGCGCGAGTCAGACTTGCAATTGGACGGTTTCCATTTATATTTTTAAGGAAGGTCAATGATCTTTGGCAGAAAAAATTATGCGCCTTGCTTTAGCCATGTGTTCTTTTTTGATGATCAACCAATTTCTTGCTCACCATCCTATTATGGGTCATGGCACACTATGCCCGCACCGCAACGGCACAGCTCCAACCCAGCAAATAACGTGTCATTTAAATTTGAACATTAAATCGTATGACGTACGATATATTTCATAACGTCAATACAAAAAAGCCGACGGCGGGCTATCAGCGCGCGGGTTCCTATCTAACAACTCACGTTGTTATGAAATAATGTCATACGTCATACAACTTAATGTTCAAATTTAAATGACACGTTATTTGCTGGGTTGGAGCTGTGCCGTGACCGTGCCGGTACAATGTGCCTTATGTTTCCTATACCCTGTTTCCTAGGATTCCCTTTATTCACAGATGTTAGTAAGATCAGCTCAAAAAGTGTATCGTAGGTTAAGGATATCGAAGCTTTCATACCCTGACTTGGCTGAAGCGGCATGTGCGACGTCACCATGGCATTTTATCAGGAGGATCAGCAAACCTTTTAGGTAAGGATATCAAAGTCAAAGACTAACCTCTTTAAATAATAATTATAGGTAGCGAGAGCTATCGCTCTCTAGAAGAGCTCGTGGTTAAGTCAAAGCCGCGCGGATCGATCGATCATAAGGTTAAGCAACGCTTGGCGCGGTCGGTCCGTGGATAGGTAACCATCTTGTCATAACGAGTTCTTCCGTGTTTCGGATGATGTAAATTGATGGGTCTTGAGAACTCGTCTTACCAACGTATCGGGTTGCCCCGGTAACTGGGTTGAGGAGGTCGATATTCAGATTGTCAGTTGCAGCTGAATCCGGTTAGACTGGAAGCTGACCCTAGCATAGTTTGGAAAAGGTTATATTTTACACAGTCTTTCGATTTGTCGTGAATCACGTCTGTTCATTTGTTTTTATTTTTTTCAGATATTTTGTAGATGCGTGCATAGTCATGGAGATGTGTGGTACTTGCTGTATTTACCAAATCATGATTGGCTATTCGATAAGCAAGGTATGCCATAATGATGATGATGATGGCTCCCTAGCCGATTGCCGGCCACGTCGGCTGTTCTCATATAAGGAGATCAGCCAGCTGCGCAGGACATCTTGTAGTGCACAAGCATTTGCGCAGAAAGCACCTGTGCCTGTCAATTCACTCACTCTCATAACCCGACGGGACGGCAATCCGACACAGGCGCAGGACCCATACCTACCATAATATGAATACCCATACATGCCATAATATAATTTAAATTGATTACTAATTTTCAGCGTATCCTCTGAAGACCTAAAATTTTTCAATCTTTTTTCTAATTCGTTATTCATTATTTGTAATTACCTCCTGCAATTGCACTCACGTGTCGAGGCAACTAATTTCCACAATTAATAAAAGAAGCTAATCTCATAACAAACCTCCATCAAATTTTCATCAAAATTTGTCAATCTATTTAAACGTGCAGAAGAAACATGCAAGCAGACAATATTTCGTTTTACTAATATAAGTGTGGTGCACACAGATGTTTGAAGGCATGGGCTATGTCTCTGCTGGATGGCTAATGAGTATAAGGTTTTATATTCTAATCAGTGCTCCCATACTACTGCCGTTGTGTCAAATCAGAAGCTTGAAATTTTTGGCACCGTTTTCTATGTTAGCTGACCTTTTCGTTGGTAAGTTTTTTCATTAATGTAAATGTCACCGTAATCATAATCGTTTATTTCTACAAACATGTGTACATACAATTGATATACAATAAGCATGTAAGATATTACTTAAATAGTCCAGCCATTTTAAGCCTCATCTTCGTCGATACACTCTTGACAGAGTGGTCGTGGTCGTCATGTAGTCGTGGAAGTGAAGGGGGCAGATGAAACACTCCGCACGATTTGTCGCCATTTTTCTCTACTCGAAGTCATCCTACTGCACTTGTTAATGGACTGGCCCACAATAGATTTTATCTGGTCGGTCCAACGCGTAGGTGACCTCCCGCGCGGTCTAGTGCCTTCTACTTTTCCCTGGACGACAAGGCGTTCTATGGACAGATTCATACAGAAATACATAAAAATTCCATAGGCTACGTACTTATACGCAAAATAAGCAAGAGATTGTAAATACCGTTATATTACAATATATCTCGCGAGATTGCAAACTCTCGAAATATTGCGAACTATACTGGTCGAAAGCTGTCCCTGATTCGTCGGCCTTACAATACATTTCCTTGATTAACCGGCCTTACAATAGACCGTTCTGTGCCCATGACCAATCAGAGACAACCGTCGGAAAGGTCACAATTTGACAATCGTAAGATTGTATTCTGTATGTTTTAATATGTTAAATTGTAAACAATTTGGTGCGGTGGCAATATTTTGACAGTTTGCAATGATGGCCTCCTAGCCGATTATCGGCCACTGCGGCTGTTCTCATATAAGGAGATCAGCCAGCTGCGCAGGACATATTATAGTGCACAAGCATTTGCGCAGACACAGGTGCACTCCCTATTCCCTCACTCTCATAACCCGATGGGACGGCAATCCGACACGACCGGAGAGAGATCAGGCGCAGGACCGACATTAACGTGCTCTCCGATGCACGGGTGTATCAATCACCAACTTCCAACTCCGGGCTGCTTTGTGAAAGTTTCTAAAACCCACAAAGCGATTTCGGCCCGTCCCGGGAATCGAACCCGAGACCTCGTGATCAGCAGTCGGCTATGCGACAACTAGACCAACGAGGTAGTTTGCAATATAAAGTATAGGAACCTTCCTGTCTGACGTCATCTCACAAGTACTGAACATCGTTACTCATTCATCCAATACCGTTTTTTTGTTCATCCTGTTCTTTTATACACATTCATCCACTTTCTTGCTCAACATCTTCCTCAAAACATGATCCTCATTCCTCGCAAACTGACTTCAAAAGCAGGATTAAAAACAAATGACAATCTGAAGAACTTCACTTTGATGTAATTTTTCTTTAAACCTACATACATTTCTTTATTTTCTTCTCTAAGTCAAGCGTGCATCATTGATTTCATACTGTATACCGTCGTCTTAGAGTGAAAACCTCGGAAATGCAATTTTTTCCCCATTCTTTTTATCTCGTTTCTAGGAAGATAACTTCGCAAAGAACATCATACATGTTCCTCCTGAAAAGTCATGTCTCTTACACTTACGAGGTTTTCACTCTAAGGCATCGATACCTAAGACTATGTCCTTCTATAAGAACAAATAAAATATAAATATCCTTATTCCAGCTGTGTGTGTCCTGGCAACATTATACTACAGTGTAATAACGTTAAATTCTAACATCCTCGACCGGCATGCATGGAAAAATATCCATGGTTTCTTCCGAATTGCTGGTATATGTATGTACTCGACGTCAGGCATATGTGTGGCCCTCCCCGTTGAGAATAACATGAAGAGGCCACGACATTTTCCTCAGGCTGTACGATTTGGTAAGTTTCAGAATTAAATTTCAGCATTCTAGCTATCATGGTTAATGAGATACAGCCTGGAGACAGACAGACAGACAACGAAGTCTTAGTAATAGGGTTCCGTTTTACCCTTTGGGTACGGAACCCTAAAAATATTTACGTTACTTCTTTCGTGTTCTCGTTGTTGAAACAACAATGTAACTCAATGGACGAGGCGATTGATGTGATACAAGCTGTTGTTTTGCATCCTGGTCAAATTCAAGGACGTAGTTATGCTAATTCTCGACCCAAATCTATACTAATATTATAAAGTTGAAGAGTTTGTTTGTTTGAACGCGCTAATCTCAGGAACGATTGGAAAAATTATTTCAGTGTTATATAGCCCTTTTATCGAGGAAGGCTATAGGCTATTTATCTGGGTGCGCCGAGTAGTTCCCACGGCACGCGGGTGAAACCGCTGGCAGAAACTAGTCAACAATAAAAAGATTAAGTTTTTTTTTAAACGGTTTTATTTAACGAAATCCGTCAGTTTATACTAACCGTATTTGCAGTGTTAATGTGTGTTAAGTCTTATATATTTTCCCGTTTCCGTGCGAATTTCGGGAAATCATTTCTTAGCGGATGCCTACGTCTACCTGCATGCTAAATTTCAGCCCGATCCCTCCAGTGGCTGGGCGTTGATAGATCACTATGTCAGTCAGTTACTTTTGAGTTTTATATATTCTATACTTTGTTTCAGCTAGTATAGTTGTGTTAAGTTTGACGGTGACAACGGGTTTGTTCGGCTATTGGGCTTGGGGAGAAAATTGCAGGAGTCCTATCACAGTACATATGCCTCTCAATGTGTAAGTTGTGTTTTATTTATTCATTTATTAAGTTTGCCTGGTTAACTATCTTGTTAGTGAGTCAATCGGGACTCCCTTTCTTCATCGAAATTTTTATTTCTGAAATTATTCATAGCAAGTTTGCCAGAAAGTTCAGTAACTATAATGTTAAAAATCCCAAAATTTTGTTCAGCATAATTTTCTTTACTTCTTAATGCATTCTGTCATAATATCAACTACTATAATAATTGACAGCCAGTTTCACAGGTTCCTGATAAAGGCGGCATATCTGTCAGATAGCTATGTAGAATTTGGAACCTGTGAAAAACTATTAGGTACTTCTTAATTTCCAGATTCACGACTGTCCTACAATTTCTCATGATAATGATGCTGAGTATTTCGTTTGCTGTTCAATTTTGGGTGCCCTTCCGAATATTATGGCATTACATTGCGGTAAGATATAAAAGGTATTATTCGATTCATATTTAATTAACTATTCTATTCAAACAATTAGAGCAATGTTTTACCATGTTTGTTTTGTGGAACCTTATAAAGTCTTATACTTCTTGAGTGTATATCAACTGTAACAATCTCCAACAGCTTTTTTATGCTAATTCATTTTGACATTATTTACCCTAGAAGTGCCGCCAGTCCGTGTTAACATGCTCTCCGATGCACGGGTGTATCAATCACCAACTTCCACAGTCCGGGCTGCTTCGTGAAAGTTTCTAAAACCCACAAAACGATTTCGGCCTCGATCCGGGAATCGAACCCGAGACCTCGTGCACAGCAGTCGGCTATGCGACAACTAGACCAACGAGGCAGTTCTACCAAAAGCACCTAGGAAGGGGTGAAGGGTGGGCGTTTTCGGGGCTGTGTTATGTTAATTTTGACGTTTGCTAAGCGCAGTTTTTCAGCCAAATTTAAATAAAAAAACCGGCCAAGTGCGAATTGGACTCGCGCACTTTCAATAAACGATTTTGACTTTGACTTTGACTTCACGAAGGGTTCCGTACCATTATCTATGAAAAAAGTACAATAGCAATGGTCAAGTATGAGTTATTTAAGTTGCACATTAGGTATTTCTAATAGATGGCGCTACTAGTATACAATTTTGCAATTAATTAATATAACAGCCTTAATAATATTTTTTTATAATTTTTAGTATTTGTTGTTATAGCGGCAACGGAAATACATCATTTGTGAAAATTTCAGCTTTCTGCCTATCACAATTTATGAGATACAGCCCGGAGACAGACAGACAACGGAGTCTTAAAAGGGTCCCGTTTTACCCTTTGGGTTCCCTTTGGGTTCGGAACCCTAAAAAAGATGTTCTTAAACGTTAATTAGTGTGGATGTTATAACATTTTCAGAAAGCATGCATTATTGGAGAGGGTGCACCGCTTGGTCATGGCATTGATAGTAATGGCGTTTACCATGCTATTCCCCAATGTAATATCAGTCATGATTTTTGTAAGTATAATTATCAGCCTATTTACCGTCCCACTGCAAGCCTCTTGTCGCACAGAGAAGGAATGAGTGTTGATCACATAGCTCAAAGTAGACTGACGATTTTTGACCAGGTTTCTTCAAGACGTTTTTCTTCTCATTTATTGGTGCCAAAATATAACAAAAAATACAAGTCGGTTAGTAAAACTTAAAAAAAAAATTACCTGCAATGATATGCCTAACCACTAACCACTAAGCCACTCATCGTCTGCCTAGCCGTTTCCCAACTATGTTTGGGTCGGGTTCCAGTCTAACCGTATGCAGCTGAGAACCAGTGATTTACATGGAGCGACTGCCTATCTGACCTCCACAACCCAGTTACCTGGGCAACCCGATTCCCTTTTGGTAAGATTGGTTGTCAGACTTTCTGGCTTCTGACTACCCGTAACGGCTGTCAAAGATGTTCAAATGCTAGCCGGGACCCACCAATTTATCGTGCCTTCCGAAACACGGAAGAACTCGTTATGACAAGATGGTCATCCATCAACGGACCGACCGCGCCAAGCGTTGCTTAACCTTATGATCGGTCGATCCGCGCGGCTTTGACATAGCCACAAGCTCTTCCACTTAACTAAGCCACGACTTTAAATAATGCTTATTTTTGTTAATTTTCAGCTTGGTCAATTCCTTATGGGTCTCGTGGCACTTGTTTTTCCAGCATTCATAGAATTCTTGGTTGATTGGGAAGAGGCATATACTCACAGATTCAGGTACCTGAACTTAATAATTCTGCGAAAGTGACTGTCTGTCTGTGCAGCTTTCAATTCGGAACTACTGAACCATTTTAAGAAAAAAATTGCTCACTGATAGAGCCTGACTAAGGACATGTCGTTAGTTCGTCGTAACTCTAAATTACTGAAGAAACTGGGGACTGCCACGTTAAATACAAATCGGCATTACTATTATTATAAATGTGTGTGTGTGAGGATGTATGTATGTGTGCAGGTATATGTATTTTTGGTATATGAGTGCTTGTTACTCTTTCACGCAAAAACTACTGGGCAACTTGGTAATAATATAACTTTTAAGTATATCAAGCACATGGTACTTTTTGTCTTGGTACAAGAATTAGTCCCTCGGGAAGTGTGTGAAACCACTGGCGGAAGGTAGTACAGACGACAGAAGGTCATCCTACCTGAATCTGTCAAATTTTACCAATCCGACATTAACCTTCCACTATTATGATAAGGTTGAAAATCTATTGCAGAAATTTGACAGATTTTGGTAGGTTGATTCGCTGTCGTCTCTACCTATATAAGGGACTAGCTTCTGCCAGTGGTTTCACCCGCGTTGCGTGGAAACTACTCAGCGCACTCGGGTAAAAAGTAGCCTATAGCCTTCCTCGATAAATAGGCTATCTAACACTGAAAGAATTTTTCAAATCGGACCAGTAGTTCCTGAGATTAACGCATTCAAACAAACAAACGAACGAACTCTTCAGATTTATAATATTAGTACAGATTAATAAGGAGGATTATATCCTTTTTTTATTTGCAGGGTACGATTCTGTCAGCACGTCAAAAACTTGACGCTTGCAACTATCGGACTGACGCTGAGCGCATCCACATTATACTCAGTAAGAGATCACTGGTAGACAGCGGAATTCTACTGAACTTATCTAATACAATCTTCTTATCAAGTGAGCAACTAAATCCCCCCGACGGACGGCCTCTGACGTGGAATTGTGACAACGAATGGAGCACTCCGGGACGCCGGCTTTACGTGCCCTCTCAGGCACGGGAGTACAAACTACCGCACTCCAGGCTGTTTTTTGAAAGTTTCTAAAACCCACAAAGCTACTGCGTTGTACCCCAGAAATAGAAACCAGGACTAAGAAGACAGGCATCATGGTTATTATAGTATGATACAGTAAATCAATCTGATTCAAGAAAATTATCGGAACTGAGACTATAGAATGCCTAAGCGATTATAAGCTTCCGGGCAATTGCCCTTTATCATCAGAATCGGCCATGTCTTCAATAATTCGTAACGTGGGTAAGAGAGAACAAAGAATCACTGGAGTCACAATCAGAAGTTCTTTAATCTTACACAATATCGTCTTTCACAAAAATCAATGCACTAGTAATGAGAAAATAACTTAATCAATCAATTTTAATTAATTTAGAAGCAACAAAGCACGAGATTACGCGGAACAAAAGCGATTCGTCACAAACGTGGTACACTCGCCATGAAGGTTCAAACTAAACTGAAGTCCAACATGGCCGCGCCGACCATCGACACGACGCTCCGCTAGACTGACAGATGACAAATCTCGTTCCACATATTCTTCGACAGATGGCGCTAGCAATGCGCCGTCAAGCTAATGGCCTCACGTCAACACTAATATTTTAAAGCTAAAGAGTTTGTTTACTTTAACGAGCTAATCTCAGGAATTACTAGTCCGATTCAAAAACGTGATAAAGATCCCACGGGATGCTTTTTTTACCCGACTGTTTAAAGGACTGTGAAATGTATGAAAATACATGTCAATTTATTAATTGATTATAAATATGTAATTATATAGGAATGTATATTTATCTAATACTAAAAAGTTTAAAGCAAACTTGTTTTTTTTTCACCTATATAATAATTATAAGTTCATAACGAGCTATGGCCGATTTTTATTGTCTATCCGTTGTTTTACGATAATAATAGAAATTGATATAATTTATATGAAACTATATGATAAAAAAATGTCTAATCGCAAATCACCGGATAGTTAGGATATCGAAATCAACCATAGGTTACTAATAATACGTTTGTTTAAAGAATGACACGATTTTAGAGTATGACAAACGCAGCCTGCTATTCCGTCAGTCATCTCGCCATATCCCTACGGTATCTACTATCTTAGGTTGCTTTCAAATTGAAAATTTAGGATCTTACTACAAAATAGTTAAACAGGAGTTCGTGATGTGTTTAAGAAAAATTTGAATGGTTTTTTTTTAAACACGTGTTGAACACGTGTTTAGCTTTTTTGTAGTAAGACAATTAGTGTCAAACCGCTGCAGTGCTGTAATCGTGAGGCGCCGCAATTGATAACTCACTCAATTGACGCACCGCATGCTTTGTAGGAAAACAATTAAGAAATAAATGTTTGAAAGCAGGACGACAAACGCACCGGGGCGCCGCAGTGGTTCCATACAAAACGTCAAATTTAAAAGAGCTAACTTTTTTATGCCGCGCGGGGCTCATAGCATGGTATCATAGCCGACTAATGCATGGCTCGGAAGTGTACAGAGGACAGTACATCAAGTTACCACAATCTATCAAATTTCTGCAATCGATTTTCAACCTTATCACAATAGAGGTAGGTTAATGTTTGACTGGTAATATTTTACAGATTCGGGTACCGTGACCTGCAGTTGTCTAAACCTAGGCTAGTCAACTCAGCGCTTAATATTTGTTGGGCATACTATCATGATACTTACTGTTTGAACACAAGTGCATCCCCGAACTGTTTGTGGGTATTTTAATACAAAATCAAGTAGCCTGCACTATGCTTTGTGGATCTGAAGTACTTAATAATCCATCGGTCTATTGGCCGCAAGAGCGACCGCTGTGCGCAGGCTCTATGTGGCCTTATCTTTCACAAAGCATTCCAGTTGAGTTGCATCCAGTTCTTGTATTATTTTCCCAATGCACTTCAACACGATGAAATATTTAAGTATTAACCTATAAAGCCCGGCGCCCATTATCGGCGTCAGCACGACTAAGGATTTTAGGTGGCAAATAGCAATATACATTAACATAATGACAATAAAGTTGAAATTTCCATTATATGGTCGTAATAACAAAAATACCGCTTCGGCATGCTTGAGGCTGCTGTATCGGCAGGACGCCTCGTCATCCCTAAGAACGTTGCTGCATGCCAAAGCATAGTTTCCGACAGTATGCGCTTGTATGTAGGATGCCGAAGGATCCTGTTCCTTGCCGATGCCGATAATGGACGCCGGACCTAAGTGCGGTTTCATCCACATCCTGAGGAAACATCTTCCCGCATACAGGTAAAAAGTGGCCTATGTGCTAATCTGATATCTAAATTGTAACGCTGCCATGTTTCATCAGAATCCCTTCAGTAGTGTAAGTGTTAAAGAGAAACATATAGAATGAAATTCAGTACTCTATAACGGCTCAACTCTCTGACATGCAATTTGGCATCAAGATAGGTGGTACCCTGAAGATAAACCAAGTACAGAACAGTGGAATCACGCTCATGTCGCGGACAGAATCGCGGGAAATCTAGTTAAGCTAAAGTCCATCATCTGCCTAGCCTTTTCCCAACTATGTTGGGGTCGGCTTCCAGTCTAACCGGATGCAGCTGAGAACCAGTGTTTTACATGGAGCGACTACCTGTTTTATCTCCACAACCCAGTTACCTGGGCAACCTGGCGACCCTGGGTAAGACTG
>NWSH02000571.1:5332266-5355926 GCA_002382865.2 Heliothis virescens
AGATAGCTATGTAGAATTTGGAACCTGTGAAAAACTATTAGGTACTTCTTAATTTCCAGATTCACGACTGTCCTACAATTTCTCATGATAATGATGCTGAGTATTTCGTTTGCTGTTCAATTTTGGGTGCCCTTCCGAATATTATGGCATTACATTGCGGTAAGATATAAAAGGTATTATTCGATTCATATTTAATTAACTATTCTATTCAAACAATTAGAGCAATGTTTTACCATGTTTGTTTTGTGGAACCTTATAAAGTCTTATACTTCTTGAGTGTATATCAACTGTAACAATCTCCAACAGCTTTTTTATGCTAATTCATTTTGACATTATTTACCCTAGAAGTGCCGCCAGTCCGTGTTAACATGCTCTCCGATGCACGGGTGTATCAATCACCAACTTCCACAGTCCGGGCTGCTTCGTGAAAGTTTCTAAAACCCACAAAACGATTTCGGCCTCGATCCGGGAATCGAACCCGAGACCTCGTGCACAGCAGTCGGCTATGCGACAACTAGACCAACGAGGCAGACCTACCAAAAGCACCTAGGAAGGGGTGAAGGGTGGGCGTTTTCGGGGCTGTGTTATGTTAATTTTGACGTTTGCTAAGCGCAGTTTTTCAGCCAAATTTAAATAAAAAAACCGGCCAAGTGCGAATTGGACTCGCGCACTTTCAATAAACGATTTTGACTTTGACTTTGACTTCACGAAGGGTTCCGTACCATTATCTATGAAAAAAGTACAATAGCAATGGTCAAGTATGAGTTATTTAAGTTGCACATTAGGTATTTCTAATAGATGGCGCTACTAGTATACAATTTTGCAATTAATTAATATAACAGCCTTAATAATATTTTTTTATAATTTTTAGTATTTGTTGTTATAGCGGCAACGGAAATACATCATTTGTGAAAATTTCAGCTTTCTGCCTATCACAATTTATGAGATACAGCCCGGAGACAGACAGACAACGGAGTCTTAAAAGGGTCCCGTTTTACCCTTTGGGTTCCCTTTGGGTTCGGAACCCTAAAAAAGATGTTCTTAAACGTTAATTAGTGTGGATGTTATAACATTTTCAGAAAGCATGCATTATTGGAGAGGGTGCACCGCTTGGTCATGGCATTGATAGTAATGGCGTTTACCATGCTATTCCCCAATGTAATATCAGTCATGATTTTTGTAAGTATAATTATCAGCCTATTTACCGTCCCACTGCAAGCCTCTTGTCGCACAGAGAAGGAATGAGTGTTGATCACATAGCTCAAAGTAGACTGACGATTTTTGACCAGGTTTCTTCAAGACGTTTTTCTTCTCATTTATTGGTGCCAAAATATAACAAAAAATACAAGTCGGTTAGTAAAACTTAAAAAAAAAATTACCTGCAATGATATGCCTAACCACTAACCACTAAGCCACTCATCGTCTGCCTAGCCGTTTCCCAACTATGTTTGGGTCGGGTTCCAGTCTAACCGTATGCAGCTGAGAACCAGTGATTTACATGGAGCGACTGCCTATCTGACCTCCACAACCCAGTTACCTGGGCAACCCGATTCCCTTTTGGTAAGATTGGTTGTCAGACTTTCTGGCTTCTGACTACCCGTAACGGCTGTCAAAGATGTTCAAATGCTAGCCGGGACCCACCAATTTATCGTGCCTTCCGAAACACGGAAGAACTCGTTATGACAAGATGGTCATCCATCAACGGACCGACCGCGCCAAGCGTTGCTTAACCTTATGATCGGTCGATCCGCGCGGCTTTGACATAGCCACAAGCTCTTCCACTTAACTAAGCCACGACTTTAAATAATGCTTATTTTTGTTAATTTTCAGCTTGGTCAATTCCTTATGGGTCTCGTGGCACTTGTTTTTCCAGCATTCATAGAATTCTTGGTTGATTGGGAAGAGGCATATACTCACAGATTCAGGTACCTGAACTTAATAATTCTGCGAAAGTGACTGTCTGTCTGTGCAGCTTTCAATTCGGAACTACTGAACCATTTTAAGAAAAAAATTGCTCACTGATAGAGCCTGACTAAGGACATGTCGTTAGTTCGTCGTAACTCTAAATTACTGAAGAAACTGGGGACTGCCACGTTAAATACAAATCGGCATTACTATTATTATAAATGTGTGTGTGTGAGGATGTATGTATGTGTGCAGGTATATGTATTTTTGGTATATGAGTGCTTGTTACTCTTTCACGCAAAAACTACTGGGCAACTTGGTAATAATATAACTTTTAAGTATATCAAGCACATGGTACTTTTTGTCTTGGTACAAGAATTAGTCCCTCGGGAAGTGTGTGAAACCACTGGCGGAAGGTAGTACAGACGACAGAAGGTCATCCTACCTGAATCTGTCAAATTTTACCAATCCGACATTAACCTTCCACTATTATGATAAGGTTGAAAATCTATTGCAGAAATTTGACAGATTTTGGTAGGTTGATTCGCTGTCGTCTCTACCTATATAAGGGACTAGCTTCTGCCAGTGGTTTCACCCGCGTTGCGTGGAAACTACTCAGCGCACTCGGGTAAAAAGTAGCCTATAGCCTTCCTCGATAAATAGGCTATCTAACACTGAAAGAATTTTTCAAATCGGACCAGTAGTTCCTGAGATTAACGCATTCAAACAAACAAACGAACGAACTCTTCAGATTTATAATATTAGTACAGATTAATAAGGAGGATTATATCCTTTTTTTATTTGCAGGGTACGATTCTGTCAGCACGTCAAAAACTTGACGCTTGCAACTATCGGACTGACGCTGAGCGCATCCACATTATACTCAGTAAGAGATCACTGGTAGACAGCGGAATTCTACTGAACTTATCTAATACAATCTTCTTATCAAGTGAGCAACTAAATCCCCCCGACGGACGGCCTCTGACGTGGAATTGTGACAACGAATGGAGCACTCCGGGACGCCGGCTTTACGTGCCCTCTCAGGCACGGGAGTACAAACTACCGCACTCCAGGCTGTTTTTTGAAAGTTTCTAAAACCCACAAAGCTACTGCGTTGTACCCCAGAAATAGAAACCAGGACTAAGAAGACAGGCATCATGGTTATTATAGTATGATACAGTAAATCAATCTGATTCAAGAAAATTATCGGAACTGAGACTATAGAATGCCTAAGCGATTATAAGCTTCCGGGCAATTGCCCTTTATCATCAGAATCGGCCATGTCTTCAATAATTCGTAACGTGGGTAAGAGAGAACAAAGAATCACTGGAGTCACAATCAGAAGTTCTTTAATCTTACACAATATCGTCTTTCACAAAAATCAATGCACTAGTAATGAGAAAATAACTTAATCAATCAATTTTAATTAATTTAGAAGCAACAAAGCACGAGATTACGCGGAACAAAAGCGATTCGTCACAAACGTGGTACACTCGCCATGAAGGTTCAAACTAAACTGAAGTCCAACATGGCCGCGCCGACCATCGACACGACGCTCCGCTAGACTGACAGATGACAAATCTCGTTCCACATATTCTTCGACAGATGGCGCTAGCAATGCGCCGTCAAGCTAATGGCCTCACGTCAACACTAATATTTTAAAGCTAAAGAGTTTGTTTACTTTAACGAGCTAATCTCAGGAATTACTAGTCCGATTCAAAAACGTGATAAAGATCCCACGGGATGCTTTTTTTACCCGACTGTTTAAAGGACTGTGAAATGTATGAAAATACATGTCAATTTATTAATTGATTATAAATATGTAATTATATAGGAATGTATATTTATCTAATACTAAAAAGTTTAAAGCAAACTTGTTTTTTTTTCACCTATATAATAATTATAAGTTCATAACGAGCTATGGCCGATTTTTATTGTCTATCCGTTGTTTTACGATAATAATAGAAATTGATATAATTTATATGAAACTATATGATAAAAAAATGTCTAATCGCAAATCACCGGATAGTTAGGATATCGAAATCAACCATAGGTTACTAATAATACGTTTGTTTAAAGAATGACACGATTTTAGAGTATGACAAACGCAGCCTGCTATTCCGTCAGTCATCTCGCCATATCCCTACGGTATCTACTATCTTAGGTTGCTTTCAAATTGAAAATTTAGGATCTTACTACAAAATAGTTAAACAGGAGTTCGTGATGTGTTTAAGAAAAATTTGAATGGTTTTTTTTTAAACACGTGTTGAACACGTGTTTAGCTTTTTTGTAGTAAGACAATTAGTGTCAAACCGCTGCAGTGCTGTAATCGTGAGGCGCCGCAATTGATAACTCACTCAATTGACGCACCGCATGCTTTGTAGGAAAACAATTAAGAAATAAATGTTTGAAAGCAGGACGACAAACGCACCGGGGCGCCGCAGTGGTTCCATACAAAACGTCAAATTTAAAAGAGCTAACTTTTTTATGCCGCGCGGGGCTCATAGCATGGTATCATAGCCGACTAATGCATGGCTCGGAAGTGTACAGAGGACAGTACATCAAGTTACCACAATCTATCAAATTTCTGCAATCGATTTTCAACCTTATCACAATAGAGGTAGGTTAATGTTTGACTGGTAATATTTTACAGATTCGGGTACCGTGACCTGCAGTTGTCTAAACCTAGGCTAGTCAACTCAGCGCTTAATATTTGTTGGGCATACTATCATGATACTTACTGTTTGAACACAAGTGCATCCCCGAACTGTTTGTGGGTATTTTAATACAAAATCAAGTAGCCTGCACTATGCTTTGTGGATCTGAAGTACTTAATAATCCATCGGTCTATTGGCCGCAAGAGCGACCGCTGTGCGCAGGCTCTATGTGGCCTTATCTTTCACAAAGCATTCCAGTTGAGTTGCATCCAGTTCTTGTATTATTTTCCCAATGCACTTCAACACGATGAAATATTTAAGTATTAACCTATAAAGCCCGGCGCCCATTATCGGCGTCAGCACGACTAAGGATTTTAGGTGGCAAATAGCAATATACATTAACATAATGACAATAAAGTTGAAATTTCCATTATATGGTCGTAATAACAAAAATACCGCTTCGGCATGCTTGAGGCTGCTGTATCGGCAGGACGCCTCGTCATCCCTAAGAACGTTGCTGCATGCCAAAGCATAGTTTCCGACAGTATGCGCTTGTATGTAGGATGCCGAAGGATCCTGTTCCTTGCCGATGCCGATAATGGACGCCGGACCTAAGTGCGGTTTCATCCACATCCTGAGGAAACATCTTCCCGCATACAGGTAAAAAGTGGCCTATGTGCTAATCTGATATCTAAATTGTAACGCTGCCATGTTTCATCAGAATCCCTTCAGTAGTGTAAGTGTTAAAGAGAAACATATAGAATGAAATTCAGTACTCTATAACGGCTCAACTCTCTGACATGCAATTTGGCATCAAGATAGGTGGTACCCTGAAGATAAACCAAGTACAGAACAGTGGAATCACGCTCATGTCGCGGACAGAATCGCGGGAAATCTAGTTAAGCTAAAGTCCATCATCTGCCTAGCCTTTTCCCAACTATGTTGGGGTCGGCTTCCAGTCTAACCGGATGCAGCTGAGAACCAGTGTTTTACATGGAGCGACTACCTGTTTTATCTCCACAACCCAGTTACCTGGGCACTGGGTAGACTGGTTGTCAAATCTTTCTGGTTTATGACTACCGTGATACGACTGCCAAAGGTGTTTCAAATGAACAGCCGAGAACCCACCAGTTCATCGTGCCTTCCGAAACAGCGGAAGACTCGTTATGACAAGATGGTCACCCATTCCGACGGACTTCGACCGCGCTCAGCGTTGCTTACTCTTATATCGATCGATTCCGCGCGGCTTTGACTTAGCCCACGAGCTCTTCGTTTTTAATAGGGTTCCGTACCCAAAGGGTAAAACGGGACCCTATTACTAAGACTTCGTTGTCTGTCTGTCTGTCTGTCTGTCTGTCTCCACGCAGTATCTCACTAACCGTGATAGATAGAAAGCTGGAATTTTCACAAATGATGTCGCTATAACAACAAATACTAAAAATGAAAGAAAAAAAATTAAGGGGTATGGGGTACGGGAACCTTCATGCGCGAGTCCAACTCGCACTTGGCCGATTTTTTTAATATTAAATATTAAAGTCCAACACCACAAAACTGACACAGTTATCACGAGGTCGTCAAATGATCACTGTTTATTGGGACAATCGAAGTGCGACCGACGAATATTAATGCAAATTGTATTGCATTTAAATGCTACGAACACCAAACATTTGAATAACGTCGTCTTCTGTTGACGTAAGATCTTTATGGGCCTTCATGGAAAGCTGGCTATTCTATGTCCTCCTTTTTAGGGTTCCGTACCCAAAGGGTAAAACGGGACCCTATTACTAAGACTTCGTTGTCTGTCTGTCTCCCGGTCTGTCTGTCTGTCTGTCTGTCTCCAGGCTGTATCTCACTAACCGTGATAGCTAGAAAGCTGAAATTTTCACAAATTATGTATTTCTGTTGCCGCTATAACAACAAATACTAAAAATTAAAAAAAAAAAATATTAAGCCCATTGATTTATATTAATTGCAAAATTGTATACTACTAGTATATAGCGCCATCTATTAGAAATAATGTGTAACTTAAGTAACTCACAGTTGACCATTCCTATTGTACTTTTTTCATAGATAATGGTACGGAACCCTACGTGCGCGAGTCCAACTCGCACTTGGTCGGTTTTTTCTTATGTAAAATGCGAGTGTCATCTGACAATCCATTGACCTACGTGATCCTCATATTATAGGTATTGAAATGATTGTAACAAGATAATTGCTTGTCTAGCCTCGTTTGTCTAGTTGTCGCATAGCCGACTGCTGCACGAGGTCTCGGGTTCGATTCCCGGGTCGGACCGAAATCGCTTTGTGGGTTTTAGAAACTTTAATATTATTTGCCCAATTTCCACCTGCAATCATAATGGAAGTGATTTCGATTTTAACATAGTGTATTTGTGATTGATGCACACGTTTTCAGTATGTCCCGAATATATTTATCAAAACCATAGTCACTGTAGTAGTCTGTAGATAGCCTAATATAAAGTACCTAATGGACATATTGTGCATAGGCGTTACACTGTCGCCGTGTGATATCGTCAAATTGAGTACCCTAAAACTACCCTTGGGAATAGTTATAGATGGTAGGATTGTGGGGGAATCATATGTTTTCCCCCTTTGTAATATGTTAATCACTACATAGTATGAAACAAAGTCACTTTATCTGTCCATATATCCCTGTAAATGCTTAAATCTTTAAAACTACTTACTCAACGGATTTTGATGCAGTTTCTTTTAATGGATAGGGTGATTGAAGCAGGTTTATGTGTATACCTAGCTGACCCAGCGAACTTGGTTGCGCCTAAGGTTGCGCCACAAAGGCAATAAACGAAGAACCGTTCGACCGATTTTATGCAAATTTCACATAAACCGTCTACTAAATAGTCCGAACAAAGCCTAAACATTTGGTTTGGATAGGTGAGCCCGTTCTTGAGTTATAAAATTACAACGAAAAGTAGCATTGATTTTTATACACAAGTTGTTGATTTGCATCCAGCCATGCGGTTCTCTAACTGACACATCATAAATGACAACAACGACGACCTCACAAATGACAAGCTTTTCGGTTTGAAGGATAAAATCGAAGGCGGAGTCGTCGTTGTCGTCGAAGGCGAGGATGATTTTTCATACATTTGGAACCATATTTTAGTTCTATGTCGCGCCGTCAACATCGTTGAAGCGCTGCGATCGCGCACTTATAGATGTTGCAACGATGATTTCTTGGTTGTAAAGATGTTTTGCGTTAGAGAATCACCCCCCTGGTCAATAAGTATAAGTAAGTTTTTTTTTTTATCGAAATCGGCTAGAGTATACCTACAGCCATGTGCGATGTGACCACTTTACCTATCATGCCTTCTAAAATACAGAAGATCTCTTCATGAAAAGATGATAGAAAGAAGAAATTGCTTCACTGTTGAGAAACTACACTCTCGTATCACTACAAATAGCTAGTATTTTAATAATTAACATTCACTTAAACAAATAGTGCACGATACATTAAAGAAAAAAATAGATAAGATATAAACATTTCAGAAATACAAATAATATGTTTCATCGTTACGAATATTACGAGTTTAATTGCAAAAGAAACTTTGTCTGTACGTCTATTGCGCTTTCACGCTCAGACTACGGAACCGATTTGGTATGTATATGTAGAGATAGTCTACACAGGACATAGGCTACTTTTAATCCAAATAATTCCCTCGAGACGCAAGAATTAGTTAGTCTATATCTATACTAATATTATAAAGAGGAAACCTTTGTTTGTTTGTTTATTTGGTTGTAATGAATAGGCTCAAAAACTACTGGACCGATTTTAAAAATTCTTTCACCATTCGAAAGCTACTGAAATTCCCAGGGGATGCGAGTGAAACCGCGGGAAAACGGCTAGTTACAAATATTTTTATTAAATGCCTAGTTTCTAAGTAAGATAAAAAATGTAATTTCGTGTCGAGTAGACTGGTAGTAAAATTTCACCTGTTTTGTGTCAGTCAAACAAACCTGAGGTTAGATAAGAGAAATGTAAATACTCTTATGAAGATAAAATGATAAAACTTTATTATGATAATAATTATTCAGTCTACTTGTCTAAGTGTTACTAAAAATATAAAATTACACTACAGTGCAAAATTAAAGAGAACCTGTATAAAATTCAGTATGTAATTAATGTGGTGCAACGATGAAGTCAGATATAATATTTTTTTTTAGTAAATACCTAAGATTCGTCTGTCCATAATCTATACTGAAAGAGTACTGACGCCGAAAAGACATCGATAGAATTTAATTTGACACTAAAAATGTGTAAATTCTAATGTTCGATTATTTACACACATCAAAAGTGTCTAGGGATCGATATAATATATTTTTGTTATGACTGTTAAATAATGCAAGATTGTACAAATATAAAAACTTTTAATGCAAAATTGAAATATTACTTTTACAATAGGAATTAGTATGTGATTTAATAGTTATGTTGCAACATTCTAGAGCTGCACATCTCATATTATTGATGCCAGTTACAGCTACAGTGTCAATAGGTTGGCTATCAATACATAATTTAGATTTCAGCGATTCTGAAATAAATGAGGACTGACTGCCACAGTCTAGTAGGCAGCGTACCTCATGGTTCTGCTTATTGATACTTAATGTTATAACTGCTGTTGATAGCAGAACTTTATTTTCAATACAGGATGATAGTACAATCGGATTACAGGTACTACTAGCACTTTGATTATTCTCTACAGGTGCGGGTTCTACAGTAACTTTTGTTTTGTGAAGCAAGGTATTATGTTTGCGCTTGCAAAATTTACATGGACGGGATTTACAATGGACGGGATTTTTTGCTGATTGATATTTATTTAAATTTTCTTTACGAATTCATCAAATAAAATGTCTTCGTTAGTCACCCTTTGCATTAATGACCAGCATCCAGAGGTCTTCCAGTGACGTATACATCTTGTATCCAGCCTTATAACAAAACCGGAACCGGGTGGATTCCCAGAGACAGTAGGATGAGCTGCTGTGCAGATTTAGCACGCTCATCTTTCACCCAGCAATGTTCCAATGCTGGGTGACACCACATTCCGGCTCGCTATGTGCCTACGCTTAGGTGCGCCCAATAGAGCTCCACATCGCTGTCAATGCGGCGAATCTGTGGACTGCCTTGTGCCAAAGTCTTTCTTGTAGCAAGAGCACAGGTCGAATGGTACGGCACGCCAGTATTGATGACATTACTCGTCGTGCTCTTGTCACCAGCCGTTTTAGAACCCAAAGACTTGGCACGTGACGATAGCAAGACACTGGACCGTCATGCCGTAATGTCCGTAGTGCCATGGAAGATGGGTTATTTTTTGGTTTGGGACGCAACATGCGTCGACACCCTTGCACCTTCCCACCTTCTCAGTACGGCGAACTGTGTCGGTGCGGCTGCTGCAGCTGCTGAAAACCTCAAACGGCGCAAATATGTAAACGTGTGTACGGCACTTGCATGTTTGAGCCGTTTGGGGTCGAAACATTGGGACCATGGGGCCCAAGTGCCTATAGACTCTTTCGAGTTTGCAAGCGTTTAGAGGAGTCCACACATGACTAAAAGCCTGACCTATACTTCGTACAAAGAATTTTTTTTGCCATCCAGCGTGGCAATGGGCCAGCCTTTTCGGCACGATAACCGCTGACAGCGATGGGGATGATTTTTTTGATACTTAGTTGCATTTTTTTATTCTTTGTAAATATATTTCTTGTTAATTAAGGTTGTTTAAATTACTATTATAAATACAGTAGGAATAAAAAATTGGTAAATAAAATCGATTTGAATTATTATCAAAGTCATAAAAAATTCTATAAAATCATATCAGTTGTTTGAGAAATAACTGATTTGCATAACGAAAAGAAAACTAAACATAATTCATTACAATGATAATGGTACATAATATTTTGCTTTAATTATGAAAAAGACCTTGAAAATTCACCGTGACAAGAGAAAGTGTGACTATGAATTAATAGTTAATAGTTTGAATTACTTTCGTGCACTCGTCATTAATTTCAAGAATTCAACTTAATAATTATAAAAAAAATATATAAAATTAAATTAACTTCCCGTTAAAAATAAATAAATAAAAAAAATCTAAAATCAAGAAAATATATTCAGGAACAAAATTAGGAGTAGGTATATTTGCACTGACGTGTACGAATGAAGGCCTCGCAACAAACTCATCTGTGAACAATATTTAATGGACTACAGATCAAACTACTACATGAAATGGTTGTGCGCTGTGTTTGAATAATTGTGCTTCAATATGGAACTGGAATCAATCGATGTAAGTTTATCTTTTGTTTACTTATTTAATAAACTATTGATAGCTGCCACTGATTGGAAGAGCTCGTTGCTAAGTCAAAGCCACGCGGATTGATCGATCATAAGGTTAAGCAACGCTTGGCGCGGTCGGTCCGTGGATGGTTGACCATCTTGTCATAACGAGGGAAGGCACGATAAATGGTGGATCCCGGCTGTCATTTGAACATCTTTGGCATCGTTACGGGTAAGTCAAAGCCAGAAAGTCTGACAACAGTCTTACCAAGGGGTGCCAGGTTGCCCAGGTAACTGGTTGAGGAGGTCAGACAGGCAGTCGCTCCATGTAAAACACTGGTTCTCAGCTGCATTCGATTAGACGGGAAGCCGACCCCAACATAGTAGGGAAAAGGCTAGACAGATGAAGATGATAGCTGCCACATGTTACACAGAAAAGCAACTACAAAAAACCATAACGAATACAACCGCGTGTTAGCTTGGAGATTCTTATATGATTTTGCCGCGGTTTCGATTAATTTTGAAACATCGTGTCGTATTAAAATTACTTCTTGCAATTTCCTTCTTAAATAAACCTACTTCTGGTCCATGCACAATTTTTGCCGCTTGTCTATTCAAAATTAACTATAAGAGAAGTTTTTGTAGACATGCCTACTACGTTTTTCCATTCTACAACTCTTACTGCCGCACTAAGAGACGTCATTTAAGCTAATCATTACTTATCTTAAGTCTATACTTAAGATAATATAAGATATAGTATATACTATAAAGTCTTTCTATAAAGACTTTATGGATATTGACATAAGTGTCAATATTTTTTTTAAGTAATCATTAAAATTTAATTGACGTCTCTGAGTGCGGCAGTTACTCTAATGGACGTCTCCCGTATGGGTGGTTTCGTTAATCAGTGATTCACATTGAAACAAACAGAACATGCACAATATTGCATTCTAGTATGATAACTTTTTCTTGATATTTACCAATCATTCCAGTACAATACTAATCTTGTTTTTATGGAGTATTTCTGGTAGTCTATCTCAGTTAAAATGTTGCACCATGAGTTCAGTCATGGGGCGCATGATTTCTGCTTAGTCAAAGTCAAAATCGTTTATTAAAAGTAGGCTTATTATATTAGCCCTTTTTCACGTTAAAATTGACAAAGGACAGCACCCCCAAAAACGCCCCCCTTTCACCACTTTCAGTGTTATTGTTGAAAAGAAAAAGTGGTGATGAACAAACTTCCCAACAACACAGCTGTCTAGTCTAGTTTGAGTATTGCAGTTATCATCTTCCTGCCCTTATTCCAATTTATTTGGGGTCGGTGCAGCATGTTTTCTTCTTCCATTCTCTTCTATTTGCCGTCATCTCACAAGTAACATACTTCCTAGCCATATCGACTTTCACGCAATCCATGCATCGTTTCTTTGGTTGTCCCCTTCCGCAATATCCATTTACATTCATGCTCAAAACCTTCCTCAAAGTCAAAGTCAAATCATTTATTTCACTTAGGCCTTTAAAATCAAGCACTTATGAATGTCAATAAATATAACTAGAGTTGATTCTAATTGCCCATTCCAAAAGTAGCTTCCTCACAACATGATCCTCACTTCTCCGCATCACATGCCCATACCATGCCAGCCGGTTTTCGCATAATTTTTCGGTTACCGGTGCCACTTTCAAACTTCCTCTTATATACTTATTCCTCACTCAATATATTCGCGTAATACCACACATTATAATAATAATAATAATATCCCCGCAGGGCATCTGAGGCGGATGACGGGGTGTAGCGACCCCGCGGGTACCGAGTGCTCCAGGGAGAGTATACTGTCCCTCACCTCCGGCTTGCCGGAGTGAACCATGACGGGGGACGGGTCTCCCGCCTCTGGCTTGCCTTCATTGGCCGTCCAGATGGAGTCGCTAGAAGCAGGGTTAATAGCCCTGTTCGGAGGGTGGGTGCCTCGTGGTAAGTGGCGAGTGGGCCAGAGATGCTGGACAAGCGCGTGATCTGAGTTTAAAGTCGGCGAGGCATCTTCACCTTCAGCCGCTCACGTCCCTGTTGCCCCTTGTTGCGAATTCCGCGACTAGTTTCCCGGGGGCCCAGTAAGTGAGCTGGCGAGTCTCCACCTGCCATTTTTACATGTATCGTATACATTGTTTATCGGCAGGTGTCATAGTTCCCGAGTTTTCCCCATTCCTAGTCCACTAACATCCCAATCACAATAGCCCAAGTAGTTTATTTCCATAATTAGCAATAATTTAGCACAAAACCGGGGATTGTCCTTGGGTACATTTATATAGTGTATACAGGGATAATCGTCGGTTTTGTGTCGCCATATCATTAAAGTTGTCTCAAAAGGGCTTCAGCGTGTTGGCTTCGGCCCCACGTTCGCCTCCCAAAAATCCGGGACTCTATAGTCCCGTGGTCTGGTTCGAGACATACAAATAATAATATAATAATAAACTTTATTGATCCAAAGTTACATTTTGAAATCAAGTAACACAAAAGTGGTATAGGTAAGAGTTCACTGTAACTATTATCTAGGAAGCATTTTTGTCAGTTCTGTGGTCCCCAAACTAGGCACTGCCTGTATCTTGGGGACCTGGGTTGTAATAATAACATTGAGGTTCTTACATGCTAAGTTTAACTATTAGGTCAGTTAATTATATTTTAATGTGTACATGGTGGACAATTAGGGGTAAATAAAATCAACATTATCGAATATAAAATAAAATGAGATCAAAAATTAAAACATAAATTGCATCTTCTTGCAAATCAATTAATGTCTCTCTTTGGACAGTTAAGNCTTGGGGACATTCCTCTTAACATTCTCATCTCTGCTGCATGCAATTGTCTTTCATTCATCCCTTTAAGTATTGCAGTAAAATTTGTAATTAATTTACAAGTCGTATTTTAGTTTGACGAGTCATACCATGTTGCTTAATAAACGTTACAAACAGTAGCAGTCTGTGTAGATTCGCCATAATATTTGAAGACCGATTTGAAAGAAGGTCCCTTGACTTTTTACTTAAACCTCTTCTTCTCAAATTAAAAATATAAGAACACCGAATAAAACTGGAAGCATATACTTTCTTTATTAATCACTTTTTTTGAACTGACACGCCGACCTTGTTTTTTTTGACTGCGGTCCACTTTCGTGTATATTATTTATTATTTTTGAATAAACGTTACAATATTTTTGATAATGCATTGTAAAACCAAGTAGGTACATTTTTGACACACAGGCATAAAAGAAGTCCGGTTACACGACGAAGGTAATTTTATTCTTAAGGCTCATTTACACATTGCGATTTCATTGCCCGTTGCTTGCCATTTTACTGCAGGAATATTTGACAGGCGACCTATTGCACGATTACGTTTACACAGTGCAAGTAGCATCTTGCTGCAATAAAATGGCAAGCAACGGGCAATGAAATCGCAATGTGTAAACGGCTCTTTATAGTAGATTACACGAGTTTCTTGTTCCTCTTTTTGCGGTAGAGTTCATGTTTCCTCGTAGTAGGAAAATCCTTTCTAAAAAAGCAACTATTGGATTTTCCATTTGACAGTAACTTATAATTTTGATGTTTCCTCTTGACAGCGTGAGGGAGTGTCACACTTTTAATGACTACAACCTACCGTATCCCTTGGTGAGCCCTTATACCTTGGCCCCGTTAGGCTCTGGCCTTAGTGGATGAAGACCCATCAATTTATCGTTTTGCGGAAGGCACGACAAATTGGTGGGTCCCGGCTGTCATTTGAACATCATTGGCAGTGGCTACGAGTCAGTCAGAAGCCAGTGAGTCTGACAACCAGTCATCAAGGGCTATCGGGTTACCCGAGTAACTGGTTTGATGAGGTCAAATAGGCAGTCGCTCCACGTAAGGTTCAGGGTGAGCGGGTATCCTTGAGGGCGGAGTTGGACTGGAAGCTACCCCAACGTAACCATTTATTTTTTGCTAGCTACCGCCAAAGTTTTCACTCGCGTCCCTTAGGAACTACTCCATGCCCTAATGGCAATCTAACTTTGAAAGGTTTTTTGAAATCGGTCCAATAGCTCGTGAAATTAAGGGGTTCAGCAAACTCTTCAGTTGTTCTGAAGTGGTAAAACAAAAATGCTGATAATGACGAGCAGTCATCGAATATATCATAAAAAGTTCCTCCTAGTTGCAAAAGGCACTCTGATGTCAACCGAACATCTTTGGCAGTTGAAACAGGTAGTCAGAAACCGGGAATTCTCACAACCAGTGTTACTAAAGCGTACTGTGTTGTCCAGGTAACTAATCAGACACTCTGAGACTCACAGCCGAACCAATTCTTAATAAAGCGAGGTAGATGATTATGCAGTTAATTTGTAACATTCATAAATATCCATGTTTTTCTTTAAGGTGTGTATAAGACTGCCACTAAAGACGGCTTAACTTTGAAAAAAATCGTGAATTATTGAACAAAATACTAAGAACTGCTTATGGTAAAGTAGTTTTTTCATGTTGTAAGTTTTTGTCTGCCAAACCTTCAATTTTATTTCACCATTCAATGCTTTCAGAGTCCCGCAAAATCAAACCCACCCCACAAAGGCCCTAAGTATGTGGTTAAGACAGAGAAGTTCGATTTTGTCGCCCAAAGAAAAGTTCCAAAACCTACAAAGTAAGTATATGTATGTTGTGGTCCAAATGATAAATTGTGCCTTATACATAATGTCCGGTCATTATGATAAATGCCCAATCTGAGAGAGCAACTTAACAATGTTCATTCAAATAATCAAATTGACCGGGCATTCTACATATTGTACTTCGCCCTTTGGGCAGAGTAATACAAACAAATTTAATTAGTAATTTTTCATTTTTATTGTTACTTAAAATAAACTAAATGTTTAACAATTTAAGTAATCAGTCAGATTTTGTAAAGCTTGGAACGTCATTGAGGTAAATTCAGTTTTTTGCAGCAGGCATGATTTCTGCCACGGCTCCGGCGCTGCGGGGCTCCGTCGGTCCCACGCGAGTTTATCGTCGCAGATAGGTTTAACGCTCACCACCGCAGCTTCGGCTTGCTGGCCGGCGCTGCCGGCCAGCCTCAGCCGCGGTGGCGAGTGTTACAACCACCTGCTCCTCAACTCGCGGCCCGCCTCGCTCCTCCGCGCCTACGCGATTTTGAATTACACTCTAGGGGTAGGGCAGACAAGACCGCGTGGAGTCGGATTTACAGCAATTCGTTTCTGTCATTAAAACCTTCAAACTTTCAGCTTACAATGCAAAACTAAACACAAACAATAGCGCCCGCCGCACGAGCCGCATGCTGAATAGCGGTCTCTGATTGGTCAAACCGTGTCACGCGTTCTTCCCTCCCCGCACCGCGTCAAATTTTGCTTTATTATCAAATTGCCCAAATGTCATGTAGCAATATAAAAATGACCGTGCAATGTGATAAATAATGAAGTTTAGATAGTAATTAATCACTCAGCCCGATAGAGCTAAACATTATTCATAATGCTCGCACATTATGAATAATGCCCGCATTAATCACCCAGTCCATAACATGTACAATACAATAACACTGTAGAGCCTGACTTCTGTCAAGCGATGATATTCATTGTTAAGTCAATCTTCTTTCCCTTCATTCCCTTAAAGACCGTTGCTAAAATTATCAATACTCAATATAGGGTGTCTGACATAGTATTCACTGCATGCCCCAATGCACTGCATGCCATCTTCTTGACGGCATAGGATCATCTGGCTGGTATACAGGCTGTTCTAAAAACCCCGTCTGACCATTGAAGGAATTATTAGGTACCTACATGAGATTCCATAAAAATTTTCTCAGCTGCATACGAGTAAAAAAGAATTACCCCTCAAAAAAACGTAATAATATTTCATAAAATGACGAAAATCATATGGCAATACGGTTCAAGGGTCATCGTCTTCCGGGTAATGACTTCGTAAGGTCATGAACCCAAATAAATTTAAAATACAATAGTCGGCGGTGCCTTTGACTAGAGATGTACCTCTTTAAATATTATTGAAATTTCTAAGTGTCGATATCGATTGAACTCAAAAATATTTTGTTTCAAAGGTGTGATTGTCAAGTTGATATTAATTTAACAGTGCCATTGCATTGTTAAATTAATAATTTTCGTCTGCCCTGTGATGGTAATTCGTGTTTTACACTTTTTGGATAAGTTTATTTTTGCCGGGATTGTATTAATTTCACCAACTTCGTATCATAAGCACAGTTCGTTATTATGTGTTATTACTCTATTACTACATGTAAATTATTCAAGTCACCATTCAACACAATTATGATACATGTCGATAATAAAATCGATAAATCGCAAAAAAGTGCGTCTCTGGTAAATTGGCTACTGATTTATGATACACGTGCCGCGGGCAGCGGCGCGCCTTTGAGACGCGCGGTGCGCCTTTGATAAGAGCCGCCAGCGCGCGGTGCGGGCTGTCGGCATATCCTCAAAGTTAAAAACACAATAGCCGCCACACTAATAAATCAAATACCACAGAAATCGGTGTTGTCGCTTTTTTAAAATTTGCCTGATTTAGGGGAAATTGTAGCACATTTGGGGCAAAAAATAGGTTTTTCAAAATTCATTATTATTGTTGCTATGACGAATCTATAAAGTTTTCAAATTTATTTGGTCTTGTGATTGCTTAACCTAAATTACCCTTATGAGTCCGACGGGGTAAACATAACATATTGTATATCAATCCATTGGTTGTTAGAGATTACAGTATTTTCGGTTTTGGTTGCATCCACTCGAGGGAAGTTTCAAATTATTATTTTAGGATATTTATATCTTTACACTGACTTTACACTTGTAAGTTTCTTACGTAAGGCTGAGCCCAAACGAGCGTAATTTTGAGAGTCGTGAGTCGCAGAATTTCGGTCGCAGAAAATCGTTAGAAACAAAAAAGACAACTCATTTTGCGTTGCCGTGTGAATCAATAGGACTTTTGTATGGAACCGAATGTAGCAGATTTTCTGCGACCGAAATTCTGCTACTCACAACTCACAAAATTACGCTCGTTTGGCCTCAGCCTTACGGAAGCAGCTTCCGTAGGCTATAAGAAGTTCTATGAGCGACTTACGAAAGGGTTTACATTTGCATTGTCTTAGGCCGGGATGTTCGATTTAACTTTAACTATAACCTAACCTTAACCGGCCGTAAAGTGGCCGCCCATTGGTTACATAGCTGTCACGTCAAAAAGGAGAATCCAAATCCTGGTCCCATATTCCAATAGCTATGTGTGTTATATCGTTGGATAGGTATTTTTGACCTGAATGAAAGTTACTATGGCGCCAAGTTCCAAATCTTAGTCCGTTCAGAGTTATTCATGAATAAAGAGGGTAGTTCTGTCGTTTTGTACCTAGAGGACGCCAGGCATGAGGGATTTGTAGGCCCAGCCTTATTTTTAAATAATGTCATTGTAGACAACGATGATTAAAAAAATGTATAGGTTTAAAATACGCTATTGTGTTTATTTGTAAAAAAAGCATTTTGTCGATGTCGACATCTGTTAACTTTTTGTCATAAGGTTTGCGACTCATTGACGCAATTGACGACCGTAGGTTAGTATCTACACTACGGGTATAAAGCAGTAAAGGGTATAAAGCAAAGAAATGCAAATATTACGTAAAAATAGCATTAGGTACTTGGCTACTGATAAAACTACCATGTTTAATAAAGAATAACTCTAAACGGACTAAGGTTTGGAACTTGGCGCCATAGTAACTTTTATTCGGCTCAAAAATACCTATCCAAATATGTAACACACATAGCTATTGAAGGTGGAACCAGATTTCATAGAAACTCTGGCATCATCCTTTGACCAATGGGCGGCCATTTCACGACCGGTTAAGGTTAGGTTATACTTAAAGTTAAATCGAGCAACCCGGCCTTACCTACACATCAAACGTATCGTGAAAGGGAACATAATAATATATCATGTACATACATGATATATTATTATGTTCCCTTTCACGATTAATCCTTAAATTATGACCCTTACGTTAATTTGTCAGTATCGAAAATAAATTGATCTCTCCTTCATTATATGCGTCTTTAAAACTATAGGCTTTATTGCTTTTTAACTTTAAACAATGAAGAAATCTAAGAAACTTTGTGCTAGACACTTTTTAAATACAACAGTTGTATGAGTTACTCATGGTTAAAAAGTTATCATTAGATTTGTAAAAGAAAACTTATTTTTGATCTCCTGTAGACCTGTGTTTTGACCATTACATTACTTCATATTTCCGGTATCGTTGTGTTATTTATAACCACCTTGCAATATTTAATTACATTTTTATTTTCAGTATTCTGGAATCAACTGGTCACCTGGTAAAAGGTTGCCTCGGTGCCGGTGTTTTAGGCATCCATGAAGCATATATGAAATGTGGACTTTGGGTAGCCGTGATAAGTACCGTGATATTTGGTTTTTATATCTCTTATTGTGTCCACGTAAGTGATTTTGACTACATTATTATTTCAACGCATTACCTAGGAACTGTACACGAGGTCTCGGATTCCATTCCCGGGTCGAACCGAAATAGCTTTATGGGTTTTAGGAACTTTCACAAAGCACATAGAGCTTGCTACTTAGCAGTAGTCGTAATTCCACATCAGAGGCCGTCAGGCAGATTTGGTAAAACTTTGATGTCAGGACTTGCTAGGTGATTAAACCTGGACCACACTTGATAAGAAGAAGACTTAGGAGCAAGACATCCGCGGCTTTAATAACCATACTGACTAATCTAACAAGGGACCTATCACGTTTTACTGTAATCAGGAATATAGGATTATTTTTTAAAACTACGAATTGTTGGCAGTTAGAGGCTTACACTAGGAATGTAGTAACAATAAAATTTAAAGGTGGATATGATCATGATGATGCACAGATATTTTGATTTGATTGATAGCATTTAATTTTATAAGAAACTAGCTTCCGCCAGCGGTTTCACCCGCTTTCCCGTGAGAACTACTGCGCGCACCCGGATATAAAGTAGCCTATAGCCTTCCTCGATAAATGGGCTATCTAATCCTGAAAGAATTTTTCAAATCGGACCAGTAGTTCCTGAGATTAGCGCGTTCAAACAAACAATTCAGCTTTATAATATTGTATAGATGAGGAAAAATATATTTGCCTTTCAGCTAACCGAAAAATAGTCCGGTCTTTTCTCATACGTATTTTATCAGACAGCCTGCTGTGATATCGATGTCAAGGTCCAGTTGACTGATTTTAATTGTTTTCAGCTCTTAATTAGTTCAGCGCATCTGTTGTATGAGAGAATACATGTAACAAAACTGTCGTACCCAGACGTCGCAGAGGTTGCGTTAGAAGTGGGGCCATTTCCTAGCCTGAGAAAATTCAGTAAACTATTCAGGTTAGTTTACAATGCTTTTAAATCTTATTTCATATTCTTTCCATGCGTTCTTGAAGTTTAGTAGGTGTTACATAATGGCATAAAGCTACAAACAATTGTGGTCCCTGTAAAAGCTGACCTGAAGTGATCCTGTGACCGCGCGCTCTCTATCTCGAAAACGGTTCACCGTATAAAAAGTTTTCTATGCAAAATTTGTAGAGAATTTTGTTATCTACAATATTGATTAACATACAGATAGCAAAAAACCCATAGGAAATGAGCTATTTACAAAAAAAGCGCAAAACAAGGATTTTTGTGGCTTTTGACCTTAAAACTTATTAGTTGCGTACACCCTACCATATGTAGGCTTTGAGACAACGTTTAGGGTGTCAATATACAACTATTTACAAAATTACAGCTGGGTATCTCAGATTCCGAGATTCTTGCCTAATTTCAGCTTAATTGACTGGACTAGAAGGCTGTTTTATTTGATAAAAAATACAAGAAAACAACAATAAACTGTACTGTTTTCTTTATTCCAGGTATGCAGTAGACGCAACAATCTGCATAGACTTGTTTGGAGCGTGCGCTGTCTACCAGATCATAATAGCGAAGACCATCCAAGTGGTCACGGGGGACCGTGACACTGTGACTGTCTTGAGGATGTACATATTAATAATATTTCTCCCCATATTGTTACTCTGTATGATCACCACACTCAAGTACTTGGCACCCTTCAGTTTGGTCGCAGATTTTTTTATTGGTAAGGACCGAGAGCTTTATTTCATGATAGTTTATATACCTAAATATAAATTTTTAAATGTATTTATTTAATTTTTTCTTTCTTTTTTAAGTGACTTGTGTGGTAGCTACAGTAGTATACAGTCTAGAAATTGCTCCGCCAATAGAAGAAAGGCCAGCCTTCAAAAGTTTTATAGGTTTCTTCGAATTTTCCGGTGTTGTAGTATTCAGTATGGAAGGGGTAGGCGTCTCGTTGCCTATCGAAAACAATATGAAGGATCCCAGAAAGTTCCGAGTGGTACTTGTTGCAGGTGAGTTCGAAGTCAAGTTATATAATTTTTTTTTTTCGTAATATGTATTCGGCCGCCTACGAAACCTATGTTACGTAACTAAAAGCAACAAGAAATAAATTGGTGATTTTCACCTGGCGGAACCCCCGGGAATCATGATCTTTCATCATGGTTCCGGCAGTGCCTTATTGAAAAAATTCTTGCTACGTCACTAAACTGGTTTCGTACGAAGAAAAAATATTCTTTCTACAAAACCGGTTTCGTAGCAAGAAAAATAATTCTTCGTACGAAACCAGTTACGTAACTTTGGTTTCGTAGGCGGTCGAAGGGGTTGTAATATAAAGAATTATTTATTTTACCTTGGTACTAATTGAACTAGTTCCAGTTAACATTACAATAGAACATTTGAAATAATAGTCCCTCGCTTAATAAATATTAATAATTATATTAACGTGGAAATAAAAGGAAGATGGAAGAAATATTTTGAAAGACTGATAAATGAAGAAAATGAGTGGAGTGGTGTGCTCCACCATCAAGCAGTGAACGAGGGCCTGGTAAGAAATGTATGTGTGGATGAGGTCAGAAAAGCATTAAATGGAATGAAGAATGGAAAAGCGATAGGACTAGACGGAATACCAGTGGAAGTATGGATGAATGGAAATGGCTGACTTTATTTTTTAATAAGTTGTTGCAAGAAGAAACAATACCGGACGAGTGGTGCAATGGTTTTCTGGTGCCCATTTTTAAGAACAAGGGTGATGTGTTGGACTGCAACAACTTTTTTATTTATTTTTCTGCATCGTGGCAATCTGTTTTCCTACAATAAGCCACTTCTTTGTTTGATTTCTCAGTTTATGTTATCCTCCAGAGTCATACTTGTATGAAACTTTTCACACGACTCTCTTGATGTCAAGTGGTAAATCTTTCATGTACGCTCGGGATGTAATTTTTTTTTAGCCGGGTATGCTGAAGGCCCCCTTCTCCACTTAGAGCGTGTGCCAGTTTGTTTACATGGACCGTCAGTTTCTCCTGGTATTTCAGGCTGTTTTGAGCTATTTCCTGCCGAACTGTATTTAGGCCGAGGTCGAGATATATGTATATATTACTTATACAGTAAGGCACGCCAAACATTGTTATCTATGTTACTGTTGCTGGCCGTTCCCCACAGTTGCATTCCGTAAGTAAGGACTGCAACAACTACAGAGGAATAAATCTAATGTCACATAGAATTAAAATTTGTGAGAAAGCCAGATGTGTGAAAAGTTCAGAAATGCACATAAGAACTTGCATATGGTTTCGTTGACCTCGAGTAGGCATATGACCGGATGCCTTGTGAAGTTTTGTGGTTGGCCTTTAAGGAGAAAGTATGCCAGGGAAGTATGTGCGTCTGATCCGAGCGATATCCTCATCAAGCACTACTGCTACTTTCAATGTAAGCTTTCGCTTGCGTCAGGGGTCGACACTTAGCTCATACCCATTTCTGTTAGTATGGACGCGCTAACGGTGGACATACAGGAGCAGGTGTCCTGGTGTATGCTTTTGGCCGATGACATTATTCTGCTTGGGGAAAGTGGGTCAGAGGCCCAGAGGAGATGGGAGGCATGGCCGTTGAGATTGAAGACTGTAGGCTTGAAGGTCAACAAGCAAAACAGAGTACCTGCATTGTGACTTCGGCGGTCAATCGGCCTGTGACCATAACTCTTACTAGTCTGCTTCAACTTTCACAAGGTATCGACCTTGGGTCACTTGTCCATAATGATGGCGAAGTGGACCGCCACGTCACGCATTGAATCAATAGTGGATGGATGAAATGGTGACAGATCACAAGTATAATTTGCGATCCACGTATACCTCTTAAATTAAAGCGCCGACGCACACATAAATTAACGGCATCTAGCGTTGTTTTTAAAAACTAAGTGTTTCGTGTAAGAACGTCAAGTATTTACTTGGGGGTGGTTATTAACTTGGGGGAGTAATGACAGTACTGGACGAATGACCGAATGACAGTTGTCTTTTACAAAGGTTGCGAGCGGATAACTTCACTTTTGAATCTGAGACCGAGGGAAACGGTTGGCCATTACTCCGCGCTAAACTTCTAAACAATTTTCTAATCGTTAGAAATCATTAACATCACTGATTATTTTTTTGTGTTCTCATTTTTGTGAATCCTTACTAATATTATAAATCGGAAAGTGAGTTTGTTTGTTTGTTTGTTTGTTTGTTCCGCTTTCACGCCGTAACTACTGAACCGATTGCTTTGAAATTTTGCAGACGTAAAGTTAGAAGTCCGGATTAAATAATAGGGTACTTTTTATCCCGAAAAAAATAGATATTCCCGAGGGAAAACAAAAATATTGTTTGCTTGATGGATGGATTGTAGATGGCGCTGTGTGTCG
>NWSH02000571.1:5359097-5373725 GCA_002382865.2 Heliothis virescens
AAAATACCTTTATTTTCAGGCTACATTGGCCCATAGATATATACCTTATAGTCTAACATATATATTATAAAATACACAACTTGTTAGTATATATAAACTTAAATCTATGTTAGTAACACTTCCTATGCACTATTACGTCACTGTGCGTTCGAGTGGCACTTGTCCGCGGAAGCGACGGAACACCACGTCCTGTGGCCAGAAGTTTTCGTCCAACACGAGGTGCAGGAAACACGTTGGCACTCGCACCACGAACGCCTTGAAGTTGGCGTTATGGCGCGACTCCAGCAGCTGCACTCTCGGGGCGTACTTCAGCTTCTGACGCACGTACTCCACAATGTCCTCCGCCTTAGTGGTGTAGTGTAGGCGGGAGATGTACACCGGGGTGTTCGGCTTTGCGGCTCGAATTTTGGTATTGGGCTCCGCAGGAGCCGTGCCGCAGCGATTCTTGTTCGTTCGCTGACGGCGCTTCTTTCTTTGCACCGTCACGAATCCATCTTTATCAGCCCGATTCGGTCCCTTTACGGGCACGGGCTCCTTTGTAGCAACTGTGCTACCGGCGACGCTCGCATAATCTCGACGAACAACTTGCGTCGAGGCTGCAGAATCAAGCAGCTGGTCGAGCGGTCGAGCGGCGGTGCGGGGAGGCCCCACAGGGACGGGAGCGGGGCAGCGGGGCGCACGAGGCGCGCACTGTGCCGGCTCAGCATTCGGCGGCGACCGCGGTGACGGCGACAAAACTGCTGACGCGAAACTTGCACCCGATACATCGAGGCACGCTCCGCGCCGCATGTTCACGTTCGATGCACCCGCCGGTGACCCAGTTACCGTTGCTGATTTACGCAACTCGTTGAGTTCGCTGCGCAAATCAGCGACAGTAATTTGGGATGCATCCAACTTCCGCTGCACATCCGCAAGACTTGCCTTCAGAAAGACGATGTCCTTCAAAAGGCTTGTGACGTCGACGTGGTCGAAGGTGACGGGCGGGAGCTTATTCAGATCCTTCGCCACAAACGTGGGCACGTCGTCCGGATCGGTCTCCTTTAGCAGCGTGATAATATCTTGTATGCTCTTCTTTGTCCCGTCACGCCGGCGGGACACCATCTGGTCGCTCTTGTTGAGCACCCGGTATAGCAGCAGCTTGGAAGCAGCGACGTCATCCTCGCTGAAGTTCGTTGCGCAGATCTGGACAGCGGACACCTCGTCCATCACGTCCAGCTTCTGCTGCAGGAACGCCAGCAGTTCATTCGCCACAAGTTGTTCACTCATGGCGATTAAAAACGACGAGCAACGGCTTGCGCCGCGCTATAACAATTCGTGTTAAGTAAGTTTAACGCGTCAGCAACACGACTGCATCGAATCGCAGCTAGTACGAGACTAATGAGGAGGGAGGACACGCATGCAACAGAGTGTAATAGGTATGAATGTAGATGGATGGAGAGGGAGAAGAAGGCCAAAGAAAAGATGGATGGATTGCCTGAAAGACGACATTAGTAAAAAGGAGTATTATTATACATATATACATTAGTATTATTATATATACATTAGTAAAAAGTTTAATTACGGACTGCTCAGTATATCTAGCCCCTTACCATAAGGCATTCGTCCTCTAAACAGAGCTACTAAATCTACTCTGGACGGCCAATGGCAAAAGGCAATGTAGAGGCAGGAGACCTGTCGCACGTCATGGTCCATTTCAGTTGGCTGGAGCACACGGTACCTGTCATTCAACTCGGATACACTGTGATCTTATCATTATTTTCTGCAGGGATGATGGTAGTGGTTTCATTCGTGTTGCTCGTGGGGTTCTTTGGCTACTGGGGCTTCGGAGAATTGTGCGATGCACCGGTGACATTGAATTTCAAAAAAGGGCTGTAAGTATGATCATACCTTCCTTGCCATACCTTGATACTTTGGAAAAACAAGCCAAGTACGAGTGAGGCTCACGCACGCAGAGTACAAAAAAACCCGGCGAAGTGCGAGTAGGACTCACGCACGAAGGGTTCCGTACCATTATCTATGAAAAATGAACGTATCTACTATTATCTACAACTAGCTAAAATACAATCATTTTTCGGGCAGCAAAAAACACTGTTTTTCATGTAAATATAATGAATAACAAAGTTATAATTTGCGGTTTCTTACGTTTATTGTATTTAATATATTTATATATATTTTTTTAATTTTTTGTAAGTATTTGTTGTTACAGCGGCAACGGAAATACAAAAATTTCAGCTTTCTTGCTATCACCGTTTATGAGATACTGTGTGGAGACAGACAGACAACGGAGTCTTAGTAATAAGGTCCCGTTTTACCCTTTGGGTACGGAACCCTAAAAATGACGTTTGTTCTTAGAACTAGGTATAATTTTGTTGTTAAAGCAGCAACACAAATACATCATCTGTAAAAATTCCAGCTCTCCAGCTATTATCATGGTTGGGATATACAGCATGGCGTTGGACGGACGGACAGCCGGACAGCAAAGTCATAGTAGTAATAGGGTCCCATTTTATCTCTTGACAAATATCAAAATGGTTCATTTTTATAAACCAGCAGTTTGTGGGAACTACTCCGCGCATTCGATTAAAAAGTATCATAATAATATATAATCTATATATAAATAAATATAGAATATAAGTAGCATAATATGCTTAATATATAATAATAATAAGCCACCGACTTATAGAGCCATGTGAAAAGTTTAATTTTTGCCTTTCAGTGTTTTGTGAAGTCGGTTTTAATTTTTTTGTAAAAAAGATTTTTTATTTTATGCAAGTTTCCGTTTTTGGGTCTAAAACTACAATATTTTAATACCCAGTGTCGTAACCCATTATAAAACGCCCTTATCAACATAAATAAAATATCCATATTTCGGTGTAAAGATCTTGTCAATAGGAATAAAATGAGCCCAAACATTTGGTAGTTGCTATATACCGATGTGAAGTTCCCTTGATTTTCTATCGTCTCCATCATCATGTAAGATCCAAACCTTCACGGTCATATAGACTCACCCGATTTACATACGAATATCAAATTCTTTTCATGTTTTAATCATAATTCATTAAGAGAGGGATGGATGCGCCAACAAAAACGGTCGTCGAATACAACCTTAAGACGGCCATGCTGCATCGAGATTCCACTGTCATGTTGCCCCCGCTAGCACTCGCAAAGTCCCTGATCGCTAGCGGTAAATGATACCACTCCTGTTCCCCATTCATTCCCGTCCCAAAATAATGTTACAAATAGTGAAAAAAAAAGTTATGGACTCACGTAGATTTAAGTATACTTACGTAGTTAAACGTTGTGAGGAAACGATGACGTTTTCAAAATATAGACCTAAGTAAATAATTTAATTGAAATAAATAAAAGCGCGGACATAATATCATTATTTCATGTTTTAACCATAAACATAATATTATGATCATATTTTTTCAGCGTTCCAACTATCCTCCAAGTTTTAATTGCCCTTATGGTATACGTGACGTTTGCGCTGAACTTCTGGGCTCCTTTCAACCTGTGCTGGTACTACTTGCAGAAGAGACATGATCCAGAGAAGTTCTGGCTTTGGGAGAGGGTATACCGAGCTATCATCGTCATATGCATCACTGCCACATCCATTGCATTTCCTAACATCGGAAATCTAATGGGACTGGTAAACATTTTTTTTCTCGTTTATTTTACTTTTGATTTGTCAATCGACTCATAACCTTTTGCGTCACTTGTTAGTATGGTAAGCGTAACTCGAAAGTTGTTAAAATTGAAAATGAAATTAGATTAAAAGTTTATCGAGTTACATTTACATGTCAGCCTTCACCTCGTTAGTGATTTTTTTGTTTTGAAAATTCTAATTTAAATAAATGTTACCGGCCAAACCCGATTTCAGGACACACTCTAAGCAATAGGATTAACTAATATGGCCTAGACAAAACTAGTTTGTCCTAAGCCCGATAGGATAGACCAGTTTAGGCTGTAAAGATATATCCTTGCTCTGGATAAAACCACAAGCTGGACTGAGGGGAAATGAACAAACCGACTTCCTGGCCTTCTGGCTGGTATCGGGTGACGGGTGTGGCTGCGGGGTTGTGCGGGAGATGAAACCACAGGGGGTAAAGCAAAAACTGCTGACGGGGCATGGTGGGTTTTCCGAATGCCTATATTGTTATGAGTTCGTTTCTCGCATACCCCTGCAACGCATAGCAATTGCAACCGATGGGTGGAAAGTGGACAGACTCCTGGAGTTCGCCATTATAATGGCTAGAAACATAAAAAGACACAAGCAAACCTGACCCATGCTTCCACCTTATTAGTAATAATATGGCCTGGTAAGCATGGGGAATTTAATATAAGTAGTCTTTTATTACCTGAAAAATCTAGTGATAGATTCAAATAAAACAGCCATTAAAATTCAAACGCAAAAATGTTAAAACCTGGACCAAAAATTAGAACAAAAGACCCGAAATTAAAAGAGCATAAAAAGGTCCCTGATAAATTAGGGGTAAACGGGCCAGGCAGGAGTGTGACCAGTTTAGGCTAGGCCAAACTAATTGATCCTGATATAAATACGCACACTTTAGAATAAACTGGTATGGTCTAATCTAAACATTCTAATATATCTAGAAACTCAAAATAAATAGATAAACTGAATAAAATACTCCGTAATTGGAAAAAATATCATTTTTATTAAACTACTGGCTTCTGCCGGCGATTTCGTTCGCGGATCATGTCGCTTATGCCAGCGACAACGGGTCGTCTTAATCAAAAATCTTTTCCTTCACTGCTCTTCTCCTATTGATTGTAGCGTGATGAAAACAACGAACTAGTTACAGACAACAACAGACGGACTAGTTTAGCCTAGGCAAAACTAGTTTGTCCTGAAATCGGGTTTGGCCGGTAACATATATATTTTTGGGTCATAAAATATTTTTTGAATTGTAAGCACTTTCAAAGTTAAAGAAAGACGTCAAATGATAAGATTGTTTTACGATAGCAGGATTGTTTTATTAGACACGTAGCTACTGCATGTTATATCCATTCCGTGGTCAGAGAGTAGGCAGACTTCTTTGAACACCCAAACCCATGACAGCCCGATTTGTAGCTCTGCGCGTCCGTTACTGAAAGGACAAGCAAGTTTTAAGTTTTCCATGAACCTAATCAGGGTTACTTGTAATTCGGCGTATATCCGGAAGGAGGTAATAGAAGGGCCCGAGAGCAACCAGCTACCAAATCCAATACTGTTAAATTTCGACATCGTAAAGCTGTTCTATGAGGCAGAAAAGTGCGTAAGCTTGAGAGGATTAGTCAGAAGATTTTCAAATGGTGTAATAATGGCCAAAAAAGGTCTAAGCTTGAATGTCGAATTTTGGGCATTATTTTGGGAATTTACAAAAATCCAAAAATTGCCAATATCTCGGAAACCAATGAACTTTGCTCAGAGGTAATAGTGGCTTAATTTGTTGCTCTTGGGCCCTTCTATCACCTCCTTCCGGATATACGTCGAGTTACAAGTAACTCTGTATAAAAATATCTACCAGTTTCATCATCTGCCTAGCCTTTTCCCAACTATATTGGGGTCGGCTTCCAGTCTAACCGGATGCAGCTGAGAACCAGTGTTTTACATGGAGCGACTGCCTATCTGACCTCCACAACCCAGTAACTCGGGCAACCCGATACTCCTTAGTAAAGGACTGGTCTGATCAACTTTCTGGCTTCTGAACAATACCGGCGTAACGACTGCCAAAGATGGTCAAATGACAGCCGGGACCACCAGTTTATCGTGCCCTCCGAAACATGGAAGAACTCGTAATGACAAGATAGTCACCCATCCACGGACCGACCGCGCCAAGTGTTGCTTAACCTTATGATCGATCGATCCGCGCGGCTTTGACTTAGCCACGGGGTCTTCAAAAAAAAAAAAAAAAATATCTACCAGTTTGAGCTGCATAATCTAAAATCCTCATGTATGAAGGCGCATTAAGCATCTTAAAATGCTTATAAGTCATTTTTGTTTTTTTTTCTCATTTCAGATCGGTGCATTTTGCTTATCCAACATGGGATTCATATTCCCCGCAATTATCGACCTGCTCGTGGTGTGGGAACACCCTGGGCTAGGAACGGCTAATTGGCGCTTATACAAGAATATCCTAATTCTTATAGCGGGAATAATTCTATTTGTGTCCGGCACCTTTTTTAATGCCAAAGCATTGTTATTTGGGTAGGTTTTGTTTTCAGGGTTATATATTACCTACTTTGTTGTTGTTGTCAGGATTATAAATATACCTACTTTTTGAGCACATTGTTTTTCATTGAATAGTAATTATCCAACTAAATTAATGAAATAATTTTTAAAATCAGACCAGTGAAGAATTCAAACAGGCTTAAACGTAAAATAAAGTTGCACTATTTAGAATAATGGTTAAGTTTAACAGCGTTGTGTTTAAGTAATGTCGTGTTGTGTCTTATAAAAGTTTATTTAGAAATAATTTAAGTTTTATGTAAAAGTTACTATATCTATAAAATATTATAAGTTCATGTTATTGTATTGTCTAGAGACTCCACAGTCAAACCATTACAACGGTTTTGTGGGGCTTTGCTTAAAAATTAAATATACATACCTTTATGTAATAACTAGCCGTTTTCCCGCGGTTTCACTCGCATCCCGTGGGAATTACTGCCCGTACCCGGATAAAATATAGCCTATGTCACTCGTGGATAATGTAGCTTTCGAATGGTGAAAGAATTTTTAAAATCGGTCCAGTAGTTTTTGAGCCTATTCATTACAACCAAACAAACAAACAAAGTTTTCCTCTTTATAATATTAGTATAGATAAATAAATAAATAAGAAATAAAAATGCTAGTGTAAAATCTAGGAGAGACATGAGAAAAAATGTGTTGCGCCATCTATATTTTTATAGTGTTTAGGTATCTTTAGGGTCATGGCACATTGTACCGGCACGGTCACGGCACAGCAAATAACGTGTCATTTAAATTTGAACATTAAATTGTATGACGTACGATATATTTCATAACAACGTGAGTTGTTAAATAGGAAACCGCGCGCTGACAGCCCGCCGTTGGCTTTTTTGTATTGACGTTATGAAATATATCATTCCAACTGCAATGGGACTGCACGTTTGATTTGCAGTTCTATTGCCGTTATGTCAACTGCATTCAAACTGCCCTTGAACTGCAATTTGCAGTTGGATTGCAGTTGAAATGCAGTCCGTCTGTCTAGAGTCTTTATGTGCGTGTGAACTACTGTTTGTTGCCTATTGCAATAGGTGAATTACTGCCGTAATTCTGTAAAGAAAAAACAAGTATTATTTTCAATCGATTTATTTCAACATATTTTTTTACAAAGTTCAGACACATCAATCTACCACTTTTGTGATAAGGTTGAAAATCGATTGCAGAAATTTCACAGATTGTGGTAACTTGATGTGTCTGTACATATAATCAAATCAAATCAAATCAAATACCTTTATTTTCAGGCTACATTGGCCCATAGATATATACCTTATAGACTAACATATATATAATATAAAATACACAACTTGTTAGTAAATATAAACTTAAATCTATGTTAGTAACACTTCCTATGCACTACGTCACTGTGCGTTCGAGTGGCACTTGTCCGCGGAAGCGACGGAACACCACGTCCTGTGGCCAGAAGTTTTCGTCCAACACGAGGTGCAGGAAACACGTCGGCACTCGCACCACGAACGCCTTGAAGTTGGCGTTATGGCGCGACTCCAGCAGCTGCACTCTCGGGGCGTACTTCAGCTTCTGACGCACGTACTCCACAATGTCCTCCGCCTTAGTGGTGTAGTGTAGGCGGGAGATGTACACCGGGGTGTTCGGCTTAGCAGCACGGATTTTGATATTGGTCTCCGCAGGAGCCGTGCCGCAGCGATTCTTGTTAGTTCGCTGACGGCGCTTCTTTCTTTGCACCGTCACGAACCCATCATCATCAGCCTGATCTGATCCCTTTACGATCACAGGCTTCTTTGTAGTACCCACTGTACTACCGGCGACGCTGGCGTAATCTCGACGAACACCTTGATGTTTCGTCGAGGCTGCAGAATCAAGCAGCTGGTCGAGCGGTCGAGTGGCGGTGCGGGGAGGCCCCACAGGGACGGGAGCGGGGCAGCGGGGCGCACGAGGTGCGCACTGTGCCGGCTCAGCATTCGGCGGGCGACGCGGCGACGGCGACAAAACTGCTGACGCGAAACTTGCACCCCGATACATCGAGGCACGCTCCGCGCCGCATGTTTACGTTCGATGCATACCCGCCGGTGACCCAGTTACGGTTGCCAGATTTTACGCAACTCGTTGAGTTCGCTGCGCAAATCAGCGACAGTAATTTGGGATGCATCCAACTTCCGTTGTACATCCGCAAGACTTGCCTTTAGGAAGACGATGTCCTTCAAAAGGCTTGTAACGTCGACGTGGTCGAAGGTGACGGGAGGAAGCTTGTTAAGAATCCTTCGCCACAAACGTAGGCACGTCGTCCGGATCGGTCTCCTTTAGCAGCGTGATGATATCTTGAATGCTTTCTTCGTCCCGTCACGGCCGGCGGGACAACCATTGGTCGCTCTTGTTGAGCAACCGGTACAGCCAGCTGCTTAGAAGCAGCGACGTCATCCTCGCTGAAGTTCGTAGCGCAGATCTGGACAGCGGACACCTCGTCCATCACGTCCAGCTTCTGCTGCAGGAACGCCAAGCAGTTCATTCGCCACAAGTTGTTCACTCATGGCGATTAAAAATGACGACATCGGCTTGCCGCCGCGCTATTAAATTTATGTTAAAATAAATTTAAGGTGTCAGCACCACGACTGCATCGAATCGCAGCTAATACGAAGAACTGAAAGAAAATCTCGGAAACCACTGAACTTTGCTGAGAGGTAAGAGTAGCTTAATTTGTTGCTGTCTTAGGCCTTCTAATCACCTCCTTCGGATATACGTCGAATTACAGTAACCCTGTATAGTACTACTATAAATATATTAACAAAATCAACAAATACATCTCAAAATTCATGTTAATAATATTTTTTTTTCTGATTGTATGCTACACTAAGATTACAACGGATAACTGCACAATGGTTGTATGTATGTATAATTGGGGCTTCAACTGAGCTATTTCGTATCTATCTTAGAAATATACATAAGTAACTAGAACGATAGTGTCATCTTATTCCCTTGTGCCGTATGGTAAGCAGATGTGTTATCTGTGGTAAAGCGCTTTGATAGTGACGTCCATGTGTGATGCAGCAAAATGTCCGATAGTTGAAAATTAACATTAAAGTAACTAGTGGTTGTTTTGGTTTAAAAATAATTTATAATTACTCTTTTGAAACCACTCAAATTGTGACGATATCTATCCTCAGGCGAATCTTTAACATACTTTAATATGAAAAATCATTTTACGGCACAATAGCACATATAGTATATTAAAAAAACAAAATTAATTACAAATTAGTATTGATATGAAAACAGGAGTAAAAGAAACGGTATCTTTGTCACCTCAATTTTAATAAAAAAGCTTTGTTTTTTCATAAAAGTAAAATTGAACTTCGTTAATGTACAGACGAGAGGGCCAACCTAAACGAAACTGGACAAATTTTTTAACCAATCAAACACGTTAGTCTTCCACTTTTGGGATAAAGTTGAAAACATATGACAGATTGAGGTAAGTTGAATGTGCTGGCTTCTGTACCTAAAACCTCCTAAGTCTGAACATACTATGCTGAAAACCGCATCAAAAATCGATTCAGGCCAAACGTGAGATAATTGCGCACATACATAGTACAGACGAAAGCAGGTCAACGTAAACGAAATCTGTCAAATTTGACCACTCAAACATTAACCACCTCCATTGTGATAAGGTTAAAAATCGCATTGCAGAAATTAGCAAAGATTTGTGGTAACTCGATGTGTTTGTCCGTCATGTACATACAGGTTAAACTCGTGATGTGAGAACCTCCTTTTTCTGAACTTCGGGTTGAATGTGAATAACTATAGAAGTCACGATAAAAATATATCGTATGCAATAATCGATTTAGGGACAACGCTATGTTCTAAATGAAATTTAAACATTATAGAGCAAAGATCCCAGGGCCACCAGACGTCATGTATTTTTCTGACGAAGAAATGTGGACGATTGAGTAGTGTTAGTATGTACTAAGCAACGCATGCCTATCGGCTAGCTTGCTCAGACGGCCAATTTTCAGGTATCGGGTAATCAAGGTATAAAAAGATTACTTACCTCACGTAAATTCTCAAAGCTGATTTTTACTATATTTTAGGCAATATCCTTAAAAATAAGTCGCAATACTCCAGACAGTTCCGTCGGCCGTTTGCTTTGCAGACGCTTTTAAAGCTCCCAAAATAATTATTTAAAGTCACGTAAATTCTGATGCTCCATTTTTATATATGTCTACCAAGACGACTTATTTTAAAATCTTTTTACAAGTAGACAGACGATCCAAGGGGCCAATCACCCCCTAAGCTCAATTTTAATGCCTTCTGTGGGTAGGAGCGCAAGTGCACTATCCACGCGCATCGAGGACTGAAGTGGCATGTATTAGAATATATTGACTTCTCTCTCTCTGTACTCCGTTTACAAATTTTACTCAATCATTTATTGCTTAATCATAAAAAAATACGTGAAAGATTTAACGTGACTTAAAGTAATTAATTTTGGGAGCTTAAAAGCGTCTGCAAAAGCCAAACGGCCGAGGAAAGTGTTCTGGAAGTATTGGCAACTTATTTTTAAGGATATTGCCTAAAATATACGTAAAAATCAGCTTGGAGAATTTACGTGAGGTAAGTAATCTTTTTATGTACCTTGATTACCCGATACCTGAAAATTGGCCGTCTGAGCAAGCTAGCCGATAGGCATGCGTTCTTAGTACATACTAACACTACTCAATCGTCCACATTTCCTTCGTCAGAAAATACATGACGTCTGGTGGCCCTGGGATCTTGGACCATTAGAAAAGTGGGTGTTGACAACGTGTGATGCTGACCCGCCCCGCGTCTCTCGCAACTCCCTTTCAGAGCCTTATTTTTTTGGAGAATTAATCAATTACTAAATAAATACTATGTAACAACTGCCTGAAAAAAATATTTTGCTTGCTGAAAAATATTTTCACCATTTTAAAGCAAAATAAAATGAAATATCACTCTATGAACTTGTCAAAACAGTACGCATCACCGTACTGTTTTGACACTGATTGAGTGTGATAAGGAGGATTGCGCATGTTCACACTGGTGATTTCGGTGGGTACCTTGTTACGCGCACTCTATATTACTGATGTTTATTCTAAGGTATTTATAGTAAAAAATTAGCTACGCGGGGAGGATTACGTCGTCTACTCGGTTCAGTAAGTATTGCTATATGACCTTTTGCTATATAACAGACAATGAAAAAAATGCTAATATAGGCTATTATTTTTGATATGTCAAAAATTTCAACCACATTCTGAAGTCAAAAAGTGGGTAAATGTCGACAGACACTGTTTCATTTGATCCTAGATACTTGTCACGCCTACGCCTTTTTGACTGGTCACAGCTTGTCGACGCTTCCCTTAACCAAAAGGCTAGTACTCCTTAGACAAAGAATACATGGCTATGCTATTAATTAGCCTCTTGGACGCTCCCTGTCGACAGCGATGGGGAGACATTGTTCCTTTAAGGCCCGTTTACACATTGCGATTTCATTGCCCGTTGCTTGCCATTTTATTGAAGCAAGATGCTACTTACATTGTGTAAACGTAATCGTGCATTGGATAAATGATCGCCTATCAAATATTCCTGGAATAAAATGGCAAGCAACGGGCAATGAAATCGAAATGTGTAAACGAACCTTAAGGTTCATAACGACACCTTCCCATAATGTCCACCATCCTAAAACTTCCACTTCCCAAAATGTTTATTTGCCATTTCGTCCACTTTCCCAAAACGACCAAGTTCCCAAATAGTTCATTTCTCAAAACGACTAGACTTTGACACTTATTAGACTAAGTTTTTGGTTTCAATATAGAGACTTCTTTTATAATCTTGTAAAATATGTCTGTATATAATTTTGTTGTAAATATACTCCCGATATACCTACATGATATATTTAAAAAAATATCTAAGAAGCACTGACCTCTATTATACCACTGGACAGGCTGTTCCAAGCGTTTAACAGCAATTTTTTGTTTCGCTTTGAAGCGCCACCAGCGAGCATCCAGCGAACAAAATTTAACGTTTAATGCAAATGGCTGCAAACTACGAGTACATTTTTTTGAAAACAATGATGTTTTAAACTTTATGATGTATATGACGTGGCTGATATGGACCAATAAGGGGCCACTGTTTTAGTACCACAGACACTCGCTACGTCCGACAGCGCCAAAATTGGCGATTATCAAACAGGCCCAAAAAACCTTGACAGCAGCCAGTCCAGTGGTATGATTGAGGTCAGTGCTAAGAGGTTAAAAAATAAATATCTATATAGCAAGAACATCACGGGTTGTCTTTTATATTAATATTATAGAATATGGTTACTAGTTCTAAGATATTGACCATGCTACCACAGAGGAAGACAAACAGGCCGATAGCTATGAGGAGAAGGCCTCTCCAGAGCCTCCAATACAAAAAGCCCAGTCCAGGGCGGTCCCAAATGACCAGGAGAGTAATAAGGTTCGGCCAAATGAACGCCATGTTTGCTATGGTAAAGGTTCCAAACTGAAAAAAAATTATTAATTTTATATCTCTACATCTCTCTAGTAGACATACATGTGTTGCTGGGGATTTTGTTGCGCCACTTCTTCCCAGCAAAAACACATAGAAGGTGGTGAAGGCCGAGCGGTTTTGGGGCTGTCTCATGTAATTTTGACTTTTGAAAACTGCTGTTTTCAGCCAACTTTGAATAAATGCATTTTGATTGATTTTTTAAGCAGATTTTGACGCTCTTCATTAGGTTTGGGCTGTCTTAAAAAAAACATTATTAAATACTAGCCTCTGCCAGCGGTTTCACCCGCATCCCGTGGGAACTACTCGGCGCTCCCGGATAAAAAGTAGCCTATAGCCTTCCTCGATAAATGGGCTATCTAACACAGAAATAATTTTTAAAATCGAACCAGTAGTTCCTGAGATTAGCGCGTTCAAACAAACAAACTCCTCAGATTTATAATATTAGTATAGAGTAACAGTAACTTACAAACGCCATCAAAGCATTGATATCGGGGAACACGATGGCCACGCAACCAATGGTCAATACGAAAAGTGCTCGGTAAACCAACTCCCAACGAAATAGTTCATTTGGAGGATGCCTTTTCTTCAAGTAGTAAAAGCAAAGGTCGAAAGGCACCCAGAAATTCAAAGCGTGTGTGACGTAAATCATCGCGGCAATCAGACCTTTCAGTATTTTCGACCATCTGCAAAATAAGTACTGCCTGACTGGCGGATTTCTATACTAAGGGCGCCTTCACAATAGCGTTTGTCCAGAGTAGGCGTTCGGTAAACGTATGCGCAGCGCATACGCCGCGACTACGCAGCGTATTCGTTTACCCTTGCACTGACGCCGCGCCAACGCAACGTCTGCCCGTTTATCAAACGCTGGACAAACGCTAGTGTGAAGATGCTCTAGCTGTCGATTTTCTACTTATAGACAGAATTGTGACATTAATCGTATGGCGCTAATGTCAAAATTTAACCCAGAACCAGTGAGCCAGCTGTACCTCGTCGTCACACCTAAAAGCGTCAACTTCTGGACAATGAACTAAACCAAGCTTTTAGGGGAATTAGCCCATACTCACCGGGCTGGCCAAGTGTGTGATTGCTGAGCCTCGTTGGTCTAGTGGTTGCATAGCGCGACTGCGGTGCACGGGTGTCGGTTCCGATTCCCGGGCCAGGCCGAAATCGCTGTGTTTAGAAACTCCCACAAAGCAGCCTGGAGTTTGGAGGATGGCGGTGTTACACCCCCTTGCCTAGGAAGGCACGTAAAGCGTCCTCGAATGCTACTCGGTAGCAGTCGTTGTTATAATTCCACGTCAGAGGCCATCAGACGGATTTGAGAAAACTCTAACACTAGGGCTTGCTAGGTGATTAAGCCTGCAGCTCACTCGATAAGAAGAACTTTTTACTCCTTTTAGTTCTAATTTATAACTTTCGTTTCTAATTTTGGCCTCAAAAATAGGAACTAATATAGGAACCAGAAGTACTTACAAACTCATGGGGAAGTTGAGGGTGATCGGAGACACTGATTTGTCGACAAACGCCATGTAACCGAAAAAGGACATCAGTAAGGTGCATGCAGTTATTAAACCAACTCCTGAAATTGTATCAAAATCGTTAAAGGATATTACCAAATTATTTAAAAAAACATTGCTCATAGACATAGATTCTTAGGCGTACCTAAAAATGGCTATTTGACTGTTCTCGAAATAAATTATGAAATAATATTACATTTACATTTTAATTATAATTGTACATTATAATTTTTCATTAAAATTGTACAGACGACAGCACATCAAGTTACCACAATCTGTCAAATTTCTGCAATAGATTTTCAACCTTATCGCAATGGCGGTAGGTTGATGTTCGATTGGTAAAATTTGACAGATTAGTATACGTTGACCTGCCGT
>NWSH02000571.1:5375467-5406205 GCA_002382865.2 Heliothis virescens
ACTTATTTTTAAGGATATTGCCTAAAATATACGTAAAAATCAGCTTGGAGAATTTACGTGAGGTAAGTAATCTTTTTATGTACCTTGATTACCCGATACCTGAAAATTGGCCGTCTGAGCAAGCTAGCCGATAGGCATGCGTTCTTAGTACATACTAACACTACTCAATCGTCCACATTTCCTTCGTCAGAAAATACATGACGTCTGGTGGCCCTGGGATCTTGGACCATTAGAAAAGTGGGTGTTGACAACGTGTGATGCTGACCCGCCCCGCGTCTCTCGCAACTCCCTTTCAGAGCCTTATTTTTTTGGAGAATTAATCAATTACTAAATAAATACTATGTAACAACTGCCTGAAAAAAATATTTTGCTTGCTGAAAAATATTTTCACCATTTTAAAGCAAAATAAAATGAAATATCACTCTATGAACTTGTCAAAACAGTACGCATCACCGTACTGTTTTGACACTGATTGAGTGTGATAAGGAGGATTGCGCATGTTCACACTGGTGATTTCGGTGGGTACCTTGTTACGCGCACTCTATATTACTGATGTTTATTCTAAGGTATTTATAGTAAAAAATTAGCTACGCGGGGAGGATTACGTCGTCTACTCGGTTCAGTAAGTATTGCTATATGACCTTTTGCTATATAACAGACAATGAAAAAAATGCTAATATAGGCTATTATTTTTGATATGTCAAAAATTTCAACCACATTCTGAAGTCAAAAAGTGGGTAAATGTCGACAGACACTGTTTCATTTGATCCTAGATACTTGTCACGCCTACGCCTTTTTGACTGGTCACAGCTTGTCGACGCTTCCCTTAACCAAAAGGCTAGTACTCCTTAGACAAAGAATACATGGCTATGCTATTAATTAGCCTCTTGGACGCTCCCTGTCGACAGCGATGGGGAGACATTGTTCCTTTAAGGCCCGTTTACACATTGCGATTTCATTGCCCGTTGCTTGCCATTTTATTGAAGCAAGATGCTACTTACATTGTGTAAACGTAATCGTGCATTGGATAAATGATCGCCTATCAAATATTCCTGGAATAAAATGGCAAGCAACGGGCAATGAAATCGAAATGTGTAAACGAACCTTAAGGTTCATAACGACACCTTCCCATAATGTCCACCATCCTAAAACTTCCACTTCCCAAAATGTTTATTTGCCATTTCGTCCACTTTCCCAAAACGACCAAGTTCCCAAATAGTTCATTTCTCAAAACGACTAGACTTTGACACTTATTAGACTAAGTTTTTGGTTTCAATATAGAGACTTCTTTTATAATCTTGTAAAATATGTCTGTATATAATTTTGTTGTAAATATACTCCCGATATACCTACATGATATATTTAAAAAAATATCTAAGAAGCACTGACCTCTATTATACCACTGGACAGGCTGTTCCAAGCGTTTAACAGCAATTTTTTGTTTCGCTTTGAAGCGCCACCAGCGAGCATCCAGCGAACAAAATTTAACGTTTAATGCAAATGGCTGCAAACTACGAGTACATTTTTTTGAAAACAATGATGTTTTAAACTTTATGATGTATATGACGTGGCTGATATGGACCAATAAGGGGCCACTGTTTTAGTACCACAGACACTCGCTACGTCCGACAGCGCCAAAATTGGCGATTATCAAACAGGCCCAAAAAACCTTGACAGCAGCCAGTCCAGTGGTATGATTGAGGTCAGTGCTAAGAGGTTAAAAAATAAATATCTATATAGCAAGAACATCACGGGTTGTCTTTTATATTAATATTATAGAATATGGTTACTAGTTCTAAGATATTGACCATGCTACCACAGAGGAAGACAAACAGGCCGATAGCTATGAGGAGAAGGCCTCTCCAGAGCCTCCAATACAAAAAGCCCAGTCCAGGGCGGTCCCAAATGACCAGGAGAGTAATAAGGTTCGGCCAAATGAACGCCATGTTTGCTATGGTAAAGGTTCCAAACTGAAAAAAAATTATTAATTTTATATCTCTACATCTCTCTAGTAGACATACATGTGTTGCTGGGGATTTTGTTGCGCCACTTCTTCCCAGCAAAAACACATAGAAGGTGGTGAAGGCCGAGCGGTTTTGGGGCTGTCTCATGTAATTTTGACTTTTGAAAACTGCTGTTTTCAGCCAACTTTGAATAAATGCATTTTGATTGATTTTTTAAGCAGATTTTGACGCTCTTCATTAGGTTTGGGCTGTCTTAAAAAAAACATTATTAAATACTAGCCTCTGCCAGCGGTTTCACCCGCATCCCGTGGGAACTACTCGGCGCTCCCGGATAAAAAGTAGCCTATAGCCTTCCTCGATAAATGGGCTATCTAACACAGAAATAATTTTTAAAATCGAACCAGTAGTTCCTGAGATTAGCGCGTTCAAACAAACAAACTCCTCAGATTTATAATATTAGTATAGAGTAACAGTAACTTACAAACGCCATCAAAGCATTGATATCGGGGAACACGATGGCCACGCAACCAATGGTCAATACGAAAAGTGCTCGGTAAACCAACTCCCAACGAAATAGTTCATTTGGAGGATGCCTTTTCTTCAAGTAGTAAAAGCAAAGGTCGAAAGGCACCCAGAAATTCAAAGCGTGTGTGACGTAAATCATCGCGGCAATCAGACCTTTCAGTATTTTCGACCATCTGCAAAATAAGTACTGCCTGACTGGCGGATTTCTATACTAAGGGCGCCTTCACAATAGCGTTTGTCCAGAGTAGGCGTTCGGTAAACGTATGCGCAGCGCATACGCCGCGACTACGCAGCGTATTCGTTTACCCTTGCACTGACGCCGCGCCAACGCAACGTCTGCCCGTTTATCAAACGCTGGACAAACGCTAGTGTGAAGATGCTCTAGCTGTCGATTTTCTACTTATAGACAGAATTGTGACATTAATCGTATGGCGCTAATGTCAAAATTTAACCCAGAACCAGTGAGCCAGCTGTACCTCGTCGTCACACCTAAAAGCGTCAACTTCTGGACAATGAACTAAACCAAGCTTTTAGGGGAATTAGCCCATACTCACCGGGCTGGCCAAGTGTGTGATTGCTGAGCCTCGTTGGTCTAGTGGTTGCATAGCGCGACTGCGGTGCACGGGTGTCGGTTCCGATTCCCGGGCCAGGCCGAAATCGCTGTGTTTAGAAACTCCCACAAAGCAGCCTGGAGTTTGGAGGATGGCGGTGTTACACCCCCTTGCCTAGGAAGGCACGTAAAGCGTCCTCGAATGCTACTCGGTAGCAGTCGTTGTTATAATTCCACGTCAGAGGCCATCAGACGGATTTGAGAAAACTCTAACACTAGGGCTTGCTAGGTGATTAAGCCTGCAGCTCACTCGATAAGAAGAACTTTTTACTCCTTTTAGTTCTAATTTATAACTTTCGTTTCTAATTTTGGCCTCAAAAATAGGAACTAATATAGGAACCAGAAGTACTTACAAACTCATGGGGAAGTTGAGGGTGATCGGAGACACTGATTTGTCGACAAACGCCATGTAACCGAAAAAGGACATCAGTAAGGTGCATGCAGTTATTAAACCAACTCCTGAAATTGTATCAAAATCGTTAAAGGATATTACCAAATTATTTAAAAAAACATTGCTCATAGACATAGATTCTTAGGCGTACCTAAAAATGGCTATTTGACTGTTCTCGAAATAAATTATGAAATAATATTACATTTACATTTTAATTATAATTGTACATTATAATTTTTCATTAAAATTGTACAGACGACAGCACATCAAGTTACCACAATCTGTCAAATTTCTGCAATAGATTTTCAACCTTATCACAATGGAGGTAGGTTGATGTTCGATTGGTAAAATTTGACAGATTAGTATACGTTGACCTGCCGTTGTCTGTACAACATATATGTGATTATATGGAATTTAAAATAATCCAAAGTTTATTTTAAAATATTGTTTTCCAAAAAAAGTCAAATAGCCAATTAGTTTTGGAGTTGATGATTATATTTTTATACATATTGATTTATAATATGCACAGACACAGTGATCTGCAATCATAGGAGCTAATTTAAATAATAAAGTGAAGGTTTAATTATAAATAATTGGAATTTAAGGGTCAGGGTACAGGTCATTTGCAAAATTTTGCCTGTGGAAAATAAGTTCGATATTGAGTTATCCTTAGCCACTTCATCATCTTTCTGCCCTTATCCCAATTTATTGGGGGTCGGTGCAGCATGTTTTCTCTTTTTGTTTTATCTTCCGCCACTTCAATTCATATAATTAACAGTTATATCTGTCTCGTCAAAATTGATATCGACACTTTAATGTAATTGAACTATGACTTTTCAATTAATCCCCTGGTGTGGTAAAAATATGGCCAAAGGTGCCACGGGGACCATGGAATTGTCATTAGCGAGATTGGCAGCCTCTGATAGTTTTATTTATGTTATGCATGTATTATCGTTTTATAGGTAACCTATATAGTCGTAGATAGTAATGTGAAGAACTCTCCTTCGAATTACTGTGTCAAAAATTGAGGAAGAATTTTGGAAGACACCTGCGAAGCAATTTTGGACTTTCTGTCAACTTTGAACTTGTTTTTTACATGCATGGGTTTTATAAGGCCTTTTCCCAGAAGAGTGAACTAAAACAATAAAAGTTGATTACCAACGGTTAACGCCAAAGGGAACTTATGCGGGTCCCTCATATTGTTTTCAATTGGAATGACGACGCCTGCGCAAGACATACTGAATATGGTCATCCCGATAAACTCGAACGTGCCAAACGTGGACGTTGACATGGCCAGGTTCTCAAAATGAGGGTTGAAGTGAAACGCATAGTAGACAGTCAAGAGGATGCAGAACACTGTAAAAAAAGTCAGAGTTCAAAAATCAACGATTTATTCTGAATCACTAGTCAACAATTTTTTTTTCCACCAAGGTGAATTTCTTGTAGATTATTTGATACTATAATACCTACTATAAAGGCCCATTTACACATTGCGATTTCAATGCCCCTTGCTTGCCATTTTTATTGCAGGAATATTGGACAGGCGACCATTTACGTATTGCACGATTACGTTTACACAGTGCAAGTAGCATCTTGCTGCAATAAAATGGCAAGCAACGGGCAATGAAATCGCAATGTGTAAACAGGCCTTAAGACTATATAAATTATATATTTCACTTTTGTGGCAAAAATGCTGTAGACTAAGTAAGTATAGATGGGGTGTAGCGGAATGTTATCAATTATATTATCCTTCACTTCAGGTTGTATGGAAAGGTAAGCAAATCCTGAAAGTTTATTGATCGAAAAACCAGTTTGGTCGGACTTGTGCACGTAGGGTTCCATGCAAATCGCATTTATGGTATAGGTAGGAGCAGGAGCTCACTAAAATTTTATATTTTATTTTTAGTTTAGTTTTAGTGCCTTAGTTTGTGCGGCAACAGAAATACATCATCTGTAAACATTTCAGCTCTATAGCTGTCATGGTTCACGAGACGGACAGATAGACGGGGAGTGAAGTCTTTGGGTATCGTTTAGGTATGACACCTTAAAAAAGGAAAAAATGTAATATATTATCTTGCCTTTCATCATTAAAAAGCTGTTACTCACAGATGACGATGTTGGCGGCAATTGAGAATGGCGCCAGATATTTCAGATGTCTGATCAAACAGATCAGAATAATGAAAGGTATCGCCACTGCTAGGTACATTCTCAGACTTGGATAACCTTCAAGAAAATACATTAATCAAGTCTTCTTTTTCGCATTCTATTTGAAAGCAGTCCGATTATCTTTTTGAATAGGCACGATGACAGGGTTAAAAAACAGAGATTCTAATTACCCCGTCATTCAGCTGAGAACCAGTGTTTTACATGGAGCGACTGCCTATCTGACCTCCACAACCCAGTTACCTGGGCAACCTGGCACCCGTTGAAGACTGTGTTGTCAACTTTTCTGACTTCTGACTACCCGTAACGACTGCCAAAGATGTTTTAACATGACACCCGGACCCACTTGTTTATCGTGGCCTTCCGAAACACGCGAAAAAACTCGTTATGAGAAGATGGTCACCCATCCACGGACCGACCGCGCCAAGCGTTGCTTAACCTTATGATCGATCGATCCACGCGGCTTTGACTTAGCCACGAGCTCTTCAATTGTAAGTTCAGACACATGCTTTCAAATTGTTTTAGCTGACAGAAAGTAGCATAGTCATGACGTGTTGTTGCGGTTTCGTAAAACCTACCATTTAAAAAATCTTTACCTGGATAACTCCCATAAAAAGAAGTCTCCGGAGTATTTTCAACGAGCTGTTTTATTGATTTCGCAATAATTATCTGGTAGCAAGTGCACGCGCCAAAGAGATCGAGACATATGATGGAGTCTATAGTGTACCTAGAAGTAAAAAAAATAATATAAAAAATTACAATTAGAGAATCACTAAATCCCTACTTCCTTACTCCCCTACTAATATTATAAATGCGAAAGTAACTCTGTCTGTCTGTTACGCTTTCACGCCTAAACCAGTGAGCCGATTTTGATGAAATCTGGTACAGAGCTTGCCGTTGCTTGCCATTTTGTTGCAGCAAGATGCTACTTGCACTGTATAAACGTAATCGTGCAATAGGTAAATGGTCGCCTGTCAAATATTCCTGCAATAAAATGGCAAGCAACGGGCAATGAAATCGCAATGTGTAAATAAGCCTTAAGCCTTCAGCCTTTCTCTGATACTGTCTCTTTTCGTTACTACACCCAAAGAGGAAGCTCATTTCATGATTTCCCACTAAAAAAGTTGAAACCAGAGCGGCAGCTCGAGTACTGTGTACAAAGTTTGTATCTGAAACACTGGTGTGCCTCAGTAGCCCAAGGACCGCAATAAAATATTTTGCAAGCGTATAATTCTTCGCGCCATGATTATAACGCGTCATACTGCTGTCACCTCTAACGGCCGTTCCCAATAACCTATCTATCTCTGGATTTGCTTACCAGAGGTAGGAATTTGACATTACTTGTATGGGGCTAATGTCAAAATTCTATCTCCAGTAAGCAAATCCAGAGATAGANGCGCCATGATTATAACGCGTCATACTGCTGTCACCTCTAACGGCCGTTCCCAATAACCTATCTATCTCTGGATTTGCTTACCAGAGGTAGGAATTTGACATTACTTGTATGGGGCTAATGTCAAAATTCTATCACTAGTAAGCAAATCCAGAGATAGACAGAATATTGATTTCCGCAGTTAATGAGTTCGTATTTTCCTCCCAAGCTGCAGAAGCCACTCTTGGCTTTTGCTCAGAAACGGTTTCGTGAGACCAATCTTTTACCTAAAACTTTCTTCTAGAATTAAGAAGCTATTCTAGAATAGACCTAGGACAATCTCCGCTATAAAATACGGCAAAAAAATCCTGACCTGAAAGGCCTCGCATATTTAGTTAAATTCCTGTTTGTAAACATCATCATTGCAGCCTCGCCCACGTCTGAATATGACATAGAAGGTATTCTTGATCGTCTGTAGAGAATCTGCGACGACTGAACGAGAGACTGAAAAAAAAAACAAATTGTTACCTACTGCAATAAACAAAATCTAACTGAGATCTCATGAATACCGGTAGCTTTCGTTGATTTTTTTTATTCGTTTCACGTCCATAATAGGTACCTACCTTTGTTTGTCTGCATAACTATGCCTCAAGAAAGGGAAAGAAAGAAATTTTAAGAACTATTGGACCGATTTAATAAATTTAAAATTGCCCATTTATCGAAGAAGGTCATAGGTACCTACTGGCTACTTTTTATCTGGTTGCGGGAACCAGTTCCCACGGGGCCCTGATTAAAACGCGGAGAACAGCTCCGAAACCAGAGAATCGATTTGTAAAATTCTTTCATTGTTGGAAAGCTTCACCTACATACCCGTCTAACTGGCTATATTTTACGTGGCTACGGTAAGAAATTCCCCGGAACGCGATTAGAACCGCTAGTGTGTTGTATAAGGCAACCATAGAGTATTGACATAGACTAAAAATGTTTCTTTTTATTTTCCCTGTATAAGAAAATGGCGGCTTGCGTGAACAACGATTTATTGTATCATGCACCTGTAATTTAATAAAAGTATAAAACAACGAATTCTCTATCGTTTATTTCAAAGTCCTAACAGCTAGTACTTACATATAAACAGTAACCCATGTAGAATCCGAAGAAAACATGCAGTGGTAAGGCCACCATGATACCAGCCTTCATGTAGCCGATGTGAACACTGAGGATACCACCCCCCAGGGCACCCTTCACTAAATGTGCCACAGAACCTGTGAGGCTGGAATAATATTAAAGTTACTGATAATGACAAAACTATGAAAGACTCGTGCCCAGTTATACCGACAACATTTTGAAAATTGAACTTAAAAATTCATTGTAACTAGTTGATTTAGGAAAAGTGACTGTCTGTGAACATGCATATAATTGCTCAAAGAATGGGAACATTAAAAGAACCTCTTCATTATTACCTGGTGTATTTGACATTTGATCTATGTTTTGAATAGTCGTAAGCATCCTCCTCTGCCTGTGTGGTAGCGAGATTCGCGAAGTTTCTGCTGAGCCTTCGGCCACCTCCGTCCCCTCCACTAGGTGCACTCTATGAAGACCAGTCAGGAGCAGTTCCAAGGAGCAGTCGGGGATTGTGTAACAAAAATTAAAAAAAGATTCTAAATAACTACGACTCGGTACTATCTCTTTTATTGGACTGTTAGTTCCCTTCCACCAGAATGTAACATAAGAAAGTGACGAAACATGAAATCCCACACATCATCATCTTCTTCATCATTCATCAGCCTTTCCATCGTGCCACTGCCCTCCCTCCACGAGCCTCAACCATGCTTGCTCAATGCAGGTTCGTACCTATTATAAAAGTAAAACGTACCATTATTAGCTATGTATTTGATGCCATTTGACTGCAAAATCTTCCCCAAAATAGTTTTATTTCCACACGTTAAGATAATTGTATTATAATCATAATATTATCTCCAATCTAATTGACACTGGTAAAATCATAGCAAATTGACAGGAGAGGAAAGAGGTTTCTTGGGTTTCTGGCTTATCCACTTCTTTTCCCTTTGGATCATCAAAGGAGGTCTGCCACAAAAGTTATTATTTATCATAGACTATAATATTTATCCACGCGGTTGGAAAGCAAAATTCAATATTCTGTCTATCTCTGGAATTGCTTACTAGAGATAGGAATTTCACATATCTTGTATGGGGCTAATGTCAAAATTCTATCTCTCGTACGCAAATTTAGAGATAGACAGGTTATTGGGAACGGCCGTAAGGAAATGTGTATTGACCAAGAACTTTAGAGTGGGGCTGGTTTTTCCTACTTATCAATAAATCATGTGAAATACATTTACCTAAAACATGTTTGAATTTTATCGCTGATGTGATGATAAGTTACTCAAAAGTATACATGTGCCTAGCTTTATCATGTCTGGTCTCACGTATTCGTACTGAGGAAATACATTACGTGTAGGTAGTGGGATTCTAAATTTATGTTAAGTACTTCCCCGTAGGTCACAGTGGTCGCAAGCGCGACTGCCCTGGCCGGAGTCCCTGGCTCAGGCCGCCTAAAGTAGCTCGGTATCTGGAAATTAGCAGTGTGACAGCCCCGTGCCTGGGAAGACAAATGAAGCCGGCGACCCCGAATATTCCTCAGCAGACGTAGTCTTTACATTTCCACGCCAGAAGTCGTCAGTATATTTAAGAAAACTCGGACACTAACGCTTGTTACGTGATTACCTAAACCTCCTAACTTAAACCATTACACATACTCCAATACATTTATTTGCATCATTGTTTTGCCTTTTATTTGGTTGCCTTTAATATTCACAATAAGCATCTGCCGAGGCTTCTCTAACCAGTGTTTTTCACGAAGCGACTGCCTACTTGTCTGACCTTCATAACCCGGACAACCCGATGCTGCTTGGTAAGACTGGTTGTCAGACTTACTGACTACCCGTAACGACTGCTAAAAGATCCTCAAATGACAGCCGGGGCCCACCAATTTATCGTGCCTTCCGAAACATGGAAGAATTCGTTATGACAAGATAGCCACTCATCCACGGACCGACCGCACCAAGCGTTATTTAACCTTATGATCGATCGATCTGAGCGGCTTTGACTTAGCCACGAGCTCTTTAATATTCACAAATAAATAGGCGTAAAAATTAATCAACTTAACAAAGAACGCAATGTAAAGCATTAAGATTGACCACGGCTGTCGTAAATACACTTAGCAAATCGATTTCATAGATCGTGAATAATCGTGCATTCAGTTTAAGTAAATTTAGTTTAAAAAGTAGTGTTCACCTAGTTAGTACGTAGATATGTTACGATGATAAAAATAAGAGCAGTTCTGCTTATTTTATTGGCATTTAGTTTAATACACAATGGAAAGGTAACTTGTCTTATACTTAAAACTAGCTGTTTCTCAATTCCAACCGCGTCCCGGTGAACTTCTACCCATACCCAGATAAAATATAGCATACGTCCACCTCGATAGTGTGGCTTCCCAACAGTGAATTCTACAAATTATTTAGTTCATTAGCTTCGGTGCCTTTATGTGTTCATACACACAAAAAAAACTATCTATAATATTAGATGTATTATTAAATATGTAGCTATTTATTTAATAAGGGGAGGTATTCCATTTCCACAAATATTTTTTCTAAAGACTTTTATTAAATTGATAGGCAACTACTGAAACTACTGAAACATCTGAAGACGTGACCACAGACCACGTTGAGATGTCCGATGAAGAAGAAGAATCTGCCTCAATACAAGTTGTTAACAGAGATACTCCTAACACGACTATAACTAATGATAGTATAGATACTTCACAAGAAGAAGAAATTATAACTGAAATCCCAAGTAATTCTGATGCAACGACAGCTGAAGTTAAGTCCGATGATTTATCTGAAGATTTGAAACACGATTCTGTTGCCAAATCAGACATTCCAGAGGAAAGTGATGAATTGAGAATAACTACACGTACGAGTATAAACGAAGACATAACTGAAAAAGAAGAGGACAAAGACAAAATAAACGAAGACTTGAGTAAGAACCAAGAACAAATAGAAGTTGTTGCAGATATTGCAAAAGCAGAGGACCACGATGGGAAAAATGAAGAAGTAGTTTCGACTGTTGAAAACGAAAATGATTGGAGAAGTGAACATGACGATCCTGAAACTAAGAAACATGCAAGTGAACCAACAGAGGATGAATCAGGTTTTGATGATGACACTGGTGAATATGTAGATACAAAGATTGAGTTCGAGTTGAAAAGCGGAATGGACACAAGAGCTCCTGAAAAAAGGAGACAAAAATATGCAGGGCCGACGACTCCAAGGTATCGGGAGCAACATGAAGAACATGGTTATTTAGGTAATCATTCAATTAAACAAATATGGTAAATAATATAAGAGTTACATCCTCCAAATAATTTTACTTTTTCAGATTCCGGTCCTATGAGAACTTTTTCTGAAGTAGTAGTGCCTCGCTACCGGCCTGTGTGGACTAGAAGTGGCATTATCTATACACCGACCTTACTCTCTATGCAGTCGAGGTCGCCTTTCTTAGACCGATTGTCAGGTCACTGGCCTTTGAACAGAAACCACTACAGTCCGGAGGAAATATATCCCATCCCAAGACCGAGACCAATCAGCGCTCCCCATTATGAAGAAAGTAAAATGATCGATGATTATAATGACTACGGATCCAACACTTATTCCTATACGCCTATTAGGAAAGTTACAACTCCCAGGCCATCCCATCAAATACATACACCCCCAAAATTTGACGTGTTTCAAAAACTAGTGGAAGCTTCAAATCATCCTAAACCACAAAAGAGGACGTTTAGTGACTTCCATCAAAGAAAGTATCCTGAAAGTTATGGATGAACTGCCTATAGAAAATATTTAAGATTTTGTAATAAAATATGTTGTTTTTTCTTGGTGATTGTTGTTAGTAGTCACTTATGGCCCAAGTTCACTGGCAACATAAATGTCAAACAATAATTTACTATGAATTTTTACGTTTCATTTGCAAAGTAAACCGTTGTTTTATGAAAAACAGACGTTAAAGTTTTCAATGAACTTGGGCCTTACTGTAAATTCTCCGATCGTCCCGCCAATCCCTTACCTTCGCATCTCGTCTCTCTCCTAAAGCTAAAACCATTAAATCCTACTAATGCCTACTTGAATTGAGCCTAGGCATCAGTACCTAACGATTATCAAATTTAGGGTCATTATTCAATTTCACCAATAGTCAATCGATCAGTTAGGTAAACGACTTCTTTTAATACGAAGCGAGAATTTGCGTGAAACCGGGTAAAACGGGTAAAGCCGCCGGCGGTAGTTAGTCCTGCAATGAAACAAGTTGTCACTTTCTACAACTTATTTTTTGGATTTTGATTTATTTGATACATTATTTACACTTTATTGCACTTAGATACACTTTTGCGTAGGTAGGTATATATTTTGGAATGATGATATGGGTTCTCTTACAGCGAACCTTAGTTAGAATAATGAGATATTAAATAGAGAAAGAGATCAAATGGCGCAACAGTAATAAAATAAAAATACTAAACACATACCTCCTACACATAAGGATTTTCTTATCTAACTTTCCAATAGTAACAATAATACCACTGCAGCATTTTAGCCACAAAGATAAAATATATAATTTCTTGTAGATTATTTGATACTAGCCGTTTTCCCGCGGTTTCACTCGCGTCCCGTCGGAAATGCTGCCCGTACCCGGATAAAATATAGCCTATAGCACTCACGAATCATGTAGCTTTCGAATGATGAAAGAATTTTTAAAATCGGTTCTTTACTTCCAGAGATACCTCCTACAAACAAATTTACAAACAATTTTGCCTCTTTATAATATAAGAATAGATTGAGTCGAAGTTCATTTTTTAAGGACAGCAAAATATGGAAATTCCTAACTAAGTATAGCATCATATATAGGGCTTTCAATACCGGTATTCCGGGATCCCGTAATACCGTGATCACGGATTTAATATGGTCATTTTTCAGTACCGGTATTGACAGCCCAATACCGTGATTACGGTATTACAAATATTAGATGTGATCTTATTCCATTTGGGAATTTATTTCTTTAAAATAATATTGTCCAAATCAAATGTAGACCCTCGCGTTCGCTACACTCATTTAATCGAACAGGAAAATTACTGATGACGGACGGCTCGGCAGGTGGACTCAGTGATGGATATTTATTTACGTTGCCTCTGAGGTGAAAATTAGTTTGTTTTAGTTTCAAATCGGTCTTTACCGTCCTTATCTATAAAACAATAAAAAATCGTGTCTGTACATTAAATATTTTTACAAAACAAAACATGTAGGGTTATTAAGAAATGAAAAAAGAGTAAGAATTCGAAAAAAAAATTTTGTCTGTTTGTATGTTTGAAAGTTTGTCTGTTTGCGCGCGCTAATCTCAGGAACCACTGGACGGATTTTTATGAAACTTGGCAGACATATAGCTTATATATCAGAATAACATCCGTGTTCCTTCGGGAGCCTTTTGTGTACCAGGGCCGCGGTAGCCCTTTCGAACAACCCGCAGCCCCTACAGGCTCTGGCCCTAGTGGGCCCCGCAGGGGAATGCTGACACCCTCTGAGGAGCGGCGTGGAACAACACGCGCCGCCGACACGGGCCTGTCGTCTCTTAGGGGACGGAAGGACGATGAGCCACCCGAAACTCACCGCCCACAGACCCACGCCTACGGTGGCCGGGAGTCGTCTCTCGACACCCGACGCCCGTGGTGTCTACCAGGTCCACCGCGATGGCCGGGATGGCTGGTGCGGACTCGCAGGCGCTCCGCCGCTTCTTTCTCTAGCATAACTGCTTCGCAGAAGGAGGCAACGACATCCCATTTCCTCTCGCCCCGCACCATGGCTTGAACCAGTGCTGGGCGCGAGGGGTCGCCGCCGCCAATTGCCGCACACTTCGACAGTGTGCTCCACCGTTTCCTCTGGACCATCCGTGCAGTGGTGACACCCGGGCGCCACCTCCCGCCCAATGCGATGCAGGTACCTCCCGAAACAACCGTGTCCGGTGAGGACCTGCGTCATGCGGAAGATGAGGGCGCCATGACTCCTCCCGAGCCACTCCTCAAAGAGGGGACTTACCGCCACTATTGTGCCGGGTCATTCTGATGATTTCATTTTGATAAAAAAAGGTATTTATAAGAAACTAGCTGCCCGCCCTCGCTTCGCTTCCTGGAAAGCTCTCGATGGACGTTGATTTGTACAAAACATTAACTTATACTATACACTTAAACCTTCCTCAAGAATTGTTCTATCTATTGTTGAAAACCGAACGAAAATCCGTTCAGTACTTTTCGAGTAAATCGCGAACAGACAGACAGACAGACGCGGCGGGGGACTTTGTTTTATTATAAGTAAGTATAGATAGATATAGATAATGACGGTAAAGACCGATTTGAAACTAAAAAAACTATTTTAATGGTTTTATTAATGTCCTAATTGAACTTGCATTCAATACCGGTATTAATACCGTGATCACGGTATTGACTTCCAATACCGGAATTAATACCGGTATTGAAAATATCCGGTATTTTGAAAGCCCTAATCATATACTTAGTGTTGACTAGTGTAATTTATTGATAATTACAATTTAAAACTTGGACTACATTCAAACCAGTTATTGTACAGACAACAGCAGGTCACGGTACCCGAATCTGTAAAATTTTACCAATCAAACATTAACCTACCACTATTGTGATAAGGTTAAAAATCTATTGCAGAAATTTGATAGATTGTGGTAACTTGAAATGCTGTCTGTAAATCAGATTTTTTTTTTAATTCTTCTTTTGGTGCCTCTTCATTCCTGAAGGTTGGCCGTCAGCTTTTTGTACTCCTCTCTGTCCATAGCCAGTCGGAATAGTCGCTCGACAGAGGCGATGCCGGTCCACTCCCGTATGTTCCGCAACCATGACTTCCTGCGACGTCGAGCGGGTCTCTTACCCTTCACCTTGCCCATCATTATCAGCTGTAGCAGGCCGTATCTATCGTGTCTGAGCACGTGGCCAAGATACTGTATCTTGCGTTTTTTTATACTTGGCATCAGCTTATGAGGCATATGGATCAGTTTTTTAAAAACAATAAATAATTAAAAAGCTTCTTATTAATAAAATTATTTACCAAATTCATTATTTATAAAAGCTTCGGTTTTTCTATAAGCTTGTAACCATTTTCTACGTTTTCTAGCTCTTTTCTGGCGAGCGATAGCTTGTCTATTTCTTATTGCTTCAATAATTCTAACAAATCTGTCCCATGTTTCTTCAGAAGCGAAATCTTGTCTGTAAAACAGTTCGGTTTGAACCCCGTCTGTTAGTCTAATTTGTTTAATGGGAAGAACTTCATTGTGCTGGATGTACCTGTAAATTAATTTTATTTATTTATTATACTTTTTGCATACATATTATAAAAATCTATAGTAATATTATAAAGCTGAAGAGTTTATTTGTTTGAACGCGCTAATCTCAGGAACTACTGGTCCGATTTGAAAAATTCTTTCAGTGTTAGATAGCCCATTTATCGAGGAAGGCTATAAGCTACTTTTTATCCGGGTGCACCGTGTAGTTCCCACGGGACGCGGGTGAAAGCGCTGGCAGAAGCTAGTAAAATTATAAAAGCTTACCTTTTTGATAAGGGCGTACCATATTCCTTGGTTTAGCCGGTTGCACCGTCTCGTCTAAGTAACGATGTCGANCGTGTAGTTCCCACAGGATGCGGGTGAAATCGCTGGCAGAAGCTAGAATTAGATAAAATCTAAGGATGGGTTCGATCGTGGTAACTTGATGTGCTGTTGTCTGTACAACAAGATTTATGCAAGTACCCTATAGATAATAAATAGTGTTACTTAATATAATGTTTAATTATACACAATATTAACAAATTGCATACCTCTTGCAGTCACTGGACTCTTCAATATTACTATTTTCACTATGATGTGTAATATCTTCATCTGCATTGTCTACTGCGGATTCCTCTTTAATATTTACATTGCTGAGCGGGTCAGGTACTATATAATCAATTGGGAGGCTATTGCTAATTACTGAGACATTTGGTTTACTCTCTTGAATGGAAATATCTGGTTCAATCTCTTGACTGAAAATATTCAGTTTACTGTCTTCATTGGAGAGATTTGGTTCACTCTCTTGACTAGAAATATTTGGTTTATTCTCTTCAACAGAAATATCTGATTTGCTTTCATCAAAAACGTCTTGTTTACTGCCTTCAAAAGAAGGGACATCCTTCTTTACTAAAAGTATAGGGTGTAAGATTATTAAGCTCTTTTGTTTAGGCTCTTTTGCCAGGGTCTGTGGGTAACCAGGGTACCCTTGAGGATGACTAGTCAGACCACAGCTAGGTATAGCACTAGGCAGCAATCTTGGTCGTTTCCTACTTTCAGTGTTAGGAAAATAGTCCTTTTCCTCAAAATGACTTCCGCATATAAAAGCAGTTTTGACATTCGGAGTTTTCGACAGTCCAAGAGCGGATATCCATTGTTGTTTCATAATATCATTGCTTGGAAATCTGTTGAGCAATCAAATAATTTGAGATATAAGGACTAGTTTAATTTCAATGTTAGCTGTTGTAAAATATATTTTGAGTACTTACTTGTGAAAACTGGAGTTGTTTTGAGCGTTTGCTTCTACTTTACACACATAACACTTTTTTGTCATGTTTCACCTCTGTCTTAATAGTTTTTATTGAAGAGTAAAGTAATCTAAATAATAAAAACCGTCGAAGTAAACAAACATCTCGCTCGGATATGGCGTTTGACACTGACACTTCTGAAAGTTTACCAGAAACATAGTGATGGGACGTCAGTTTGTCTATATTTGTATTTATATGTTGATTACATAAAAATCGATTTTATTTATAATTATAAAGAAATAATTAAATAAATATATAATTATTAAAAAAATAATAAATAGTAATTTATTACTCTTCAAAAATATATTTTCGCATGTCTTATTTCTTTGATAGATTAGGTTTCACCCTGTGCATTCTATGGAGTGTCACTGTCAAATATACAAAATTCAGGTCTAGTAGTAGTATTTGAATCCTGTAGTTTTCAATTTTGTATTTATAATGTAAATATAGGCTAGATACATAAAAATTAATAACATGTAACTGTTTTTTGTAATTATCAATAAAAAATTTACAGTAGAAATTAAATATCTGTGCCCTATCTATAACCTTGTGCCCACAAGGTTATAAGGCATCTGCACCTGGGTCTTGATTTCAGGCTTCTCTCAATCTATTAAAATTCTGTATGTTGTGCTAATCGATTTTTTGGTTCCACTGTTCCAGTAGTCGACATTCAATTAATATTATAGTTGACATTTCGATTAATAGATTGCATGTCGCCGACATGGCGACATCCCTATATTTGGCAGATGGATGACAGACAATGATCAATGACAACTATAACAAAATAAATAGAATTTCGTTTCGCGAGTGGGATTTTTTGGCCTCCGTTAAAATTATTTAACAGACAGGTTGGTATTATAATCGTATTCTATAAAGAATTACAGATTACCGTCTTTTTAATTCAGATAGTATACTATGTAGCTTGTTTTTACAGCATCTCTAATTAATGAAGCAATGGGTAAAAGATACATTTGTGATTATTGCGACAAAACAATGGTAGCCGCACCGGCTATAGTACGGACCCATAACAATGGACTGGTCCACCAAAAACTAGTGCAAGAACATTATCAACAATTCAAGGGTAAATATAGTCTGGAAACATTATTTTTTCTTTTATATAGGATAATCGTTGCAGTGAAGATAACAGGGGCATTACATCATTAGCCTTTTCCCAACTATATTGGGGTAGGCTTCCAGTCTAAACGGGTGCAGCTGAGAACCAGTGTTTTACCTGAAGCGACTGCCTATTTGACCTCCACAACCTAGTTACCCAGACAACCTGATACCCATTGCCTTCCGAAGTACGGAAGAACTCGTTATGACAAAAGGTCACCCATCCACGGACCTACCGCGCCAAGCGTTGCTTAATTTTATGATCAATTGATTCGCGCGGCTTTGACTTAGCCACGAGCTCTTACTAAAATGTGTAAGAAGTATGTTAGGGAATAAATAAATAGATTTATAATTGTGTTAATTAATAAAATATTCTATTTTCAGACCCTGAAACAATATTAGCGGAAGAAAGCAAAAAGAAACCATGTTTAAGATTCAGTAACGGAGAGTGCAATTTTGGTGGTGTTTGTCGATTTTCACACTATTCTCCAGAACAGTTACAAACACTTAGAGAATATGGTAAGTACATACAGTAATTTATTTTATTGAATACTAGCTTCTGCGAGCGGTTTCACCCGCTTCCTGAATGAACTACTTCCCTTACCCGTATGAAAAGTAGCCTTAGATATGCTATTCTGATATATAGGCTATATTACTACCTAGTTTCTTCAAAATCCTTCTAGTAGTTTCTTTTTCTCACAAACTTTCGCATTTATAATATTAGTAGGATTATTTATCCTTCAAGGTGTTTTTATAGTAAATTCCCAGTAAAGTAGTTATTATATAATGATATACTTTTTTGTTTTAATTAAATTAATATTATACTTACCCATTGTCTTAAAATCATCCATTATTCGCCAGCGGTGTCAGATGTGTACTGGGGGACTATTTTACTGCATAGTTCCATAAAAATCCATTCTGCAGTTTTTGGGTAAAAGCTATTATTGTAATGTATTTAAAATGCAATAGCAGTGCCACATAGGGCAAGCATTTATTGGCTTTAAAGATTGCCATAACCCGAAAAGTATTTTTTTATATTTTTTAAAATTTTATGTTTACTATATTAGCTATTTGAATTATTATCTAATCAGCATCCTTTTCTAATTTCAGTTGCTTCAAAGAACATGCCCAAGGATGTAATATTTCCTTCATTCGAAGAGCTATTTCACAAACTTTTGGATGAAAAATCAAATAAACCTCAGGACAAAAGTGATGAGAATACAATAATGTATGACAATAATGGTGTTACCCATGTCTTCCCGTGGACTTACAACACTGTTTTAGACACTTACGGTGATCATTTACCTCCAAGTGTTAAGAGGCTGAGGACGGAAGATTTTACCAGTGCCAAAATTGAGTCTTGGGGTTGATTTGTGAGGGTAAGTGGTTTAAAAAAAATCTTCCAATATTATACTTACTTTAGTTTTATTCTTCACAGACCTGTATAAAGTGCCATGATATAACAACTCCTACCATATAAAAATATAATATATTGGGTCACCTATATGCCGTTTCTCAAGTACGTGAATAACAACTGCCTATCTGACCTCCACAACCCAGTTACCCAGGCAACCCGATATAACCCTTGGTATGACTGATTGTCAGACTTTTATAGCTTCTGACTACCCAAAACGACTGCCAAATATGTTCAAATGACAGCTGGGACCACTGACTTGGGACAAACCAGACCTTCTGAAACACGGAATAATTCGTCATGACAAGATGGTCACCCATCCACGGACTGACCAAGCGGACCACACGGACCAAGCGTTGCTCAACCTGATCGATTTTTTTTTTTAATTGAAAGGCTTTTATTGAATACGTCACATTATAAATTACTTCAAAACTCCAATATTTCTATACTAATATTATAAAGAGGAAAACTTTGTTTGTTTGTTTGGTTGTAATGAATAGGCTCAAAAACTACTGGACCGATTTTAAAAATTCTTTCACCATTCGAAAGCTACATTATCCACGAGTGACATAGGCTATATTTTATCCGGGTACGGGCAGTAATTCCCACGGGATGCGAGTGAAACCGCGGGAAAACGGCTAGTGTATTATAAAGTAGCCGTTTCCCGTTGTTTCGCTTGCGTCAAAATTATTCCCTTTATTATATTCAATTTAATATGTCAGATTATAAATCAATTCGATATTCCAAGGAGGAACTTAAAATCCATACAAACTTGGGCCTGGCGTTACAGGGCTGGAATTTGGCTATAAGTTAGAGTATTTAGGAAGGTTTTAAGAGCCTGAGTATCACGTCTCTCAGCAATGGCCAAATTGGTAAAATCAGACAAAGATATATTTTAGGTTATGTTTGTGTTCAATGTTCCCGGTATGTGTTGTCTTTTGTATAACTAGATGGCGTTGCCGAGTTTAAAAGCGAGCTATGGTTTCGTGGCCTAGAATTTTATGTACAGAAATTATTTTCGATACTTGGCCATTGCTAGTAAGGAGAAGTTTTAAATAGCTTTATTACGAAAAATAGACGATTATTTTGGTACATGTTTCATTCGAGTAACGCCAAAAATGATTTCCAGGCCCAGAATTAGGTCTCCTTTCATAAATAATAGATTTCGTTAATTATCATCATAGTTTTATTAACCTTATTGGTTTTTTAGAAGTCTTCCTAGTTGTGCCCAAATCAAATACCCTTCTATGCTTAGCATGCATAGCAACAGACGGGTAGTGAATGAACCTGAACTCCGGTGAGACTTCATAACGCATGGGCTCGATCTGGAAGGATAAGAATTTATATTTTTAGTATATTACATAGACTCAATCACTATAATATCATCATCATCATCATATAAATAAAATAGCGCACCGTATTTACTTATAAAACCTATTTTTTTTGGGTTCCGTACCCAAAGAGTAAAACGGGACCCGATTACTAAGACTACGTTGTCTGTCTGTCTTTCTGTCTCCTGTGATAGTTAGAAAGTTGACATCTTCACAAATGATTTATTTCCGTTGCTGCTATAACAACAAATACTAAAAAATAAAAAAGTAAAATGTTAAAGTTGTCCCCATACAATAATCGTGTAAAACCGCAAATTATAACTTTGTTATTCATATATTTGTATGAAAAACAAAGTTATTTTTTGCTGCTATTTTGGCTAGTTGTAGGTAATAGATGCGTTAATTTTTCATAGATAATGGTAAGGAACCCTTCGTACGCAAGTCCAACTCACACTTGGCCGGTTTTTATACCTATTGTAGAGAAGGTGCGCAGATACGGTACGATTGTAGAAAATCAAAATACTCTGATGCTGATTTAAATTTACTTTCAGAGTAAAATTATATTAAGTGACTTCAGTTGACAATAATATTGATAAAATGTTTTAAAAATAAATTGAAATAGATAAAAATAGAAAGAAGGTTCGACGTCCGTCCGTCCGTCCGTCCGTCCGTCCGTCCGTCCGTCCGTATGTCACAGCCACTTTATTCCGAAACTATTAAGACTACACAATTCAAACTCGGTAGGTAGATGTATTACATTAACCGCTTTACGATTCTTATGCAAAAATAAAAAAAATAATAATATTAGAGGGGGGCTCCCCATACATGGAACTGAAACTAAAAAAAAAATTTCATGTAACCTATAATACTTGTGAGGTGTCTATAGATAAAAATGAGATTGAGGTTTCTAAAACCATTTTTTCTCAAAGTCAATCATTTCAGAGTAAGACACATTCAAAGTGCTAAAATGTATGTCCCCCCCCTGTAATTTCTAAACTACCAAAGTGAAAAATCTAAAAAAATATATGTTATAGATCTTAACAAAAAACTATCAACCAAAATTGGTTTGAAGGAAATACAGTCAGTAGTTTTTAGTTATAGTACTTTTTCAGTAACCGCAAACTATAACTTTGTTATTCATATATTTGTATGAAAAACAAAGTTATTTTTTGTAGGTACGTTTATTTTTCATAGATAATGGAACGGAACCCTTCGTGCGCGAGTCCGACTCGCACTTGGCCGGTTTTCATATATGATGGTACGGAACCCTTCATGCGCTAGTCCAACTCGCACTTGTCCGGTTTTTGAGTATACGAGTATATCGAACAGAGAGCCAAAGTCAGCTGAGACCTTCCAAAAGCGAAAAGGAAACAGAAAATCATTACCTCTAGAAAAAAAATAATTACCTGTTTTATACAAACAAATAAAATTAAACAAAATAATAAATTAATATATAACATTGTAGGCACGCGTAGAGAAATCGAATTGTTTTAGTTACACCATTTCTTTGTATGTGACATTTATAGTGAAAATCAATTTATAATGATTTATTGGCATGATTTCTCGTGGGCCTATTCGTTTGGGTAATAATATTTTATGTTAAAACAAAATGCGTGACATTGTTTTCTCTTACTAGAAAAGTGGACCAATAAAGTGAAGAGACGTTAAGATAATAAAGAGGAAATATATGTTTGCCTGTTTGTACCCTAAAGGCTCCGAAACTACTGAACTGATTTGAAGTGAAATGTTTCACTGCTAGGAAGTTACTCTGGTCTTTTATCCGGGTACGGACAGTATTTCCCACGGGACGCGAGTGAAACCTCGGGAAAACGTCTAGTAATATAGTACCTAAAGAGGAATCATCTTTTTGTTTGTTTGTACCCTAAAGGCGAAACTATTGAACTGATTTGAAAAAATCTGTAACAGTTGGAAAGTTACTCTGTAGCCAAGTAACATCTAAAATATATAATAAAACAGTAAAAAAAATCGTGTCTGTACATTAAATATTTTTACAAGACAAATTAAGTAGGGTTATTAATAAAATAATTAAGTAACAATTCGTTTTTTTTTTGTCTTTTTGTATGTTTGAAAGTTTGTCTGTTTGCACACGCTAATCTCCGGAACCACTGGACGGATTTTGATGAAACTTGGCAGACATATAGCTTATATATCAGAATTTTTTCATCCGGGTACGGGAAATAGTTCCCCCGGGAAGCGGGTGAAACCGCTGGCGGAAGCTTGTGGGCTTTACTTTAAGTTCCCCCGGGACATGGGTATAACTGCAGGACAATAGCTAGCCTTAACTGCCTCGTTGGTCTAGTGGTCGCATAGCGCGACCACTAGACCAACGAAGTTAAGGAAGTTGGAAGTTGGTGGTGTTACACCCCCGTGCCTGGGAGGGCACGTAAAGCCAGCGTCCTCGAATGCCACTCAGTAGCAGTCGTATATAAATCCACGTCAGAGGCCGTCAGGCGGATTTGAGAAAACTCTGACACTAGGGCTTGTTAGGTGATTAAGCCTGCAGCTCACTCTATAAGAAGAAGAATAGCTAGCCTTTAGATTCCTATACACTTTCGCGTTTATAATATCAAACTCTCAGCCTATGTGAAAAGGCCTAGTTTTTTTTTTAATCTATACTAATATTATAAACCTGAAGTATTGTTTGTTGAACGCGCTAATCTCAGGGAGTACTGGTCCGATTTGAAAGATTCTTTCAGATTTAGATAGCCCATTTATCGAGGAAGGATATAGGCTACTTTTTATCCGGGTAGTCCCCACGGGACGCGGGTGAAACCGCTGGCAGAAGATAGTAATTAAATATTCCAAATTTTCGTGCTCGGTGCGAATCGATCGATCATAAAGTTATGCAACGCTTAGTGCGGTCGGTCCGTGGATGGCCATCTTGTCATAACGAGTTCTTCCGTGTTTCGGAAGGCACGGTAAACTGGTGGGTCCTGTCTGTCATTTGACCATCTTTGGCAGTCGACAGTCGTTACGGGTTGTCAGAAGCCAGAAAGTCTGACAACGAGTCTTCTCTCAAGTGCATCCTGTTAGGCTGGAAGCCGACCCCAAGATAGTTGGGAAAAGCTAAGCAGGCAGAATATTCGGAATTTTAAGTCACGGTTGGTTTTCTAAAACCTTATTAACTACGCTCAACATAATGTGAAATGGCGCATAAAATTTAATTCCGATAAGAAAATTCCATATTCGTGACTATGACATTGATATTGCTATTTTGCATATTATTTACTGTGTCTGTAAGTTTTAGCATATTTTGAACCCTTTCAATGTTTTCAATTTGACCGTGTATGTTCTTTTCTGCTAATATTTTTGAGTTTGAGTCTGAACTCACAAAAATGTTGATACCTATAGTTTTGTTTTCTCAAGGAAGTAATAAAATAGAATTGAAATCGACGCTCTTATATACTTGTTATAAAGAGAATTTGTATGTATATGTACAGTATGTGATGTGGTAAACTTAAAACGACTGGACCGATTTTAATAAAAATTTCAAGACTAGAATTCAAAGTGTCATTATACCTTAATATAATAGGCAGTATCTTTTGGCATTATAAAAAAATTATATAAATAAACAATTGAGGTTTTGTTTGTGGTTCAGAAGTTTACACCTTATTTAATTTATTACAGAAACCCACACAGAACGTCATCATCAACGAGAATGACACCGATGTCCTTCACATACTAGGTGCGATACAAAATACTAAAGACAAGAACATTATCATTATAGCGGAGTCAATAAATACCAATGACTCTGCTAGTTACAACGAAACCTCAGATTATGAGGAATTAACCACCTATGGACATCACGATGAGGTAAACAGTTCTAAAGAAAAAAGCATTTTAAGATGGCTGCCTAAAAAGAGGGTTTCTCACAAGATAAGACAAGCTCGCGTTGACGCAAAATTCGAACAGGCCAGAATAGAACGCAATAGGCTGAGAGCTCACGCGCTCAATGCTGAGAGAGTAGCTCATGTCTCGGCTGTTATCCAAAATAACTACTGGACAACTTTGTACCTCCACGGAGAAATCAACAGGATCCTAAAGAGCCGAGAAGTGATAGATGAAATGACAGCCCTCATACAAAAGTTAGAACAAAATGCAACTTTAAAGGAGAAAGTTCTAAAGTGTTACAGGGACACGAAGAAAACATATGACCACAACGTGTGGACAGGCAAAACTAATAATTTGGTTATTCACGTTGTTAAAGATCCGATCAATGAGGGATCTGGTTTGAAATAAATAAAATATAAATTATTTAATGGTTTGTTTTAGTTTTTATGCAAATTGCTGGTCCAACAAAATTATACTCACAGTAAGTATAGGTATTTTAGGTATCTAGTTACTTTCTTAATTCAAAAATATAAAAAATATCTCGCTATTTTCTTTTTAAATCACCCAGACCCAGAGGGAAACAGTTTTCGCTCCTGGATAAAAAGTTGCGTATGTTATTTTGCTGTATACCTATCCTATTGCCGAGTTTTATTAAATTCCGTTCAGTAGTTTTTGCATGAATCCTTTGGCAATGAGAAACTTGGACTAAGAGTGAGAAGACCTACTACAACTGCTAGTAAACGGATAAACGACAGACCGTTCGGGACTCTCTAGAAGACTCAATTCCGACTGAGCTCGTGGCATCGGCAGTGGCAGTCGCGCAGGCAGGCTAGCTCGTACAAACCTGCACCGACCTGTCAGTCGCCGGTCTACATTCGAGCGCGGAAGAGTGCGGTACGATATGGTATTTATAAGATGGAAACGGAATAGAGCTAGAGCTACAAGAAGTCATGTTTGAATCGCGCTCGCAACTTGTTCCGTCATCATCATCCAAGCATTGTCCAGGTTGCAGACCTTTCGGGCCCGGGGTCCGCTTTCCTACACCTTCTTCTCCACTTCGCACGATGTTCGGCATCCCTTGTGGTTACTCCATTGGCACGCATGTCACCCCTTACGTTAAGCCAGCTTTTCCTGGGTCTACCCAGTCTGCCCCGGCCTGGCGGAGGCGCCATGGCTGGACATTTGTTTTCTCCGTAAGTGGCCAGTTTCCGCAAAACGTGGCCGTACTAACGTAAGCGACACTTGCAGTTTGTCTGCAATGTCACGGACATGAAGGCTGCCGCGGATGCGCGAGTTCCTAACGCGGTCCTTCCGCGTAACTCCACACATCCAGCGCAGCATTCTCATCTTCGTAACCCGCAGCTCCTGCTTGTGCCGCTCAAGCACAGGCCACGTTTCACTTCCATACAAAAGGACAAGCCTAATGATGGATTTATAGACCTGTCCCTTCAGCTTTACTGGCATCTTAGGGTCACAAATGACACCAGACACCTCACGCTACTTGGCCCATGCCGCCGAAACAGTAGCAGTCTGTGTAGATGCGCCATAATATTTGAAGAACGATTTGAAAGAAGGTCCCTTGACTTTTTACTTAAACCTCTTCTTCTCAAATTAAAAATATAAGAACACCGAATAAAACTGGAAGCATAGACTTTCTTTATTAATCCCTTTTTTGAACTGTCACGCCGTCCGTGTTTTTTTTGGACAGCTGCGTCCATTTTCGTGTACTTATATCATTATTTGTAAATAAACGTTTCAATATTTTTGATAATGCATTGTAAAACCAAGTAGGTGCATTTTTACACATTTTCATAAAGAAGTTCGGTTTGTACTCTTCACAAAAGAAACTTTCTTTACCAAGGTAGGTACCTACATGACGAAGGTAAGAAAGCTTTTATTTTGGAAAATTACACGAGTTTCTTGTTCCTCTTTTTGCGGTAGAGGTCAGTGGGTCGTCTTAGGGGCAGAGTTTAGAGTTCATGTTCCTCATAGTAGGAAAATCCTTTCGTCCTCCATGTCGCTCCATGTAAGGTTCTGGGCTGTGTACGGTTGGACTGGAAGCTGCCCCCACGTAACCATTTATTTGTTACTTGCTTCCGCCAACGTTTTCACCCGCGTCCCTTAGGAACTACCTATTCTACGCACTAATGACAGTCTAACGCTGAAAGTTTTTCCTAATCACTTCAATATTAGGTGGCTCAACAAACTCTTCAGTTTAATAATATTACATACCTACGGTGGAACACACTGTCGAGGTGTGCCCTGCATGGGATGGGCACGACCGTGTCCTCGTAGCGGCAATTGGTGGCGGAGACCTCTCGCGCCCAGCCCTGGTTCAAGCCATGGTGCGGGGCGAGAGAGAATGGGATGCCGTCACCTCCTTCTGCGAAGCAGTTATGTTAGAGAAGGAGGCGGCGAAGCGGCTGCGAGACCGCAAAAAAAAAATCATTCAATAGGTACATTTATGACTTGAAGTGATCCTGTGACCACGCACTCTCCGCCCTCTATCTCGAAAACGGTTCACCGTACAAAAAGTTTTCTATGCAATATTTGTAGAGAATTTTGTTATCTACAATATTGATTAACATACAGATAGCAAAAAACCCATAAGAAATGAGCTATTTACAAAAAAAGCGCAAAACTACGATTTTTGTGACTTTTGACCTTAAAATTTATTAGTTGCGTCAACCTACCATAATATGTAGGCTTTGAGACAACGTCGAGCTTAAATGACTGGACTAACGGGATGCGCGAGACGATTCGAGACATTTCAGATATTTAATTTTTGAAGTCAACTCGCACTTGGCCGGTTTTGTAATTAGGGATGACAGAGAGTGTTATAAATGATGATGAGGCAAATATACCTAATAGAAAGCTTCCAACTGTTAAGATATCGGGAGTTACACGTGTTATTGTGAATTGACCTCTCTACAGATTTATTATAAGTATAGATTTAGGCATGTTAGTCATGCAAGAGGCATGTTCTGAAGTGGTTCAACAAAAATGCTGATAATGACGAGCAGTCATCGAATATATCATAACAAGTTCCACTCTGATGTCAACCGAACATCTTTGGCAGTTGAAACAGGTAGTCAGAAACCGGGAATTCTCAAAACCAGTGTTACTAAAGCGTACTGTGTTGTCCAGGTAACTAATCAGACACTCTGAGACTCACAGCCGAACCACACGTTCTGAATAAAGCGAGGTAGATAATTATGCAGTTAATTTGTAACATTCATAAATATACATGTTTTTCTTTAAGGTGTGTATAAGACTGCCGCAAAAAACGGCTTAACTTTGAAAAATTTCGTGAATTATTGAGCAAAATACTAAGAACTGCTTATGGTAAAGTAGTTTTTTCATGTTGTGAGTTTTTGTCTGCCAAACCTTCAATTTTATTTCACTATTCAATGCTTTCAGAGTGCCGGAGCATCAAACCCACCTCAAAGAGCCCCTTATGTGGTTAAGGCAGAGAAGTATGATTTTGTCGGCCAGAGAGTTACTACAAAACCTACAAAGTAAGTACCATACACTGTATAGCTTGACTTCTGTCAAGCGATGCTATCTAAATACTTATATAAAACTCAAAGGTGACTGACTGACTGACTGACTGACATAGTGATCTATCAACACACAGCCGAAACCACTGGATGGATCGGGCTGAAATTTGGGCCGCAGGCAGATGTTATGACGGAGGCATCCGCTAAGAAAGGATTTCCCGAAATTCCCACGGGAACGGGAAAAAACGGGATTTCAAGTATAGCGCGGGCGAAGCCGCTGGCAGAAGCTAGTTGATTATAAAGTCAATCTTATTTTCCCTGAGTACCAAGGACCGTTGCTACAAATAAGGCCGGCTCCACACGTTGGTCCCAACGCTCGTACCAACGTGGGACTGCAAACTCGGTGAGGCGTACACACGCTAATAAGCTGGTTGCGTCCCATATTATTGGATGTGCTTGATAAATTATCGCTCGACGCACGCACTCGCTGCGTGTTTTAACAGAACTGAGGAAAACGCCAACGTGTGGACAGATCGCGAGCGTTGGCGCAGATTCCTTCGATGAAACCGACACGAGCCGGCCAACTACCGACGCTCGCCCCAACGTTGGGACCAATGCCATGTCCTAGACACGTCGGACGAATAGCGTTGGGGCCAACGTGTGGGGCCGGCGTAACGTTACTCCATATAAAGCGTTTGAAATAGTTTTCACTGCATCATTCTTGGCGGTATAAGATCATTGTCAATCCATTGAATTTTAGACGATTAGGTACCTACAGTATTTTCGATTTTGGTTACATGTGATGTATTAATGTTTCCTACAGACTCGAGGGAAGTTTCAAATTATTATTTTAAGATATTTATATCTTTACACTTTCTTACGGAAGCGATTCCGTAAGTTGTAAGAAGTTCTATGAGCGACTTACGAAAGGATTTTACATTTGTTATTTTTATAGTAAATTAATTACGTAAGCTAGTAACTAGCTTACGTATGAGCAAAACTTACGAGTATAGGTAAGGTTGACCTTATGTCAATTTTAAAGTCTACGTCCACATTTTCGTAAATTTATCAATTTCCGACGTCACACGGCAAATTTATAAACTAACGTATATCTATTCGTAGGATTCTATATAGTTCGACCAATCACAGAAGCTCTTTTAAATACACGCATCTTTGAAATAATTTAAAAAAAAGGTACGGTCGAATTGAGAACCTCTTCCTTCTTGGGAAGTCGGTTAAAAAACACACTGCTCTTTGATTGGTCAAAGTGAGACGTGACAGTCAACCAGTCATATCGCGCGTGGCGTTTCTTTATTGCTTACTTATTATTTTACGAGTGTGTTCAGTAAGTTTATCTATTTTTGGTGTGCCGGACTCTTACCGATTAAAAACCCACCTGGTGTTGCCTTCATGTACCTACGATCAAGGGCACGGGTATCGCCGAAGCATTCTTCCGCACCCCCGACAGGTATTGGCCCGCCAGATGTTCGAAGGCGGGCCCCGTCACCCTCTGCAGCCGTCACCAAGCGGCTGCTGTAAGTCCACTAGAGAGGTGCGCGCAACACTACGCTGCCATCTCGAGGCCTTTTTCTGGTCGGACGACAAACGCCCCTAGTCTGTCACCCGCAGGCCGCGCCCTATGATGGCCGGAGATCGGCCGCCCTACGATGCCCAGTACGTCTTCTGCGGAGAGGGAGAGAGGTGACAACTTCTCTCTCCCTTTCCGCCGCCTCCTTAGCAACCATCACTTCCTCGCAAAAAGAGGCGACGGCATTCCACCTATCTTCGCTGCCCACCATGCAAGACACGACGGCCGACAGCCAAAGGCCGCCCTCAGCATCAACAGCCGCGACCAGGTCACGGCGCTGCGTTGCCCAGGCTGGGCACTCGGCCAACGTGTGCAGCGCAGAGTCCTCGCCGCAACTGCTGCAGAGATTGCATCCGGCTAAAGAACTCTAAATATCTATTTCTTATAATGTCTCATACATAATTGCTAAAAATGTTAATGTATTCTGTATCACCCATATTATTATTTTTTTTACCGTAAAGGACATGCTATCTTTAAAACTACTGGGCTATATTGCTTTTTAACTTTAAAGAATGAAAATCTAAAAAACTTTGTCCTAGAGCTTTTTAAATACTGAAAGAAATGCTGTTATTTATTTTATTTTATTGTATTTTATTTTTTTGTTCTTATGATTTTTGTAACAATTATGATCTTAATGTGGATTGAAATAAATGATTTATTATTATTGACATTTTTTTTCCAACATATTTTTTAAAGGGGATTGCCCATCATGCCATAGTGGTTGGGCTCAGAATGGACAGCGTAAGATGATACAACAATTGTGTCTTCCAGAATCTTATGTGTATCAGAAATATGAAAAACATAATAAAAACGCGGCCAATGTTTGAAAAATAAATGAAAAACAAGATTGTTTTGATGATATTCCTCAATTGATTAATGTTAAACACATTGGCAAACGATGGCAAATCAGTTTTATTATTGTTTGTATGCTTGATGTGATAAATATATCCTATTATATAAGTTTACATACGTCATCATCATCATCATCATTTCAGCCATAGGACGTCCACTGCTGAACATAGGCCTCCCCCATTGATTTCCAAAANTAAACACATTGGCAAACGATGGCAAATCAGTTTTATTATTGTTTGTATGCTTGATGTGATAAATATATCCTATTATATAAGTTTACATACGTCATCATCATCATCATCATTTCAGCCATAGGACGTCCACTGCTGAACATAGGCCTCCCCCAT
>NWSH02000571.1:5416045-5431716 GCA_002382865.2 Heliothis virescens
TGTTTTTTTTGTATTTAATATTTAAAAATGTAATTTATATGTATATTAATAAATAAATGAGAATAATAATAAATAAATANAGGCGGTACTCCTTGATACGGCGCGTATTGTGAGGAGGTTCCTGTCTCTGGGACCCTAACCACCGGTACCTTGGACCCTGTGCCCGATATCGGTGGCTACCTATTTTTTATATTTTTAAATGTTTTTTACATGTTTTTTTTGTATTTAATATTTAAAAATGTAATTTATATGTATATTAATAAATAAATGAGAATAATAATAAATAAATAAATAAAATCTTTATTCTCAGGCTACTTTGGCCCATAGATAAATACCTTAAGGACTAACATACATATAATTATAATCTCTCTCTCGCTCTGCGGTCGATTGGCGGGCGATCGTAGTGGTACAGAAACTGCCCGTCTTGCGTCTTGCGATCAATGCCCGCCACGTTTGCGGGCGATAATCTCAATCGTGCAAATAAATCGGTCTCGTGAGTTTGGAAATAAAACCGCAATTCCGCCACCGCGGGCATGGTTCAAAATCGCTCCGTGAGTTCTTAGCCTTAGACGGTGCTAGTTTTTACCAGTGTGGATAAGTTGATTGGGCACAAAAACAAGTAGTAGGTTCAACCTACTAACTTGCTTTTGTTCACCACATCATCACATCCATTGAAAAAGGAAGATAATATTCCGTAGTGGTACTACAAAAAGTACAGAGAAGTATGAGCCATACAGTTAGCCCGCTTCAAATGGTTATCTTCATCATGCAACCTTGGCAAGTTGGCACAGCGCACTTCACGGTGCGCGCTTCCGTCGGGCGCCGACTTGACGTGTTACGCAGACGACACGCTGGTCACAGCCCGGGGGAGCTCGCACAGGGAAGCGACATTGTTAGCCATGGCTGCATTGTTGCCATGGCAACTGGCCCGGCAAATATGAAGTAATTTTCCGACATCAGTATCGATGGTTTATCGGGGCAGCGATGTAGCGACACTACACCTAGCACCGGAGCAAATCACTTCGCCATACGTGTCCTACCTCATGAGTGGTCACGAGCTATGGACATAAATGTAGACTATATTTTATTTACTTTTGTCTAACTAGATTTTGTTACCGCGCAAGCTGTTTTATTCGATAAAAATACAAAAAAACAACAATAAGTAAACTGGAACTGTTTTTTATATTCCAGATATTTAGTAGACATAATAATCTGCATAGACTTATTTGGAGCGTGCGCTGTCTACCAGATCATAATTGCGAGGACAATTCAAGTGGTCATGGGGGAAGATGAGGATATCGATATCTTGAGGGCGTACATATTAATAGTATTCGTCCCCATATTGTTACTCTGTATGATCACCACACTCAAGTACTTGGCACCCTTCAGTTTGGTCGCAGATGTTTTTATTGGTAAGGACCGAGAGCTTTATTTTATTACAGTTTTTTTTATATCCCTATAAATATATTTTAATTATTTTTTTTAGTATCTTGTGTGATAGCTACAATAGTATACAGTTTGGAAATTGCTCCGCCAATAGAAGAAAGGCCAGCCTTCAAAAGTTTTATAGGTTTCTTCGAATTTTCCGGTGTTGTTGTATTCAGTATGGGAGGGATAGGGGTCTCGTTGCCTATCGAAAACAATATGAAGGAACCCAGAAAGTTCCGAATAGTTCTTGCTGCAGGTGAGTTTATATTCAAGTGATTTATAGCCCCATTTATATTTTTTTTTTCGTAATAGCAAAGTTGTAACATAAAGTATTATTTCTTTTATAGGTACTAATTGAACTAGTTTTAGTTACATTATAATAGAACATTTGAAATAGCAGTCCCTTGATTAATCATCATCTGCCTAACTTTTTCCCAACTACGTTGGGATCGGCTTCCTGTCTAACCGAATGCAGCTGAGAACCAGTGTTTTACATGGAGCAACTGCTTATCTGACCTCCACAACCCAGTTACCTTGGCTACCTCTCGATTAATAATTATATGAATCTATACTAATATTATAAAGCTGAAGAGTTTGAACGCATCGCAGAAATAATAAATCGCAGAAACTACTTGTCCGATTTGAAAAATTCTTGCAGTGTTAGAAAGCCCACCCAGGTAGCAGACTTGGCTGCTTATCATCTGAATAACGCATTCCCATCACTCTTAAAGATGTAAAAAACTACAACAACTAAATGGACTGTATACGGTCGTATTCAGCTCTTATTACTCTTAAATGGTCTTAATACTCTTACAAAATCCAACAGCCTTAAGCAATTTAAGAGAGGTATTAAGGGTAATACTGTTTTTCTGAATTATAAGATAAAAAGTTGTTGTTATAATATCAGGAAGCAAAAACTACTACAATACATTCCTAATACATACACAAAACATCGTAAAAGTCAAAAATTTATTTGATATTTATATACATGTTTAGTTTTTTAGTCGATTACAATGTCAAACAGCGACCTGAATAGTTAGAACTCTTATATGCCGTGAAAAGCTACCTAATAGTTCACAAGTTTACTGTTGATCAGCAAACAATGAAATAAAATTGCACATGTGAACTGTGTGCAGCTGTAAGCTATTTAATTTACACTAGTGAGTCTCTAAGCAGGCTGCGAGACATCTAGTGAATGTTTCAACAGCCTCTGTACAGACACTATCAATGGCAGGATAGAGATAGATTAACGGTAGACATATTCAGCAACAGGCTGTAATGGGGACTACAAATCAGTTATTTTACAGCTATTACCGTCATAATAGCTCAAACGTGCCCCTTTAATAAGCCAGTGTAATAAGAGTCTACGAATACCTACTTAAACAGCAATTGGCGTTATTTTATCCACTAAAGAGCCCTTATTAAGGTAAAGAAAGTAGAAACGGTTAACAACTGAATAGATGCGTTGAAATAATACCTTTTTCGGTCTTATTCAGCCCTAATGCAGTTCTTAATCAGTCTTAGCTGTTTAAATATCACTGACTTCTATTATGCAGCTGTAGGATCGCCAGTGTACTGTTAAAACAGTCTTAATGCGCCTAGAGTTCCGTATATCTCCAAAAGTGAGTGGTTATTCAGCTATCTGTGCTACCTGGGTCGGTACCTGTGGGGTCATTCAACTGAGATACACTGCTAGCTTATCATTATTTTCTGCAGGGATGTCGGTAGTGGTTTCATTCGTGTTGCTCGTGGGGTTCTTTGGCTACTGGGGCTACGGAGAAGAATCCGATTCACCAGTGACATTGAATTTCAAACCAGGAATGTAAGTATGATCACACCTTGATACACAAAATGTAAACAATATGTTCAATAATAAATAAATGGAACATAAATCAAATATCCCTAACCATAAGGTAGCTGCTAGCAACCGTTGCGTATGTTCCTAAACTGCACTTTATCTTCGCTGTCATATTTCGGTGAAAAGATCTCGTCAATACGAATAAAATGAGCCTAAACACTTGGTAGTTGCTATGTACCGATGTGAAGTTCTCTTGATTTTATGTAGTCTCCATCATGATGGTAAGGTTCAAACCTTTACGGTCATATCTAGACTCACCTGTTTTCATACGAATATCAAATTCCTTTTATGTTTTAACATTTCTGCAAGTTCATCTGACATTATGATCATATTTTTTCAGCGTTCCAACTATCCTCCAGATTTTAATCGCCCTTATGGTATACGTGACGTTTGCGCTAAACTTCTGGGCTCCTTTCAACCTGTGCTGGCACTACTTGCAGAGGAGACATAGTCCACAGAAGCACTGGCTTTGGGAGAGGGTATACCGAACTATCATCGTCATATGCATCACTGCTATATCCTTTACGTTTCCTAACATCGGAAATTTGATGGGACTGGTAAACATTTTCTTGTTTATTTTACTTTTGATTTGTTAATCGACTCACAACGTGTGGTAAGCGTAACTCGAAAGTTCTTACAATTGAATTATTATTCGAAATAGGTACTTACTATATTTCTCATTAAAAGTTTATTAGATATTATTTCATGTCACAGCCTTCCCCTCGGACCTCGTTAGTGATTTTTTTTATTCTAATTTAAATATACACTTTTTTTTAATAATACTCTCGAAAAATAGGAGCGTATCATAGTAGAGGAGTTTTCACTCCGCTTCGGGTCATACGCAACGCACCCTCACACTAACACAATAGGACACATTTATTTATTTATTTAATAAAAGGTACACCAACAGCTTCTGTATATAAATTAACAAGTACAGTAGGTGGATAGGTACGTGGTTCATACAGTTGCCAATGACAGGTGAACCAACATTCACGAACTTAAGTGATAACTTAGGTAAACTAAATAGATGTATGTATATACGTACTAATACTAAGTGGAAATAACCTATTATGTATAAACAGATTTACATAGATAATAATAAACTAGAATTATGCTTAACCTAAAATGAACGACACATGAACGAAGTACGGCATATTACAGTAATGCTGGCTGACTGTGATTTAGCTTCAGATCGTCGATCGGTGAACGGCGTACCAAACAATGTTCACCGCGTGGGTCGCGACCCACATGGGGGGGGGGGGTCGCGGAGTCTTTTTAGGGGGGTCGCGTCGCTTTTAAAGGTGAGGAGTTGCAAAAGGACCTTTCAGAAGAAAAAAACTATTATAATAAGCTAACTAAAAGACAGGTTAATAGATCGTAAATTGACCATGTCAAAATGATATCGGAAGATTTGGACATTTAAATATTGTTTGAAAAAGTGAATGTGATATGGTTCGGTGCTTGGCAAAAACTGTGGATATCGGTCTTAGTGAATGCGAGAGTGACAACCAAAAAAGATACAACAAAACCAATCATAATCAAGTTGAACAGCGCCAGTAAAATAGAAAACCTGATACAGGCAGTAAAACATTTCAACAAAAATAAGCACTTTAGAATTCCAAAACCGAGAGGATCCAGCTGCTGGGACTGGAGGTGGCCTTGCACAAGTCCGAGGCCATGTCCTTTCATGGGCCTCGGAATGCGCCACCTCCAGGATCCCAAGTGATGGAGGGGTTCACATCGGTGTCGAGTCGACGATGAAGTACCTGGGACTTGTCCTCGACAGCCGGTGGAACTTCGTTGAGCATTTCCGACGTTTGGTCCCCAAGCTGGAGAAGGCAGGCGTTGTCCTCAAGCGGCTCTTGCCCATCTGGGGGGTCCAAATGCCTCCTGCCGTCGGCTCTACGTGGGAGTCATGTGGTACATGGCCCTTTACGGGGCCCCGGTGTGGGTACGTTCAATGCGGCTGCGAGTGGCGCACTACTTGAACGTGCCCCAAAGGGTGATAGCCATCAAGCTAATCCGGGGTTACCGGACGATCTCCCGCAAAGCAGCTGGTCTTCTTGCCGGGCTGCCACCGTGGGATCTGGAGGCGAGGGTGCTCTCGCGCCTGTACAATTGACACGAGGCGGCACTTAAAAACACACACACATAAAATTAAAAAAGGCCAGAATATACCAGTATATGTATAAGGTGTTACAAAAATATCTGGTCAAATTTTATATGGGTCAAAAATTATGGCAATGTTTTGCAATTTCACAGTATTTTTTTAGTATGTTGTAGAAGATTTGACTTTTTATTTAGTAATATTTTTATGCGGGTAAAAAATGTGTAGCCAGCAAAAAAATCCACACAAAAAAAATGAATTTGGTAAAAGAAATCTGGGACGAAAGAAAGACTTTTGACGGATTATTATGGAAAAAAATATACTAGCGAATATTAACCAAGTATTATTAAAACTTGTCCAACTCATAGAAATTTTTTTGAGGTATAAATAATTGCAAAACTCTTCATACTTTTAAAATTAGAGAAATTTATCAGCCAAATGGTCGCACTTCCATCTACTATTTCTTACTACGTGATAAAATAAAACAATTCAATTTTTATTAACTTAGATGTATGTAAAGTGAAATTAAAAGAGATGTCCAAAATCCTTTCCTCTTACTCTCAAAGATAACTGACATCTCCGAATAAAATTTGTCCTTATTTTTCGCAAAGCTCTCGAATTATTTCGAATAATTGTGTTTGCGGCTGTGATTTTTTCGCGAAGTTGATCTTCGCGTCCGCACAGTTCGACAGTTGTTTGTCTTTCAAATTGTTATGAAATATCATTTATTACTTTAGTTTTACTTCTTTCTCGAGCGAATCATTATTAACACACAAAACCAAAATTCTAACAAAAAACAGCACCTGTCAGGAAGAATTTGACAACTCATGTAGTTACTAAGTTAAGTTAAGTAAGTAAGTAGTACCAGAAAACGAAAAAGTTTAGTTCCCGAATACTTAATTGCTACTCTTTTATGTCGAACATATTTATTGCACATATATAAATAAATAAATATGTAATTGTGTCATTCAAGAATTTATTTATTTGAATTGTAAGCACTTTTACAGTCAGAATGACATCAACAATTACTTTGAAGTATATTATTACTGCGAATGTTAAGGTCACACTGGAGATTCAAAATAAAATGTTGTACTGCATGTTATGTCCATTTTGTGGCCCGATAGTTAGCAGACTTTTGTGAACACCCAAACGCATGACAGCCCTATTTGTAGGTCTGTGCGTCCGTTATTCAGAAAGGACAGGCAAGTTTTCAGGTACCCATAAGGCCATCTAAAAATATCTACCAGTTCTCGAGCTAAGTATACTATCTAAAATCGTCATGTATGTAAGCGTTTTAAAAGCGCTTTATGTCATAATTTCTGTTTTTTTTTCTTATTTCAGATCGGTGCATTTTGCTTATCCAACATGGCATTCGTATTTCCCTCAATAATCGACCTGCTCGTGGTGTGGGAGGATCCTGGGCTAGGAGTGCTTTATTGGCGATTATTAAAGAATATCCTAATTTTATCGACGGGATCAGTTCTTTTTCTATCCGGCACCTATTTTAATGGCAAAGCATTGATGGAAAGCCTGTAAATATACCTACTTCTTACTTCTTCTAAGGACACATCCAAGCGCCTGGTTGACACTTCCCGTGATCCAAGGGCTGGCTTTCATTTCGCACAGCGGCAATGCTGCCAGCCTTTTGGGTACATTACTGAGTGACAGCGATGAGGACCAATTTTTTGATGCGCTATATTAGGTTTAAGCTGTTTAAGAATAGTTTTAGTTAAATGTAAATATGTATATTATCCTACTTATTTGAGCATATTGTTTAACATAGGATAATTTAACTTTTGAGGAGAACACAGGAACGAAAGCTTTATGATGCTTACATACTATTATTATTTTCTTCTTATCGATTTATTATCTCTATACTCTACTTGCGATAGTCGGGCCTGACTTGTTTGACTTCTGTCATATAAGTCAGGCCCGAAGCCCTACCTATTTGGATACCTATTTTATATATTTATAATTGTGCTAATGAATAAAATATGATATTTTCAGATACACTTAGTGGAAGAAAGCAAAAAGAAACCGTGTTTAAGATCCAGTTATGGGGAGTACAATTTTGGTGGTGTTTGTCGTTTTTCACAGTATACTGCAGAACAAGCGCTCAGAGTTAAGAAGAGCTATTTCACAAACTTTTGGATGAAAAATCTAAAAACCGCAAGACAAAGCAATAAGAATACAATAATGGTGTTACCCAGGTCTTCCCGTGGACTTACAACACTGTTTTAGACACTTACGGTGATCATTTACCTCCAAGTGTTAAGAGGCTGAGGACGGAAGATTTTACCAGTGCCAAAATTGAGTCTTGGGGTTGATTTGTGAGGGTAAGTATTAAAAAAAAAAACCCTCCTATATAAAATATATAGGTATGCATACTAGTTTCGGAACGGAAATGGTGCATTTCCGTTGCCAATATGCAATAAACGTGTGAAACCGCAAATTATAACTTTTTTTATTCATATATTTGTATAAAATACAAAATTATTTTAATTTTGCTGCCCGAAAAATGTTTGTATTTTGGCTAGTTGCAGGTAATAGATACGTTAATGTTTCATAGGTAATGGTCCGGAACCCTGCACGAGTCCAACTCGCACTTGGCCGGTTTTTTATATTTTAATTAATTCGATAGCCCATTTTTTATAAATAACAGTTTTTATTAATTAACTAGCCGTTTTCCCGCGGTTTCACTCGCATCCCATGGGAATTACTGCCCGTATCCGGATAAAATATAGCCTATGTCACTCGTGGATAATGTAGCTTTCGAATGGTGAAAGAATTTTTAAAATCGGTCCAGTAGTTTTTGAGCCTATTCATTACAACCAAACAAACAAACAAAGTTTTCCTCCTTATAATATTATAGTATAGATGTAGTTTTATTAACTTTATTGGTTTTTTTAGGCACACACTCAACTACTCTGCTGCGAGCTGGAGGGAGCCACCGGCGAGGGCGCAAGCGGCGAGTGTCGTCCCCGCCCCGCGCCAGTCAGCTGTGAGACGCGACAACATACACCCGCACTCGCGCTTATAATCTTATATTCTTTCGCTAACCATCATATTATAATGTAACAGTCCTTATTATACTTCATATATTATAACGTTATATACAGTCCACTCGTGCTTCATTTATCTCCAAGGGCTATCGTGATATCGTGGCACCAGTTTTTTAGAAGTCTTCCTAGTTGTGCCCAAATCAAATACCCTTCTATGCTTAGCATGCATAGCAACAGACGGGTAGTGAATGAACCTGAACTCTGGTGGGACTTCATAACGTATCGGCTCGATCTGGAAGGATAAGAATTTATATTTGAACAAGTGATTATTCAAGGAAACAGTTTCCGTACATCCACAACCATCTGTCTAAGCAAGGTCTGACGTGGCAAGCGCATGGGAAGAGACGGCCGGGCCGTCCCCGTACCACCTGGTGGCGCTCAGTTGAAAAAGGGGCTACCTCAACTGGTCCCGGCTGGAAGGACATCGAACTTGCTGCTCAAGATGGAAAGGAGTGGAAAAATCTTCTGCGAGCCCTATGTCCCTGATGAGGGGTAACAGGACATCATCATCATCATAACCTATTGCCGAGTTTTATTAAAGTCCATTCGATAGTTTTTGCATGAAAAAGCTTTCACATTTACAATAATGTTTTGTGTAGGTAGTGATTCTATATGACTTGCAAATATACAATGCTAAAATAAGCTAGATAAATAGTACGATTTCTTATTATGGTATTTTCCTATAGACATACGGTTAGGACTTAATTGAAGTCGATTCAATTAATTTTCTCATTTGAAAATTAATTGAATTGATTGAAAATGCGTATAACAACACTGGACACCATGAATTCTTTGTTACTTCTGATATATGTGAGTTATTTTACCACGTTATTGTTTTTTGTATTTAATTTGTTTAATTATTTCATGTAGGCTAGAAGAAGCACGTGGCATTTTTTTACTAACTCAAGGAATTCTTAATATTTTTCAGTGTACCATAGTCGTTATATTATTGCATAAGAATTTAGTATTTGCAACAAACTTACACGACTTTATAAATGCCATCAAAGATTCAACCAACTCCGATACTGAAGAATATTCGAAAGAATTCACAAACAAGTCTCTCATTATTGTAGTTTCTAATGAAACTCCCGAAAAACAATTCAGTACATACGACGAAGATATAGAGAGGCTTATAAACGACCCTAATTTATCTGATGAGATTCTAGAAAGGAAAGATCCAATCGAATCCTTTGGCAATGAGAAACTTGGACTAAGAGTGAGAAGACCCACTACAACTACTAGTAAACATGGACTAAAGAGAGCTACAATAAGCAGAAGCACTTCTGCGAGAGAGAGAGACCACCAAAGAAGAGTAAAAGAAATATTAGAACACATTAATAAGCATTTCACTTCAGCTTATTACATATACAATGAAACAAAGAGAATTGAGACAACACGCGTTGTCCTAGATGAATTGAGAATAATGGCTATAGAAGTATCGCAACCAAAATATGAACGTGTGAGGGAGAAAATAATGAAATGTGCTTATGTTCCCCCGCAGAAAGTTCCCGCGAGAGTCGAAGGAAAAACTAATAATCTTGTCATTGATATTGTGAAGGATTCTATAAATGATGGTGTTCCGATACGTTAAAATAATTTGTGTTTTATTGAAACATCATATTATGTGTAAACGAATATGATACTTTGATTAACACTCCGATCAACGCGCGGGGCACAGGCGTGCCCCAGACAAATATTTTTGCCTATTACTACTTAAAAAATTTACTTGGAATCTTGCCGTCTTCAATAGCTGCTGCTAGTGTCCTTGAGCGTACCTAAGTGTCGTGGCAGCTGCATTGGTGCTCAGACGTGCTTTATACACTCAGTTTAGTGCTCCTGGGGCACACCTGTGCCCCGTGCGTGTAATTACGTCACTATTTAAATATCGACATGGGTAAGTAGATTTAGTTATTTTTTCCAATAATTACATAATTTATTTTAATAATATGGTTAATAAATGAACATAAATATTATTTCCTTCTGTTACTATTGTGATAACATTTGCATTCTGCTCATTCAGGTACCTATGGATCAAAATGGACGAAGAGTATCAGATAATTGACTGGTTCCAGAAATCTGACAAGGAAGAGGATTGTAGTTTAGAAAACCTGTTCAATAGTGAGCATGAGGAGGACCATTGCATAGAAGAACCACAGTCGGAAGAGGAAAATGATGAGGAGGACCAGGTACCGGGTACCAGGCCAGATGCCATGGCTGCGGAAGGGCCAAAGATCGATCGATCAGATCAGCATGTCACAGATGTAACAAGCCTGATTGGAATGACCACAGATATGGTGTATTTATCCAGTGTTATAACCAAAGTGAAAATGATCGTGAAAAGTCACGTATTGATGACAAAGATCTTAAATTTGAGATCCTATGTTGATTTTATTAAGTTTTTTAGGACGCAGAAAAAAATATTTTTATTTTATTTATTTTTATTAAGAAGGACTTATTTTTTATTTTTATTATAGATATCAATAAAGACTGATTATGTATAGAAAATATGTATCATTTATTAATACCCAAATAATTAAAAATCTATCAATTACTTTGGGGCACAGGGGTGCCCCGCGCGTTAAATCGTGTAACTATTAGAGACGCGTGTAACGGAGTGTTAATGTAGGACTATGATAAAACCTTACGTCCCAAGATGACCTAAGATCTCGACCATCTTACCAAGTAAAAAAGTAAGTAATTTTTAAAATGCACGTTAATTTTAACACTCCTCTGTTAAAGAGGACTCGACTTCGAAATTGGCATGTTGATAAAAAAATTGCCATCTCGCTGGATGGCAATACAGTTGTTCTATTCCTTCATTTATCTAAGGGTAGATACTTGTCATACAACCAATCATATTCATACCTACTATTTATTTGGATATATTATTATGTACAGAATTTCTGCAACAGATTTTCAACCTTATCGCAATTGCGGTAGGTTAATTTTTGATTGGTAAAATTTGACAGATTCGTATACGTTGATCTGCTGTCGTCTGTACTTAGTAACTGCCGTGTTGTCAGCTTCTCATTAAATTACAGGTAGCATTTGATAGGTAAAAAACGAAAAACTTCTCGCCTTGTATATGAAATAACTATATCTGGCAACACAATGATAAAATAGGAGGTCCTAGTGTGGGATTGATGAATTAATTTAAAGCTGTTTTTTATTTATAATATAAAGTAATCTCGGAGATATTTTCTTCATTCTGGACACCACCTTGTAAAATTCCGAGCCGGGTTTCACTTTTGCTTTTATTGATCCCTGAAAGATAACATAGTTCACTTAAGGCCCATTTACACATTGCGATTTCATTGCCCGTTGCTCGCCATTTTATTGCAGCAAGATGCTACTTGCACTGTGTAAACGTAATCGTGCAATAGGTAAATGGTCGCCTGTCAAATATTCCCGTAATAAAATGGCAAGCAACGGACAATGAAATCGCAATGTGTAAACGGGCCTTAATAATATCTACGTGTAGGTAAGTATCCGTTATTTTTTAGGTTTCTTAATGCACCCGTGAGAAACCGGGGCGGGTTTAGTGATAAAAAGGGCAATAACAAAATACTCACGAGAACTTTTTTCTCTGTACCCGACCGCAATGTAGACTTCGGAACGATTTCTTCCTTCCATACTCCATCCCAGTAATCCTAAAAAAATGCATTCAGAAATAGGTAAATGCTATTTGAAGCACAGAACAAGTATGACCCAACAAGGAATTTGCCATTTTAAGTCATTCATAAGGATAAACTGGAGCTAAAAGCCAAGGGAGTGTATATAGTAAATCTTCAATACCTACTCCTCAAATTAAAAAGCTATTCTACAGATCTTTAACCGACTTCCTAAATAGGAGGATTTTCTCAATTCGACGGCGTATACGCTTGTAGCGTAATACGGTTACACAAATTTTCAACTATAGGTGATTGAATTTCATAAATTTGGTACCTAGCAAGTACCTACTGACCTGAATGACCCAAACTTTAGTTCCGATTTTGACTAACGACCATTCCCAATAACCTATCTATCTCTGGATTTGCTTACTAGAGGTAGAATTTTGGACATTAGCCCCATACAAGTAATGTCAAATTCCTATCTCTAGTAAGCAAATCCAGAGATAGACAGAGTATTGGATTCCGCAGTAACTGCACAGCTGGATTAGTAGCTCTATATAATTGAAAAGGAATGTCAAATGATGATAACTTACCCCCGATCTTAATATTTTTTTCTGATCGACATCATTATCTACGTCTCCTTTATCAGGTCCCAACAAGGCCGACTCCTTTGCAACCACTAACACTAACTCCGGAGGTGCCTGGAAAAATGAGCATTCACAATATTTTAATACCAGAACATTATCATCCTATCCCTGTTTCTCCTCTCAGTCTGTTCTTAAAGTTGGTTTATAGAAGTAAAACCAACTTTAAGAAGAAATTCACTTGGTACTCGAGTTCAGTATTTCAAATATTTAGTAGCTTTGGCAAAAAAAGTCTACAATCATCATCATGTTCCTGCCCTTATCCCAATCCTTATATTTTTTGGGGTCGACACAGCATGTTTTCTTCTTCCACACTCTTCTATTTGCCGTCAACTCACATGTAACATTATTTCTAGCCATATCGACTTTCACACAATACATCCATCGTTTCTTTGATCGTCTCCTTCCGCAACTTCTAGAAACTGTTGCCAACTATCCTAAAATAATGACGTTTACTTTGGTATAGCGCGCTACAATAGTTATGATACTTGAGTGTCTTCACTCTGTATGTAGATGTCTCGTTTAGGTGTACTTTTAATATTGTGGTAAAATATTTCGCCTTTACCTACTAAGATTTATAAGAATTAATTAACATTTCTATGGCACTATCTGTCAGATAGCTATCTAGAACTTTATCTGGAACCTATGAAACTGGCCGGCAATCTCGCAAATACTTGTCAAGATTAAAGAACGATATTATACCCACCTTTTCTGGCACGAGATCTTCATTGTGTTCCGCAGCTGCAGCTTTGAATGCCTGTTATCAATTATATATTCAAGTGATTAATATGTTAGAGTCGGAAGGAACACAAACCGCTGTTCTAAACTTAAACAGTCACAAAGAAAAATCAAGTGATCACTTTTTAACTAGTCGTTAATCTTCTATACCTACATATATGAGTCAAAATCCTGTATCATTCACTGACTCATCAACGCAGGGCCCAAACCCCTGAACCTATAACGCTGAAATTTTGCACAGAGCGAGATATGAAAGGATTTCCCGAAACTCCCACGGGAACGGGAAAAAACGGAGTTTTAAGTTTTACGCGGGTGAAGCTGCTAGCATAAGCTAGTTAGACCATGAACCATAACTAGGTAACTATTTAAACTATTTTATAGAAACTTACTCCCGTATACTTGTATTGTGGAACAAATCTTCTACCAAGTTCGTTATACATGGTGGCTTGTACCAAATGATGGTTCTGACCAATAAGATCGGCTGTGTCGCCTGCTGCCATCTCGTATGCAAATTTTTTCATTGTTTCCTAAGACAAAGAGAAAATATAATAATGATAAACTAAGATTTTTATACAAAAAGCTGATTATTATTTTTGATGTTTTATTCTTTCTTCACACCAAAACACCCATCGCAGCCAGCCTTTATGGCAGTCAAACTGTTGATATCCAATTTGGCACGTATGCACATAAAAATATTTAGCTAACTACATTATGACATAAATCTGAAAGCCTCGAGCTCCCGGTCTATAAAAGTGAAGTCAGATTTTCTTTCCCCATGTGTTTAAGAACAAAACAGCACATGACTATTCATTGGATTCTGAGTGCACTTTACCAGGCCAGTGAGCTTGAGCTGCCTCTTATTTTATTTATTCTCAGGACCTCTAAAAATCAGCCGCGAGAGACTAACAGGCGTACGGATGACATCGACGGCAGAAGCTAGTAGTTCTTCTAGAGTCAACACTTACATCAAATACTTTTTTATCTGTTTCTTGCACTGAATTTTTATCCTCTCCTTCCGATTCGGTGGCCTCTGTATTAGCTTCCAATGACGATTCGTTATCATTATTCTCATTATCTTTAGTTTCAAAATCGGTTTCTACGGTATCTCCTCGAAATACTGCCTCGCCTGGTATCTCTGCCTCTGTCGACTCGTCTCCTGATTTTTGAAGTTTCTCGTTTATAAAGACTATGCCATTGGTATCGGGTTCCTCATCATGCTCTTCCATGATACCTTGCTGTAATAGAAATAGTAGTTTTTCAAACCACGGGGCCACTGGGCAAGCTATTCGTAAATGCTTGCTAGTTGCTGCTAAAGCCAGGGTTACGAAGTTGGATATTAAGGTTGCCCACACCACGAAGAAGAATCATGCTCACATTAAGGGTTGCAGCACACAAGCATACCAACTCGGAAAGTATCTACACTATATCAACTCGAACCGTTCAGTATCATTTGTGCCTATGACACCTTCTACAAGGCACATTAATCGCAATTCTAAGGCAATCGCCTGGTCATCAGCCAATACGGTGACACGGGCGTTACGTTTATGATCCGTTTCCGAGTTGATATGTGTAGGGGAAGATGGGGCAGCGTCATACACATTTTTTATTTCGCCTTATAGAATTTTCGCTTGTATCAATACTTGTATCGATCCATCAAAAACGAATAGTCTAACTATCTGACTTTACATAAAAAATATGTAATTTGTGTGAATACACACGTGGGACTTGTAGTAAAGGCTAAAAAAAAAAACGTCTTAAGTATGAATGTACCCCACATGCGGGGTACTTTCATACAGGCTATGGGGCAGATTCATGCATGTAAAGAAATGTCATAAATAGAGCATGAAATGTTTTATTTATTTATCAAAATATGATTTTACATCTTTCTTTACATCATTTCAAAACTGACACATACCACACTACACAATATGTTCAGATTTAAAACAGGTATATGAACAAAAGTTATGCGTCATAGTATTCCTCCACATCACTGTCATCAGGTGACGTGCCCAGAAGACTTCTGTTGTATAGTAATGCTGATTCTTTGCACCAAGAATAGGCCAGCTCTCTGGTGACGCGAACTGTCGACAAGTCTCCTCGCTATTTCCTTAAATAGAAGACGTGAACTCGGGCCCCATGGTCCGAGAATTTCGACCCCAAATGGCTCAAAAGTATAGTTGCCGATAAGGTTTCTATATTTGCGCCGCTTGGTGGTCTCTGCAG
>NWSH02000571.1:5435187-5471705 GCA_002382865.2 Heliothis virescens
AGGGAGCGCCTAACCGCAGGCATGTACCTATGTGGTGTCGTCCAGCATAGTAGCTACGCTGGCTGATGGGATCACCTGTAACTAAAGACCTGACTCCCATTCTCCAACAGCCAACAAACGGGCTCGCTCAGCAGCATTACGTGACGTATCTTTTCCGTACAATACTGCAGAGCGGTCCGTCCCATTGTCTCTAAGAGCAGGGGTTTCTGGGTTGTTCTCTTTTTTTTTGTAATTTCTGACCATATTTTTTCTGTAAAACAAAATAATAATATCATTTCAATTCTGAAAACTGAAATAATGAGAACGTTGGGCACGTCCATACCGTATGAATGTACCCCAACTACTGCTGTATGAATCCACCCCATCTAAAGAAAATGAAATTGAATAATTCCTAATAAAAAATCAAGCATATATATAATTATTAACGTAATAATTCACAAACGTGACCCTATTACCTGTTAAATAAAAATATATTGAATAATCTAGAAACTGCCGAATAATCAGAAAAAGCTATTAAAATTGTGGGTAAAAATTATTTACACCTAGCTGAATCACGTTGCGGGTCACCTCGTCGCCGGTTCCACACCGACTGCTACCAAACTCCATGAGCCAACACACACTTATGTAAGCCTCGCCTACACGCATAAGTCGTTCATTTCATGTACGCTGGGTAATAGATATTTGTGGTGTATGACGGTGCCCCTTGTATGAATCTACCCCACTTCCCCCTACTAAGATTTTTTTTGTTACTTGTGTCCGCTCGTGGATGGTGTGTATCAGAATCGCTTTCAATCCTCGCAGAATCCTTCGAAATGCATAAAAAGAGTTGCTACCTGATTGCTACCAGCTGCCACTAGTTACTACCCAATGCTATCCTCGTGGCTTTGAGGATAATCTTCAGACAAAGATTTCGGACAGCGATTCAGACATCAGGATCGCCGTCACTTTCCCCATTGTGAAGAAACTGCGCAAAATTATTGAACAGCGGGTAGGAATAATTTGATATGTTATCGGTAGATGTATTACGAAGGATTCTACTAGGAGTGACAGCGATTCTGATACACACCGCGGATGGACTAATTTTGGTGTTTGATAGATGAAGAATAAGTTAATAGTCAGGAATAACGTGTAATTACCGTCTAGATGATTTTTGTAGGCAGGTAAGTACTAGAAAAAAATCTTATTGAAAGGGACTTACCCCATCGGTAAATTTTCGTATGAAACAAAGCGCGAAAATAAGGATCAAACACCTCATGACACCCAAAGGAAAGGAATCGTATTGTAACTGGGGGAGCCATAAAATTTTAATGCAGTTTTCGATTACAAAATGTTAATTGAAATTGCTTTTATGCTGATCAAAAGTCTGTACGTCGGTATGAGTAGCCTTATCTTGTAGGTACGGGTGGGTACTTACGCACTTTATTTTACATCAATGTTTTTTTATTTATTTAAATTTTATGGTTCTATGCGTAGAAGACGCGAGCGAAGCGAGTGCGAAATGTTTGTAAAGTCGGGTCAGGGGCCCCCTGAGCTTGGGGGTCCCGGGGCACTGCCCCGGCTAGCCCCTTCGTAGCTACGCCACTGGTTTTAAGTAGGATATTCCCCATTATAAAAAAATGTGATGTGGTCAGTAGGTAAATTTATGTAGGTAGGTATAGGTACCAACATAAATTAATTGAAGCAATATCTTTACTTCTGCTTAATCCAAGTCATTAATTGAAGAGGAAGGCTTACCTGCTTGTTATTTGTTTAGATGGTAGGTACCTGTATACTTAGGTAGTGTTCTGGTCCCTACAATGGCGTCCAAGGCCGACGGCCTTGTCGGCCACGGCGGCTGTTCTCATATAAGGAAATCAGCCAGCTACGCTGGACATGTTATAGTGCATAAGCATTTTCGCAGACACAGGTGCACTACCTATTCCCTCACTCTCATAGCCCGATGGGACGGAAAATCCGTCACGACCGGAGAGAGATCAGGCGCAGGACCGACATTAACGTCTCCAATGCACAGGTGTATCAATCACCAACTTCCAACTCCGGGTTGCCTTGTGAAAGTTTCTAAAACCCACAAAGCGATTTCGGTCCGACCCGGGAATCGAACCCGAGACCTAGTCCATATATAGTAAAAGCACATTTTGCTTAGTAGATACCTAGTTACCACAATGTAGGTACACTTTTCACCCTACTCAATGCCGAGCATAAATACACGCAAGGCCCATACTCAGGAGAAGGTACAGACGACAGCAGGTCAACGTATACGAATCTGTCAAATTTTACCAGTCAAATATTAACCTACCTCCATTGTGATAATGTTGAAAATGTCACNTTATTACCAATTACAATGAACAACAATTTCCTCAACATTATATTGCAGTCACATGTAATGGATATTCGAGGAAACAGTTCAACATACATATTATTATATGTATATTCGTTTGGTGCACACAATTACTAGGAAATCAGTTTACTGTCACTAACAATTTGCTTGAGAATTCTTAATAAATATATATTTTTGGAAACAATTTGATCTGAGACGACATAGGTCAGGATTTATCCGGGTACGGGAAGTATTACTATTTAAATTAATCAATGACTGGTAGTCAGACTTTCTGGCTTCTGACCTCCCATAATGACTGCCAAAGATGTTCAACTGACAGCCGGGATCCACCAATTTATCGTGCCTTCCGAAACACGGAAGAACTCGTTATGACAAGATGGTCACATTGGTCACCCATCCACGGACCGACCGCGCCAAGCGTTGCTTAACCTTATGATCGAGCGATCCGCGCGGCTTTGACGTAGCCTCGAGCTCTTTTTTGAAGGTTGAAAATGTATTGCAGAAATTTGACAGTAGTGGTAACTTGATGTTCTGTCTGTACATACTTTCATCAGAGGGCTCACACTCCTCCCCCACCTCAGCCACCCCTCTGATACCTAAAAATGGTTTATGATCATACGCTCGTTATTCCGTGACGGCAGTAGTAAGAACTATAAATCTCACACAATCAAGATATCTACATGAAGTGATGAATTCCTTGTTTTTGGGTCTATGAGATTTCAAAGTCGAGATTCTAAGTCGAGATCAAAACGTAGCGTTTCAGATTTCGGTATGTAACGAAACGTTTTTTCCTTGGGTTGCCAATTAATGATAGTTTTGTTAAATAGCAGCTGGTAGCATTTGTGTTTTGGAATGGGATCATAAGTGGGGACGCTATTAAGTTTATGATTTATGTATTTGTTGTATAAAGGTACCTAATCATGTTAAAATCGATGATTTCAGTAACATAATGTGAAAATAAATCAATAACTTAAATAAAAATTCTAAATCGATTTCCGATTACCATCGCATGGTAGTTTTCTACTATTATTGATATGGCTTACAGGAATAATTAATTTGACGTTTTCGAGTAGTCAAGTCAGCTGAACAATGCATTTTATTTATTTTTCTTTGTAAAAAAGGAAATTAACTCATCCCAATAGAATTGTTTCGCAAATCTGCACAGAAAATGTCGTATTCTATATTTAAATTGTGATTATTTGCGTGCTTTGTGGTAGTTTAGTGCTTGAGTGGAACTGTGTTCTTTTTTTCTCGTTATAAGATTCTTTGAGGAATGTTTGGGAGACCGAGATGCAGGGAATGGACTCCGCTGGCTACTCAGCAGTTACGATTGCGTAGCTTGATACAGGTAATAGTCTGTTAAATGTACAAAGAAGTCGTCCCATAAGGTTTTGCGAAGGTTTACCAACAAACGCCCACGTTCCCACGGAGTGACTGCGTGACAATAAATATTGTCACCACTGACACTAATGAACTCTTATTTTATTGTTATTAAGCAGTAAATATCACTTGAAGCACACATATATCAGCATTTGTCCATGCAAAGATGTTATCTTAATGAAATGTCAACTTACATGAGTTCTTTTGAAGTTTTCCTGGTATAGTGAAACTTACTTTGAAAGGCAGACTACAAGTTAGAATTAAGTATGTTTTTCCTAAAAAAAAGTTGATTGCTACTTGAAAAAAATAATATAAGCTAATTTTGCAGTGTCATACCTATATATATGTAATCTTAAAAAAAACTTGATAATTGAATATTGCAATACAATTTTAAATCCGTAAACTGTCAAACATGGTATAATCACATAATTTTTTTTACCAAGTTTAATATTAATTAACAAAATAATGCACAAACAAGTGCATGCGTCCAAGGTCATATAAACAGCAGGTGCAATTTACTTAAACATTATAAAAATAGCTTTAGATAAGAAATAAACATTGATATGAAGTTTTTGTTTTGTCAATATTGAGGTTAATGCATAATAAGTATCACTGTATACTATAAAACAAAGTCGCTACATCTCTACTATATAAAGTAACTCTGTCTGTCTGTTACACTTCCGCGTCTAAACCAGTGAGCCCAATTTGATAAAATTTGTTATAGAGATAGAATAGACTCTGAGGAACAACATACACTACTTTTTATCTAGGTACGGGAAATAGTTCCCTAGGGACGCAGGCGAAGCCGCTGGCAGAAGCTAGTAGTACTATAATATCTGTGACCAATGGCATTCAATGCGTTGACAATACTCTAAAAAACAGTGTTATAATTTCCAGATTGTGGGCTACAATATCAGGCCGCCTGAATGGTGTACATCTCCTTGCAGCTTCTACCTGACACTGCATCATACCACTATGTCGGCACCATTCTATACCAGTGAAAGGATATGCTCACCGCACCCTAAGTGGAAGGAGATTGACTCAGGTATTATTATTAAACATTTGCAACCTCTTAATTTATTTATTTATATGTCACCGTAAAATTGTAAAGGCCATTAGATTATAATATCTATATTTCGAAGTCAATATTATTATTTATTTCATTTAGGCCTTTACAAGCCCTTGTGAATGTCAAAAATAATAACAAAGGTGGATTCTAATGGGCTGCGGGTTGTTCGAAAGTTATCTTGTCCCTGGCACACAAAGGGCTCCCGAAGGAACACGGTGGGTTTTAGTCAGTAAAAGTCTGACACTCCCTCCCGTTATCACCTACAGCGGGAGGGGTCATACTGATACTGATTTCCCATCTATGTGTATAAAAAAAAGGTGGATTCTAATTTTGTGAACCGCAACATACTGCTTGCTCATTCAGTAGATTGTAATGTACTTTACGGCTATTTACAAGTTTACGATGACATACATGGTGAAAGAATTTATTTGTTGCGATACCTTTACACCTAATTTTACCTTGTTGCATTAAATGTGACGCTTCATACTTGGGAGGTAGACCAAATCTGATGAATGAGAATGACAGCCAGTGGCTTGTACTAGAAGGATTGATCAAATCATATAACAGACAGACATGTGTTGCTGGGGAGTTTGTTGCACGACTTCTTCCCAGTAAAAACACATAGGAAGTGGGAAAGGGTGGGCGTTTTTGGAGCTGTCTCTTAAAATTCTTGTCTAATATTGGGTTGACGTTCGAAAAGTGCTGTTTTCAGCCTACTTTAAATAAATGTTCCACATTTAACACACATTCCACAAAATAATATAAACATTTGAGAATTGAGAACCTACCCATTTTTGTCAAGTCGATAAATAAAATTTTTCTTCCATCAAGTTAAATCTTGAGATCTATAAGTAAAAGTTAATCCAGCCGTACAAATAGAAATTTTCTTATCAAATCAAGATCAAAAATTTGATCAAAACAGACATAGCCTTTAACTTTAACATCATAGATATTTGTAAAACAATAAACAAAACATAGAGATTAAACATGGCAGTTAAATAGCAGTTCATATTGTTGATAAAGTGAGTCATTTCACTATTACGAATGACGGAATGTGTGTCAATCCTTATCATCCAAAATGCTGAATTAATGTTCTGTTGATGTTTAAATTTGGTATAAAATGTAATAGAAAGTATTAGAAGTTTGTGCCTAATTTTATAACAAGTATTGTCCAATAAAATAACAAAATAATATAATTTAAATAATTATTGTATTACCATAAATAGGAGCTTAACTTTTGCTGTAGGTATACTATAGTGATAAATTAGAAAACAGACTATGCAAGTTTTTCATTTCAGAAACGGTTCATTTCACACAAATAAATTAGTTAACAAATTGTTGAAAATAATGTTTGGGCCCATCATAGAGGTGTATGACCTTATACGGGCTGCGAACCCTGATCCAAAATTAAGATTATTATGTTAATTTGTACGTGTCATTTACCTTGAATGTACAAAAATATGTCGCTGTTATTCCTTTTTGTATGAATGTGAAAAACTGTTATAACAAATTAAATGCTTATTCTTTATCTCCCTTATCAAAAGCACGTAAAATGAATCCCTTATTTTATCATCACAGAACAGCATTCACGCATAACAAAGATATTGTTTACGAGTGTTATCACCTCGCCGCTATTAGGAAACGATTGCGTCACCGCTGAATCATTCATTTGTTGCAGAATCGACGCAACGCATGTCGTCAACTAATGTCGTCATCCGAATATGGTGTCACATACTACATCCGAACGACGAAAATACAAAACTACCCCAGGACACTGTCATACAGACCTGGGGAGTCTACTTCAGTGGTCTAAGATACATAGGGGCCAATCTCGCTTCGAACTTCACATCAGACTGCTTCAAAAGCAACACTTTAGTTTTACAAATGCATGGTGGCTACTTCTGCTCATACAAAAGTCTCAAACTAGACGTCATGCCCCCAGAAAACGAACTAGAACCCGGATCTTTATCTTCAGACTCCTCTGGTAGGACCAATCTATCTAAAATCAATTTAGAACCTAAACATATATTGAATCATAAGTTAGGCAAAGAATCGAGGTCCATTTCACCTAGTAAATATAATAGGAAGTCTGATAAGGAGTATTCGAAAAGTCACAGTCCTGTCGAAAGGGGTTTTCAGCAAAACTTCCCGACTTTAAGGACTTCTGCTAGCTTAAACATTGGTCAGAGTCAACGAGATTATTTTAGGAGAAGAGACGATATTTCGGAATATGGCAAAGGCGACCCGAACGCTTCAAACCATATATACGAACATTCGCCAGAGAATTTAGACGTAAAAGAATACACATCAAGCGTAAACTGTGATAATGTTAGTAAAAACACGACGAAAGAGGATTTATCTTGTAACGTAGACCTAAGTGAAACAGCAGAGAGTTATGACTTGAGAAACGAGGCCGATGGGGTTCCGAAATACAGGTATATGGCCCTGAATTTCCTGAAGTCGGAAATAAGGCCTAGTTACAATGCAACGAAGCTGCAAAAGCTGCATTTGCTTCAATATTCTATTAAGAAAAGGCAAGAGGCTGTCCAAGAGATAAAGGAGAGGATATATAAGAAGTCTGCACTGACAAGTGATGACTGGCCGTCTCAGGATGAATCTGGTGACGTCAGAATGAAATTCAAGAGTAGATCGCAGAGGAATCTGTTCTCTCCTGAAGACGGCGATAGTTTAGGTAGTGATAAATCTTCGTCACAAACTGATCTGAGTGTGAAAAATGGAAGGGTTAAGGAAGACCGGCCTATAGTATCCAATGGGCCGAGGCTCACTCTAAAATTGAATGATCTCTTATCTTTTAAGGTGAGTAAGAACAAAAATGTTGTTAATATATTAGCTTTTTGTAGTACTTCTAAACTCGTGCAATATCTACGACTAGCATTGAATGTTTAATGATTTATTTATCGATCTAATCATTATACTATCGGTCAGATATAAATGCCGACTGTGTCAGTAGATGCAAAATATCACAATTTCAACTTCGCTGATGAAATTCCCAATACTTTATGCGTTATGCGGTAAATAATACCTTATTGCAAGGCTCGTAAGGTCGAAATTGCATTGTTTTGATCATACATTTTGAGTAATGAATTTATAAGTAATCCATTAACCCCATAAGGAAACGCAAAACGCAAGAAGGAACACGGTGGGTTTTAACCAGTAATACTCTGACACTCCGCACGTTGCACCCACAGCGCGAGGGGTCATTTGATGATCACCCACCAAAAAAAATAGATGTCATAAAAAGGCATTTTTGACCTTATAAGCGTTATGATAAGGTATAAAATATAATGTAATTTTCTCTGTCTGACCTGCTTTCATGTCTTCTTTTGCAGTCAAAACCCTCGCCTTTCCAAAGGGCGGAACACGTAAGGCTGACGAAACAGCTAGAGATTTTGAGATTCAAGCGTATAATATTATCAGACGAAAGAGATAGCAAGCTCACGAATATAAGGAAACTGAAAGAGAGGCATGCTAAGCTGTTCGAAGAGAACCAGGATGTTGGTGAGTGTAAGGATTCATTTTTTTATGGTGTTATGGGTAATTGTATGGGCTGTTATGGGTTCGTCTTTTGTGGTACCTATGTCTGCTTATTATTAGATGGAGGCTTTTCACTTTATCTGTCTATTTATTCGTCTGTCCTTCTGTCCGTCCCGCTTTCACGTCAAACAACTGAACCGATAAAAAATGTGAGAAAGGACACAGGCTGCTTTTTGTCCGGGTGCGGCAAGTTGTTCCCTCGTGATACGAGTGGAACCGGTGGCTATAGATAGTGTTGTATATGTTGTTGGGGATAATGACTTCGATGTCACATGGTAAAAGTAGTCTAAGTTAAAAGGTCTTCAGGCGGATTTGAGAAGGCCTAGGGCTTGTTAGGTGATTGACACTGCAGCTCACTCGATAAGAGGAATCTATATTATGAAAAAAACACTCTATTTTTTATGGTCATTGAATCACGCCTGACAGGCTGGACCGATTCCGATGATTGTCCTTTGTCGTGTTCACTGTAGTCATAAGAAGGATCGAATAAGTTGCTCCGAACGCGGGTGAAACTGCGAGGAACAGCTAGTCACTACATAGTATAAAACAAAGTCGCTTTCTCTGTCCCTATAAAAGTGTCCCTTTAAAAGATTCCCTGCAGAAAACTTCGAAATGGATTTTGATGCGGTTTTTTTAATAGTGATTGAAGAGGAAGGTTTATATGTATAACATCCATTAAATAGTGGAGAAATACAGTTATTTTGCATTACTCGTGTGCGAACCCGGGGCGGGTCGTTAGTATTTTTTATCTATACTAATATTATAAAGCTGAAGAGTTTGTTTGTTTGAACGCGCTAATCTCAGGAACTACTGGTCCGATTCGAAAAATTATTTCAGTGTTAGATAGCCCATTTATCGAGGAAGGCTATAGGCTTTTTATCCGGGTGCGCCGAGTAGTTCCCACGTGACGCGTGTGAAACCGCTGGCAGAATCTTGTATAATATGAAACTGGACGGATCCAGATTTTTGTCTATGCTGCACCATAATTTTCAGGCACAGAATTAATGCAGAACTACCATTCGCTTTCACGTCGTAACGATAGCGTGAAGGAGACGCGACAATCATGCGCAGCCGTCCGGGAGCTAGCCGCGACCTCACATCACTCGCTCTCCGCACAGAGGACGGAACTGCTTAGGCAGTTACATCAGATATTTTATATTGAACAGGTGAGATTTCTGTTACGGTTTTGTAGTTTTTAGTACAGACAACAGTAGGTCAACGTATACGAATCTGTCAAATTTTACCAATCGAACATTAACCTACCTCCATTGTAATAAGGTTGAAAATCTATTGCAGAAATTTGACAGATTGTGGTAACTTGATGTGCTGTCGTCTGTACCTTTAGGGGATGGTGAAGTATTTAAGATATAATCTCGTCGTAATGATAGTGTGAAGGAAACCGGCAGTTATATCAGATATTTCATATTGAACAGGAATAACAAAAACGGTTAACCGCTGGACCCACAGCCATGGATGTCATTTATTAATTAGGTAAAAAGTTAAACCAGATGGTTAACAAGTCGAACGAATGTAAATAAACTTTGCTATGGATGCCTCCATAGCCAAGTCCAAGTCTATTTACATACGTTCGACAAAAAAAAAATCTGAACATTTGCACTCTTCTCCAACTGCGGAATCCAATATTCTGTCTATCTCTGGATTTGCTTACTAGAGATAGGAATTTGACATTACTTGTATGGGGCTAATGTCAAAATTCTATCTTTAGTGAGCAAATCTAGAGGTAGATAAGTTATTGGGAACGGCCGTAAATTGACATTTTATCTGGACGTAAAGACCAGCTGTGGTAATCCACAAATTATTTTTTCACCCTGGAACTCAAAAGGCTTTTGAATGGACACGACTACGTTTCATCTAGTTATTCTGATACTCCTTCACAGCGAAGGAGGCTATTTGATAATTTCCCACCTCTAAAGAAAAAATTAAAAATGGTCGTAAAACCTGTTTTTTCTTGTACAGAAAGACCCAACAACGTGGACGATATGCGGAGTCCCCCTGCCCATATGCGGGGACGAATCCCCCCGGGGCACGAACCCCCTGGCCGACTCGGTGGCTGCCGGCTTCGCAGCGCAGGCCACCTGCTTGGCTGCCGCGTTGCTGCACCAACCCCTGAGATATAAGATCACTCTGCTCGGCTCTGCTAGCAAGATATTGGATATCACCCCCGATTTGCCTGATCCGAAGTAAGTTTTTGTTGGTGTAAAATTTTCTGAACTTGATAAATGTGTTTAAAAAAATATTTGTTTGATGATGAGACAATTATATCGTCTACATTCTCCACATTGAAAAATTGTATGTCTAGATCTTATGCTAGGGATGCGATTTTAATAATAGATCCCTACTTATATTATAAAAGCGAAAGTAACAGAATGTTTGTACGGCTTTCATGCCAACACTACTTAAACAACTTAAATGGAATTTGCTACAGAAGTACTTTAGAACTTGAGAAATGACAAAAGCTACTTTTTACACGGATGCGAGAACTAGTTCTCCGGGACGCGGGTGAAACCGCGGGAAAATAGCTAGCAGAGATAGTCTGATTATACAACAGTGAAAGCGTTTTCCAAATCGATTCAGTAGCTTCGGAGCCTCGATGGTACAGAGGACACTACATCAACTTACCACAATCTCTAAAATTTCTTCAACAGATTTTCAACCTTATCACTGTTTATTATCTATTATTTCAGCATACCACTATTCGCTCGTGGCGGGGATATCACGTTGTTTCGCTACGCCTTATTCTTGCTCAACAAATGTATTGGACAATTGGTAGTTGGTCGTGGACTGCCCTTAAACGACATCAGACCTACTCTGGCTAACCTGCAGAGGCTTCTTACCACTTCTGCTAACATGTAAGTAGTGTTATCTATACTAATATTGTAAAAAGAGAAAGTAGCCGCAGTAAAGCTATTGCATAGCATTTCTTATCAACTTATGAACCTAATTATAATTATTAATTTATTTTGGGATTACGCATGCGCAGTAACGCCGATACAACCAATGCCACCTAGAGGCGAGTTGCTGAACTAAAGAGACAAGCATGATATTTCAAAAAGTCATTAAAAGTTCTGCTATTCATTGATAGATGACAAAAAACTAAAAAGTATACCGCTGTGCTGGTCGAAGTGGAGGTTTTTTCGTTACGGAATTTCTGGATTCGGACTCCACGCCCAAGGCCCGCGATAGAAGCTATGCAATAGCTTAAAAGTGTGTATGCGCTAATGTCAGGAATTGATGGACCGGTTCGAAAAATTCTTCGGAAGTGATAGATGGCCTATTTATTGTAGGTTCTAAGATAGTTATATCAGGGTGCTTAGAGTTTTCTCACTAGATGAGAGTAAAACCAGTGGCGTAAGCTAGTAACTTTACTAAGTATCACACTAATATTATAAGGGTGAAACTTTGTGAATATGTTTGTTACTTTTTCACGGGCAAACGGCTAGACCAAATTGATAAGTTTTGGTATGCAGCGAGGTTAAACCCTATATTAATACATATATAATTTATCTCGCCAAGTTCAAGCTAAGGAACTGGCTAACCAGCGCCCAGTGAGTTCCAGAAAAAATAATCCGTCATAGAGAAATAATTTCTCACTTCTATTGATCAATTATTTAATTACTGGTATAAATGAGTGTTCAAAAAATCCTCCTTTGAGTTAGGGAGTACTCTATTGTTATAAAAGCCAACATGCTTTATTAATTGTAATTTGCATGACATTTCTTTTCTTACATTTATTATACTGTTAATTTTTAGGGTTCCGTACCCAAAGGGTAAAAAGGAACCCTATTACTAAGACTTTGTTGTCTGTCTGTCTGTCTCCAGGCTGTATCTCATTAACCGTGATAGCTAGAATGCTGAAATTTTCACAAATGATTTATATCTGTTGCCGCTATAACAACAAATACTAAAACTTAAAAAAAATATATTAAGGCTGTTGATTTATATTAATTAATTGCAAAATTGTATACTAGTAGCGCCATCTATTAGAAATAATGTGCAACTTAAGTTACTCACACTTGACCATTCCTATTGTATTTTTTTCATAGATAATGGTACGGAACCCTTCGTGCGCGAGTCCAACTCGCACTTGGCCGGTTTTTTAATTTAATTGTATTGCCATTCTAGCGATTCATTTATTCATTATTATCATATTTGTGCTAATATCTGGAAAATGTAGTGGGCTGCAATATTGTTTAATTATTATTAACTATTCTTGTAACATTTATATTGTAGCTGTTTATTGTCCCTTGATGAATAAAATAAAATAAAAAAATATAGTTGGTCTACGCTAAAATGAGCTCTATATCATAGGTCGGACACCACAAAGTTGTTTGGCTCGTACAGATGGGTGGTCGACAGCCAGTGTCCCCGTACGCAATCCTTGAGGAGTCTCGTCGCTTCTGAAAGGTGCAAGTACCGCCAGTTCAATAGGTTTAAGGTATGTATCTATACTAATATTATAAAGCTGAAGAGTTTGTTTGTTTATTTGGTTGAACACCCTAATCTCAGGAATTACTGGTCCGATTTGAAAAATTATTTCAGTGTTAGATAGCCCATTTATCGAGGAAGGCTACTTTTTATCCGGGTGCGCGGGGTATTATACACGGACCACGGGTGAAGTTAGTTCATAAATTAGTCGAGACGACAGCTCATCGAGTTACCACAAACTGACAATTTATAAGATAAATATGCGTATGCCTAAAAAGCAGTTTATTAAGATAAAAGATAAACAAGTTCCAGGCATTTAGATGACAAGTTGAAATATCAAAAAAAATCCTTTATTCTTACAATTCATCTCTGCCAACTCAGTCACTCACTCACTCTATCGGCCATGAGATGGTCGTCCATTGGTCAAAATGGCGATTTGACAGCTGTGACCAATGAGCGGCCAATTCACGGCTAAGGTTAGGTTATCGTTATAGTTAAATCAAGCAGTGGAGAAATTCTATTGGTTGCTTCAAAATTTCTTTGCTTTTTCACGCTAATAATAATAATAATTTTTTCACAGGATGCCGTGGACGGCCAATCTCCGCAGTCGGCTATGAATAAAAAGCACAGACATTCTCGCAGTGTGGGCAGCTATCATGATGATCAGGTAAGATTTCTCTAAATTGTTTTATTGTTCGAAAAGCTTCTTAAAGGATGTTTTTTGTACGGTACAGACGGTACGACAGCAGGTTAACGTATACGAATCTGTCAAATTTNCTGTATCTCATTAACCGTGATAGCTAGAATGCTGAAATTTTCACAAATGATGTATATCTGTTGCCGCTATAACAACAAATACTAAAACTTAAAAAAAATATATTAAGGCTGTTGATTTATATTAATTAATTGCAAAATTGTATACTAGTAGCGCCATCTATTAGAAATAATGTGCAACTTAAGTTACTCACACTTGACCATTCCTATTGTATTTTTTTCATAGATAATGGTACGGAACCCTTCGTGCGCGAGTCCAACTCGCACTTGGCCGGTTTTTTAATTTAATTGTATTGCCATTCTAGCGATTCATTTATTCATTATTATCATATTTGTGCTAATATCTGGAAAATGTAGTGGGCTGCAATATTGTTTAATTATTATTAACTATTCTTGTAACATTTATATTGTAGCTGTTTATTGTCCCTTGATGAATAAAATAAAATAAAAAAATATAGTTGGTCTACGCTAAAATGAGCTCTATATCATAGGTCGGACACCACAAAGTTGTTTGGCTCGTACAGATGGGTGGTCGACAGCCAGTGTCCCCGTACGCAATCCTTGAGGAGTCTCGTCGCTTCTGAAAGGTGCAAGTACCGCCAGTTCAATAGGTTTAAGGTATGTATCTATACTAATATTATAAAGCTGAAGAGTTTGTTTGTTTATTTGGTTGAACACCCTAATCTCAGGAATTACTGGTCCGATTTGAAAAATTATTTCAGTGTTAGATAGCCCATTTATCGAGGAAGGCTACTTTTTATCCGGGTGCGCGGGGTATTATACACGGACCACGGGTGAAGTTAGTTCATAAATTAGTCGAGACGACAGCTCATCGAGTTACCACAAACTGACAATTTATAAGATAAATATGCGTATGCCTAAAAAGCAGTTTATTAAGATAAAAGATAAACAAGTTCCAGGCATTTAGATGACAAGTTGAAATATCAAAAAAAATCCTTTATTCTTACAATTCATCTCTGCCAACTCAGTCACTCACTCACTCTATCGGCCATGAGATGGTCGTCCATTGGTCAAAATGGCGATTTGACAGCTGTGACCAATGAGCGGCCAATTCACGGCTAAGGTTAGGTTATCGTTATAGTTAAATCAAGCAGTGGAGAAATTCTATTGGTTGCTTCAAAATTTCTTTGCTTTTTCACGCTAATAATAATAATAATTTTTTCACAGGATGCCGTGGACGGCCAATCTCCGCAGTCGGCTATGAATAAAAAGCACAGACATTCTCGCAGTGTGGGCAGCTATCATGATGATCAGGTAAGATTTCTCTAAATTGTTTTATTGTTCGAAAAGCTTCTTAAAGGATGTTTTTTGTACGGTACAGACGGTACGACAGCAGGTTAACGTATACGAATCTGTCAAATTTTACCAGTCAAAAATTAACCTACCTCCATTGTGATAAGGTTGAAAATCGATTGCAGAAATTTGACAGATTGTGGTAACTTGATGTGCTGTCGTCTGTACTTAAAGACACTTGAAAAAAAAAGTGCATTCTAAATAGTTAAAGTTCTTACTTAAAGACAAGCTGTCAAAATTTTCTTGTATTCTGTATAGGGTCAAATCGACGAATTGAGAGCTGATTTTCGTTCGGTTATCGTTAAAGATAAATGGTGCAACTGACCTTCAAAAAATGATAGTTTATAGGCTATTTTACCTGAGTTCATTCGAATTTTATAGTGATTACCATTAATCACCAAGAAACATTCATATAGATATTCATTATTTTGTGTTGTTTTCATGTCATTAAATGTAAGTTCTTTATTTTTTTATATTTTTGTAGTAAGTCGTTTTGTAGAATTAAAATAGTTTTTTTTTGTACAAAAAATTGCTTATAGTCTGGCAACACACGATTGATCAGACTACATAGAAAAATAATAGTAAAATCATGTGTATTGTTAAAATAAAGTATAGAGAACGCATTATTTTCATTCAGTAGTAAGTTGATAGTATGTAGGTACTGTAAACACTCATTTTCATATCGATACCTTATTCTAAATCGATATAGTTTTTATTAATTCATTCGATATTTTATCCCCAGGAGCTCCCAACACTAGAAGATTCAACGACTTCGATAATGGGCAGTGAATCAAACATCTACAACATGAAACTAACACAAGTCGACAACTCGGACTTGGCCAAAAGCCTCAAGTCTCACAATTCTGACTCAGAAATACTCAGACTAAACGAAAACGAACAAAGTCAGACCAAAGTAGTATTTACGTTAGGTGACAACTCTACTATCGATGTAAGCCAGCAACTAGTAAGACTATCGACAAATAATCAAGACGAGTTCATCACATCACTAGTAGGTGAAAACGTTAAAAAGATATGTACGGAAATAACAGATTTTTGCTCAGCGGACAAAATTCATGAAGGCTTAGACATTGCTAAGCATTTAGAATTAGATATAGCTAAAAATGTTGAAGAAATTGATATAGCTGAATATTTAGAGAAAAAAGCGAGCACGGAAGACGCGACCGTTTGTGATGAAACTTGTGCAGAAGTAGTAGATGTTATTGTCATACCGAGTGCCGAAGCTATTTTGGATACAGGGCAAAGTAGTATAGAAGTCGAAACTATTCAGAACGATGCTAAATAGTTCCGTCTAACTGTTTTTCTGTTATTGAGAACATTGGTTGGTCCTTATAAACAAATTAATTTTATTTTGTCCTAAAAAATAAATCCTGGCCAATCCTGTAAATGAAAAGTCGTGTTTAAGCAGATTATACTGAAATACTAAATTCGATAATTAAGAAGAGCTCGTGGCTAAGGCACGATAAATTGGTGGGTCTCGGCTGTCATTTGAATGTCTTTGGCAGTCGTTACGGGTAGTCAGAAGCCAGAAGGTCTGACTACCAATCTTACCTACTAAGGTATCGGGTGCGGGTAACTTGGTTGAGAAGGTCAGAGAGACAGTCAAAGCCCACAACTTCAATGACTAGAGCTAGAGGTTTTTTCTATATTTTGATGAGGTCCAAGAATTTGAAAGTATAGGATAGTGCCAATAGAATGAGTATAGTTATCTATACTAATATTGTAAAGAGGTAAAATTGTTTGTAAATTTGTAGGTTTGTTTGTAGGGGGTAACCTCTGGAAGTAATGAACCAATTTTAAAAATTGTTTCAATGGTAGAAAGCTACCTTCGTGAGTTCTATAGTCTATATTTTATCCGGGTATGGGCAGTATTCCCCACGGGACGCGAGTGAAACCGCGGGAAAACGGCTAGTATTGAATTAAAAAAAATGATGTTTGAAAAGCCAAATTCATGAATTCGTCCAAAATCTGGAATTTTTGGACATTTCGGTTTTATTCAAAAATACGGTTGTCAAGTATTTTGTGATAGTATATCCTATTCAAATGACAATATTATAATGAATTGAAAAAGTTATTTCAATTTTGACCAATACGGCTGCCATTTTGTTAGGTAATAGGTTTTGTATTGAAAAACATCGAGTAGAGATTATTTGTTGAAAACCCCTTCTTATTTTCAGATTGTTCATTGGTTAAAGTTGCCAGAAATTTGATTTAATTTTGATTTGATTTAACGCCCTTCTTTTTCTTATTAAATAAATATCAAAGTATTTAGCAGGCTAAACTATTCATATAGACTAGTTACTCACCCTGGCACTGGTATAAATTATATACCTAAACCTACTTCATGAATTACTTTTATTGTAAAATCTGCATGCAAATCGTTTAGATTTTTTTTAAATATATCGCAAACAGGCGAAGAGTATTGTGTTATAATAAGTATGTTTAATATTATTATGCAGTGACATATTCTTAATGGATGCAAATTCGATCATACTGTCATTAAGGTCAAAGTGCACCGAGAAGATAAACGTCGGTTTTCGTAAAACAACTGTTTACTACAATTTTTCCCATTCAATTTTCAAAGTTAACTATTGTTTTTAAGAAAAACGGTCGTTTAAGTTCCCGGTTAACTTAAGCCGAAATAGTAATAAACCTTTCTACAGTTCCCAATGTTCCCAGTGAAAGTATGCACACGATTTTAAAATGTATTGACGGGCTTATTTTGACAATAGAGTAGTTTCTGTTTTTTTAAGATTTAAGCAGCTTTTAAGTATCGATAGAGCAGTGTTGTTTTCCTTAAAAGTTTTAATTTAAACTTATATACGCTCGTTTTCATAGTGATGTCCCTCTGTGTCTTGTTTTATGTCGATGTTGTTACAGCAAGCCTGGCATCATTTTTAAGTTTTAGTTGTTTAAGTCGGTAAATTGAGTCGTATCAAATATAAGTTATACGTTGAAACCTAAAGCAAAGTTTGGCTCTACAAGCAGGATAGGGACTACAAAGCTTACATCGGTAATGTCTCTATTTTATTTCTTTAACGCTGGGTTGCTCGATTTAACTTTAAGTTAACCTTAGCCGGCCGTAAAATGTCGTAATGTTAAAATTTCGACGTGACAGTTGTATGACCAATGGGCGGTCCTTAAGCGGCCGGGTAAGGTAAGGCTAAATCGAGCAACCCAGGTTAAAACTAGGAAATATCTTAACCCTAGAAGTTTACAGACTAGTGTATTTTCTTTACTTTTTAATACGCCAGTCTTATGAGCTTGTTCATAATACGTGATCGGGACTGAAAATTGGTTATGTCACAATTAAATATTTATCGATAAAATTATCGATATCGGTGCTAGACCGTTTCAAACACTAACGGCTAGTTTCATAGGTTCCAGATAAAGCTCTAGATAGTTGTCTGACAGATCATGCCATAGAAGAGTTATAAAAAATATAAAAAAATCTAGGGCACTATGTGTCAGATAGCTTTTTCAGACCCTGTAAAACTAGCCGTAGACGTTGATGAATGATCGATGCAATAAAAATAACAATAAGAGACAATTTGTGTTCATTGTCAATAATCGAAATGAAATAATTGAAGAGTGATGGTTGCCAGAAACGAAAATATAATACTTTTTGGAAGAAAAAGTTTGCTGCGATTCGTTAAAAAATTGGTTATGGTAACCCATCCCTAGCTTGGACCTGGCTATGCCTTAACTTCAGTGTTGTAGATAAAAATATAACTTTCGGCAATAACATTTTTTTTAAAGAAATACTTTTAAAGGAAAACTGATAATTCCTACTTAAAATTCCGGACCGGATTTTATTTTTGAATTTAAGGGCTGGTTAATATTAGATAGGTATATTTATTACATATTCACGAAAAAAACGTATTTTTCTTTATTCAATCACACCACTGAAGTTAAGTTTTCGGAAATAACGAAATAATTCGTTTATAGGTACAGACGACAGCAGGTCAACGTATACGAATCGAACGAATCCGTCAAATTTTGCCAATCGAATATCAACCTTCCGCTTTTATGATAAGGTTGAAAATCGATTGTAGAAATTTGACAGTGTGGTGGAACTTGATGTGCTGTTGTCTGTACATCGTGCCTAGTAATGTAATGTCTTGTATAAATGTATGTACATTGTAAATATGTATTGGATACTCTACTTGTATTGCGTCTTTCATAATCCGCTGTTGTTATAATTAAATATTTATTTCAATTCCACATATCGTTTCATTTACCTTAATAGATACAGACTAGAACAACCTACCTGAATCTCTCAAATTTTACCAATCAAACATTAACCTTCCACTGTTGCGATAAGGTTGTAAATCTATTGGAGAAATTTGACAGATAATGCTAGGTTAATTTGCTGGCGTCTGTACTATTCTAGGTTCCTAGACAGACCCACAAAATATTATCTATAATCACATTCGATATAGCAGTCATTTGTTTTGATATAAACCCACCTGCTTTTCCCAGAGAAAAATACATTGAATGGAAAATTTGAAAATTTGTAGACCAGCGTACAATTTGTAATGTCTAACCTCTCACGCGGATAACACGTGTGAGAAATGGAATTTTATAATCTGTATTTCATACTTCTTTACATAATATACCTGTGTAAATCAACAGTAGTTAAAGAAATAGAGGCTTACATAATGAATGCAATGACATTTAAATTGAATGTTAAAGCAATAAACCCCGGGATCGATCAAGTGTTTCTCAGTCAAAATAAAGCCGCCCAATATTGATGGAGCTCCGGCTAGTATAGAAGCACAACATTTTATATTGTATAGCACCAGAACAAAGGTCTCACTAAACTGGCCAGTATATAGCCCAGCGAAAATATAAATAGCGCGCCACCGGCACGCATGCGCGTTCTCGATCTGTTCTAAATTCAAATAGTCCGGCGCTCGAGCAGCCCGGACGTTTGAAAATCGAATTTTAAATCCTAAATTCGAAATTCCAATCTCGACTCCGACTGGAAAGGCCACTGATTGGTACAATTTGTTTATGGTACGTGTGATTATTCGAATTTAGAATCATTAGTGTTGTGAACGGTGAAAAATGTGTGAACAGTGCGTGCAGCGTTGATTCCAGAAAAAACGGATTTATTTGTGCGTTTTGACGCATGTGGTAAGTACATTTTTTGCTTATTTTTGTAATAAAATTAAGTATTAATTAGAAAAATTAAGAAATTATTAAAAAATACAACTTGGTTTAACTATGTGACTCAAAAATCTAGAATAAAACCTTGTTACATAACTATAAATAATTCGTTGCCCAGGCAATACATTTAATTAGGCAATTTGGCTGAGCGCCGGGCTTACTGTACAATCTGTAGGTCATGTAATTAATGTATTGATAGCATATAAAGTGCTTTGACACTTGATAGTCTGTCTATGTGCAAGGTAGAGTAATCTCAATTGCCAACATACCTGTAGCAATTTTAACTAACATATTAGGGACAAAAAGAGACAATTCAGACTTGTCTAATGATAGGAAGCAGTAATAGGCCATATTTTAATTATTGTAATACCTGTTTATTTTATTGAAAAAATATTCTTATTCTTGAAATCCAATATTCCTTTAGAATGTTTATTACATAAAGTTATAGATATTCCATATGTATGTATACTGTATACGTATATAACAAGGTAAGTTTCATTAGCTTTTGGCATATAATTGTAAAATACCTTTGTAAGTAATTTTCTTTTTGTAAATATTTATGTTAATTAAGATTGTGTATACTCAATACCAATAAAGAACGTACTCAGTGCAAAAAAAAAATAACTGCTGTAAGTAATTAATTAAGATTAGACATGAATTATTTTAAACATCGGTTGAGGCTCAGTTCATCCAACTCTAGTATTTTTAAAGCTACCTGTTTCTTATACGGATGTGTAACTAAATATATCACTAGTACATGTATTATTTAACCAAGTCTCCTGCTGCGTTTGTCTGTCAGTCTGTTCTTGAAACAAAAGCTCGTATAGTTTAGTTAAGTGGATCTAAAAGCCTGTTACAAAATAACCATAACAAAAATTTTAAGAAACTTCTAGAGCGATGTCAAGCTTCTTTTCCACTTTTTTTCAATGGAAGTTGTTTTTTTTTTGTGAAAAGCTTTGTACAGGCGACAGGTTGACCTAACCTACCCGAATNCCTACCTGAATCTCTCAAATTTTACCAATCAAACATTAACCTTCCACTGTTGCGATAAGGTTGTAAATCTATTGGAGAAATTTGACAGATAATGCTAGGTTAATTTGCTGGCGTCTGTACTATTCTAGGTTCCTAGACAGACCCACAAAATATTATCTATAATCACATTCGATATAGCAGTCATTTGTTTTGATATAAACCCACCTGCTTTTCCCAGAGAAAAATACATTGAATGGAAAATTTGAAAATTTGTAGACCAGCGTACAATTTGTAATGTCTAACCTCTCACGCGGATAACACGTGTGAGAAATGGAATTTTATAATCTGTATTTCATACTTCTTTACATAATATACCTGTGTAAATCAACAGTAGTTAAAGAAATAGAGGCTTACATAATGAATGCAATGACATTTAAATTGAATGTTAAAGCAATAAACCCCGGGATCGATCAAGTGTTTCTCAGTCAAAATAAAGCCGCCCAATATTGATGGAGCTCCGGCTAGTATAGAAGCACAACATTTTATATTGTATAGCACCAGAACAAAGGTCTCACTAAACTGGCCAGTATATAGCCCAGCGAAAATATAAATAGCGCGCCACCGGCACGCATGCGCGTTCTCGATCTGTTCTAAATTCAAATAGTCCGGCGCTCGAGCAGCCCGGACGTTTGAAAATCGAATTTTAAATCCTAAATTCGAAATTCCAATCTCGACTCCGACTGGAAAGGCCACTGATTGGTACAATTTGTTTATGGTACGTGTGATTATTCGAATTTAGAATCATTAGTGTTGTGAACGGTGAAAAATGTGTGAACAGTGCGTGCAGCGTTGATTCCAGAAAAAACGGATTTATTTGTGCGTTTTGACGCATGTGGTAAGTACATTTTTTGCTTATTTTTGTAATAAAATTAAGTATTAATTAGAAAAATTAAGAAATTATTAAAAAATACAACTTGGTTTAACTATGTGACTCAAAAATCTAGAATAAAACCTTGTTACATAACTATAAATAATTCGTTGCCCAGGCAATACATTTAATTAGGCAATTTGGCTGAGCGCCGGGCTTACTGTACAATCTGTAGGTCATGTAATTAATGTATTGATAGCATATAAAGTGCTTTGACACTTGATAGTCTGTCTATGTGCAAGGTAGAGTAATCTCAATTGCCAACATACCTGTAGCAATTTTAACTAACATATTAGGGACAAAAAGAGACAATTCAGACTTGTCTAATGATAGGAAGCAGTAATAGGCCATATTTTAATTATTGTAATACCTGTTTATTTTATTGAAAAAATATTCTTATTCTTGAAATCCAATATTCCTTTAGAATGTTTATTACATAAAGTTATAGATATTCCATATGTATGTATACTGTATACGTATATAACAAGGTAAGTTTCATTAGCTTTTGGCATATAATTGTAAAATACCTTTGTAAGTAATTTTCTTTTTGTAAATATTTATGTTAATTAAGATTGTGTATACTCAATACCAATAAAGAACGTACTCAGTGCAAAAAAAAAATAACTGCTGTAAGTAATTAATTAAGATTAGACATGAATTATTTTAAACATCGGTTGAGGCTCAGTTCATCCAACTCTAGTATTTTTAAAGCTACCTGTTTCTTATACGGATGTGTAACTAAATATATCACTAGTACATGTATTATTTAACCAAGTCTCCTGCTGCGTTTGTCTGTCAGTCTGTTCTTGAAACAAAAGCTCGTATAGTTTAGTTAAGTGGATCTAAAAGCCTGTTACAAAATAACCATAACAAAAATTTTAAGAAACTTCTAGAGCGATGTCAAGCTTCTTTTCCACTTTTTTTCAATGGAAGTTGTTTTTTTTTTGTGAAAAGCTTTGTACAGGCGACAGGTTGACCTAACCTACCCGAATCTGTAAAATTTTACCAATCGAACATTAACCTTCTACTATAGCGATAAGGTTGAAAATCTATTGAAGAAATTTGACAGATCGTGGTAATTTAATGTGCTGTCCTCTGTACTCATATCGTATGCGCAAGTTATATCGACAAATATTTTAGCGTTGCTTAATCTTGTTAACGATTGATTCGCGCGGCTCTGACTTAGCCACTCTTACCTGGGCAATCCGGTGCCCGTAAATATTTGGTACAACTCCGATGGCCGTGTAATTATACCAAATGAGTTATACGATCAAACGAAATAGCCTATCTTTTATTGGCTATTCGATAATTAGTAATGCAGGTGCTTATAACCATGGATTGTGGCCAAACCCTTTGTGTTATTACACATATAGATATTCGTTGAATCATCATAAAGGTTAGATGAGTAAATCGACTTAAATATAGCTAGGTTTGAGCTCGATATTAATATTGTTCCCTTGTTAACACTAATTTCGCCATATCTGCGCTGGCCCTTATAGATTTGTATAAAATAATGTGGACCAATTTTAGTGTGGATTTTATTTAAAATTAGTTTTTCCCCGCGATTTAACCTCGTCCCAAAGATTTTCCTACAAAATATAACTTTCCAGTAGAGAAATATTTTTTTAAATCGGTTCAATAGTTTCGGAGCCTCGTGCTTTACAAACAAACAATTTTTTTCCTCTTGGCACTATTTAAGATTAATAAGTCTTTCTTTTGGAAATAAGTTTACCTGTTCAAACTATAGATTTTTGGCTTTATTTGAGTTGATTTCAGACGAAAGTTTTACTAAACAAATATGTCTTTTTTTTAATATATTTTTGACCGACAGCTCAATCTCATAAGATATTTTAATACCAGCTTGATATGAATCCTTAATAAAATTTTACGATACTCAAGAAAGAGCTTTTAATCTATTCTTCTCAAAGGATCTTGGTTCGTAAAATCTCAGCTCCGGTTAATCTGTTTAATGTGTGACGTAATTGAACCAAGTCGTTGTCTCCAAGTCCCTGACACGTTTTACCCAATTGTGCCAAAAGTAGGTTATGTTTTCAACAAAGTAAGTAAGTACATGCCAAGTTGGTCAATTTTGCCTTTTTGGCTATACTAAACTGGTTGGTCTAGAATGGGTTATTGAGATGTAAGAATAAGATAGATGGATTTAAAAAGGTTGCTATACCATACGCCTAAATGTTTTTTGGGAAAATTGAGAATTTTCACTACTTACCTCATTTAAGTTTTTTTATTTGTTTAACTCTAACTTTTCTTATAATTCGCATAAGTTAACAAATGGTAAAACTGAGAGTTGAAAATCTTTTGTAGAAATTGGCAGATTGTGATAACTTGATGTGCTGTCGTCTGTACATAAAACCCGTGATTACGCTAATTGATAGTTCTAATAAAGGGGAAATCTAAAATAATTGAGTATCGACTTTTAGTTCTGAGAATTAAATGGGAATTTCCTACAATAACATAGCGAAGGGAAACCCTTCATTACTGTAGTACATCACCGATATATGTCGTGTACTGTACATGTCACCGTAAAATTGTAATCGCAATATATCTCGCGAGATTGCAAACTGTCAAAATAGAATACCTATTTTGAATCTCGCGAGTGAACTGCACCGAACTGTTTAGTTTTTAACATATTATTAAAAGCAATAAAAACAGACAAAATACAATCTGCAAGGGTAGAGGAAGGTTCAAAGAGAACGTCACTATGAAATCAAATTCAAAAAGCATTTATCCAAAGTAGTCTGAAAACAGCACTTTTCGAACGTCAAAATTACATGAGACAGCCCCAAAAACGCCCGCTCTTCACCACTACCTATGTGTTTTTGCTGGGAAGAAGAAGTGGCGCAACAAACTCCCCAGCAACGGAAGACGATAAAAGTCTTTGCACAGCAGAAATGAAAATGGCAACCTAAGTTAATCAACCCATAACTAAATGGCCCCTATCTATATATATCCTGACTCCCGTTATACTTCTCGCTTTGTAACTCGATATATAGACAATCAGATCTGCGACTTCACTCGGTTCCGACATTTCTCCCAGTTTGAAGGACTGAGCAATATCTTTCCAATCTCCTTTTACACCAGCTTTTTCGAATATCTCTGTTTTTGTTGGTCCTGGACAAATATTGTTTACTCTTACGCCGTGCGGTGCAAATTCCAGAGCTGCGCCGAACATGAAGTGGTCGAGACCGGCCTTCGATATGCAGTACGGCATATACTTAGAGTTACCGGCGTACGTGCGCCCTAAGATACTGGATACATTGATGACATTGCCCTTCGTCTTCAACAGGTGTTGAGCTGACAACATAGTAAGTTGGACGCACGCTCTAAGGTTAACGGCTAGCACTTTGTCGTAACTTGATAATACATCACCCTTAATAAGAGAGCCAAACGTCAATATTCCCGCATTGTTGACGAGTACGTGTATTTTGCCAAATTTTTCAATAGTTGCTCTAACCAATTCCTTCAATTGATCTTCTTGGGTTACGTCTGTTTTAACACACAGCGTCTTTGCACAATTTTCTTCGCAAATTCTTGCTATCTTATCTAGATTTTCTTGGTTTAAATCTGCAAGGACTATATTTGAGCCTTCATGAGAATATGCGATGCATGTAGCGGCTCCGATTCCCAGGCCGGCTCCTGTCACGATCACTACCTTATCATCCAATTTCAAGTTGCTTTTTCTGCGTTGCGCCAAGTAAAGAGGCCAAGCAATCTGTATTGGACGTAGTCGCAGCGATTTCGATAGCGCAGCATTATTGGCGAAGCGACGAAGCATTTTTAAGTATTTGGTGTGGTTTTATCAACGTGGCCAAAGTGAACTCGTCGTGGCCTACGTGAATTACGACGTGAAGATCTTCCTAAATAATTTGGAGAAATTGGATAACTGGATACGGCTTTATAGTGGTGTTCATTAATAATACTATTAATTATATTCAGTACTCTGAATTACATCTATACTAATATTATAAAACTGAAGAGTTTGTTTGTTTGTTTAAACGCGCTAATCTCAAGAACTACTGGTCCGATTTGAAAAATTCTTTCACTGTGAGATAGCCCATTTATCGAGGAAGGCTATAGGCTACTATTTTTATATACTATTTTTATCGGGTGCGCCGCAGTAGTTTCCACGGGACGCGGGTGAAACCGCTGGCGGAAGCTAGTGTGTTATAAGGTAATGTTTCGACTAAGTTTCTAATACTTGTTAAGGTTGGTACTACCTATTTATTTACTTAGATTGTTATAACCAAATAATTTTATTTATTTGCAGTTAACTAGCTTCATTGTTAAACTAAGCAGAAACTAGCTGCTTTACTTATAAAAATAGTTAAGCATTGTTTAGCTTAATTAATGTTACCGTCACTGTCTTTCGTTTTATTATTGCGCTTTGTGTGATAGTGACAGCAACAGTGATTAAGCTAAACAATGCTTAACTATTTTTATAAGTAAGGCCGTTAGTGTTTTACACATAATAAGTGTTTTTTTTTTCATACATCTTAAGGAGTTATTTTAGATTTTCTGTTGAGTTTTCATCTGTAGAAGTTAGTATTAAACAATCTATTACGTAGGTTACTCCTAGTTAATAGTTAGCTAATATACTTTAACTTGTTATATTTCCTTATTTTTACAGTGCAAGACATTGTTTAGTTTGTGAGACATTGGTATTAACTTATTTTATAAACTTGCAGTGTTATTAATACCGGTCTCGAAAATGACAAGGAGTCAGTCAGAAAACGCGCGAGTTGCAAGGGTCATTTGACAGCATTTACCAACTACGTCAATGAGTTGGATGATTCATCGGATCTATAAGTGTGAAGTTAAAAGGCGCGTTGGCCCTTGGATGTGGGACTACCTTGTCATGGCGAATTACTCCGTGTTTCGGAAGGCACATAAAATTGGTGGGTCTCGGCTGTCATTTGAACAGTCTAACAGTTCCTTACATCTCCCACTGCAAGAAACTGGGTCGGATAGCTAATAATGACCTGGGAGCGCATCTCCTACCATCCTGGGATATTAAACACATCCTGATCTCTCGCTGGTCGTGTCGGATTGCCGTCCCATCGGGTTATGAGAGTGAGGGAATAGGGAGTGCACCTGTGTCTGCGCAAATGCTTGTGCACTTTAATATGTCCTGCGCAGCTGGCTGATCTCCTTATATGAGAACAGCCGCCGTGGCCGAAATCGGCTACGACGCCATCATTAAACACATTGATTGCACTTTTAAAGGTTGCAACTGTTCAATTGAGTTAATCAGGGTTGCTAGCTGCAGGTGTTAAAATAGCTTTATTAGTCGTTCGGCCAGTTTCACATACTGACATAATGCTGTAGAAAAAAGCAGACAAAATTAAAAACATTTATCTGTCAATTAATTATCTAGAACTTTATCTGGCAGCTCTGAAACTGGTCCGTAGAGTAAGAAATTACTCAAAAAAGTGAAATTAGTTTACCAATTTTAATGATTTACATATTTCATACTAAACCTACCTACCATCATTACCTTCAACAGCGACAGCACTGAGAATTGCTTCCGATGGCTCCAATAAAAAAAAAACATTATTAGAAAAAGTAAAAAGAAAAATAGGAAACTAAGTCTCGCGCCCGGAAAGAAGTTGGTTATCTCGTGTTTCCAAAGTACCTTGAATAAGTGCATAATTTCATTTGAGCTTTCAAAATTCACAGACAATATTTTCAATAAAGCGATAAAAACGTCGTGCTCGTCGTTAAATTACCTACATACCGGGGTAATTTATCAACGCTAGCAACACCGGTTACAGCGAAAGCTTTATCGCTTTGCAGATTTCAGTTTTCTGCGGCACACGGCCGCGGTGAGACGTGCGCTCGACGTCAATTTTCGTCCAAAGTCCTACCAATAAATAACAATTAGTTCTTCGTAGTTTTGTGTCGTGTACCATAAAATTTTTGTGTGTGTCTGTGTTTGTGTTTTGTGTATGTAGTGGTGACAAGTGATGTTAAAATGGTTTGTTCTGTTATGTTTATACTGTAATGTTAGTTTTAGAATTAAATAAAGTAGAGCTAATTGTAGTTTTCCGTGTTTTAGGTCACCAGGCTCGGTTTTGTTGCAAACTTTTTTATTTATTTATGAAGTGGAAAGTTATTTTGTAATTGCCCTATTTTGCAAAGGAAACTTTTTAGTAGTAAGTCTTCGTTTCCTGTTAAGAAGTTGGAAAACTGCATTTTACTGTAAAATTCTGAAACAAAGAACTGGTAACAAAGTTATTTGCATAAGGAAATTTATTCGGGCGTCAACTATTTTGGACTCTATTTTCAGAGCAAGATGGTTGAAAATCGTTCAGCAGTTTCGCTAGGTCGTAAATGGCAGTTTATCCACTATTTATGCTTGTGAATTTGTAAGTTTAAACATTTTATGCCTTGGAGATAACTGAAGGTCTGGCGTTTAAGTCATGTAAAATGGTGGCGTTTGTCCCAAGTATTGAGGATATTTTAAATTTATTTTTGAGTTGAAGGTTTTCACTACAGATGTGTTTTTCATTGATATTATTACTGCAGGATACTATTAACTTTACATTAGCTCTTAGCACCTAGACCATTTTATGTTATCATTAACCGATTTTAAAAAAGAAGGTTCTCAGTTTGTTTAAGCAGGAGTAAGCTATAAATATCAGAAAATATCTGCTCAGACGGTCAGTCATCATAGGGGTGGATTTAGACAGGTTTTTGAAATCGATGGAACGAACAATTTTTTTTTTATTTTAAGACTCAAGCTCGTCATAGGTCTACTGGGTTTCCCAAGAGCGATAGTTGGATACTAATTGGTGACTATGAGGCCTTAGAGGTCTCGTGCTTGTAGTCTGTATAACCTGAAATTTATGGGCATTCATCAACTTTGTTTGACCTTTTCCTAATTTATTTGGCATTGAGAACTTTCGCCAATACATGAATTAAATTAACAGATATGGAAATGACGTACAAACGGATACGATACGCGATTAGACAGTGATGATCAATTTATATTCGTTGTCGAAGTAAATGATTGTGGAACTCCTATATAGAACCAAAATCTCCAAGACTTATCACGTAGAATAGAATCTTGACAATTACGCATATTGCATAAAGTAAGTTGATGAAAACTGCTTGAAAATCCTTTCAGTAGTTTTTGAGTTTATCCTGAATATACAGTACAGACAAACAATATTTTAAAATAACTTGATTTTGTTGATTTATTTGCTATAGCTCTAAAGCAGTATGCGTGTAATGAAAAAATTGAACTGTCAGGGAACTCATCATAACGCGAAAGCACTATAATAGGTCTTCTGTATGATTTATGCAAAAAATATTGAAATTATTGAATTAGTATGGCCAACCATCCTAGTCTAGGGCAGCCCCTTCGTTGCTCACTTGTTGAATAATATAAGGCAAGGTGCATCGGCCTACCCTTACCTATAACTACTTAATGTGCTATTTCCTTCAGCATGATTGCGTGGGTAGTATGACATAGTATAATTTTAGATCGACATGGAACTATTTTTAAACAAACTTTGTTGCCAAAGAGAAAGTTGGTGGAGATATTTCATTATAATCGTGACGTCACGCTTGAAGGGTTGGGCAAACGCGTGTGACATGAAAAAAAATATGGATAATTAGATGATTATTAATGTAATTAAAAATTAGTATTGATTGTTGAAATCAAAAACAGAAATAACACTGCTATTGATTTCCAAAAGCAAACTATCTTGTTCTTGCCCTGTTCCCAATTTTATTTGAGCTCGGTGCAATATGTTTTCCTCTTAGATAAATGAATATATAAATTCATTTATCTAAGATTTTCCTCTTCCATTCCTCTCTGTCACCCGTCGTACTGACATTCACTCCCTTATTCATGTCATCTTTCAAACAAACCATCCATCTTTGCTTCGATCTTCCTTTCCCTCTCCATCCATCCAAATTCATTACACACTACCAAAGGTAAGTTGTATTGGTATTTTTCCATCATATACGACTATGTCCTAGTTAAAGCCAGTATCGATATTAAGTCCAAATTGATGATGAAAGGCACGCCCCCATTATACTTTCTGATACTTAGACCCATGGACGTATATAAGGGGGGTGTTTTGGGTGTCCGAACACCCCCCATTCATATCTGTCTTTCTTGTCCAACAGAAACAAATTACATGCACCGCGCCGATTTTAGAAAACAAACTTATATAAAAACGTAATATTTTAAATCTATTACTCTAAACTTTCAACTTTGTTGCTTTTGAATAAATATTGCAATACATACATTACATATAACTTTCTTTAAAGGCACCTACTTAGAGCAGAGGCAGCGCTAGGCGTCGGCGACGTCGGCGACCGCCGACGGCCTCGCGCTTGAGGGGGCCTCGCAGAAAAACTAGTTACCTATCTATTTTCGTTTCGCCAATCGCGTTTGATCCTCGAACAGATAAAAAATTTTCGCGCTCGCTTCGCTCGCGCATTAATATGACATAGTCTGTATTTTTCTTTGCTTTATGCCACCACAAATTAAAACAAATGGCGGCAATTTCAGCTTTACAAAGCTTTTTTTTTCGATGTTAACACGTCGAGCTGGAAAAATTTCGCGCTCGCTTCGCTCGCGCATTCATATTTTTGGCTTTCTACTTCTTTGCTTCATAAATTATACATAAGGTACCAAAATTGTGTGACAACCCAATCACCCTCCCCCCTCTGGCCACAGCAACAAGGGCCTCGCGAATTCGATTTCGCCGACGTACACATTCGGTCTAGCGCCGCCACTGACTTAGAGTAATACATATATTATAGATTACCTACGACTACACTTGCGCGTTATAGTTGCAGGCAACGTTTAATTTGTGAATGATAGATTAAATTGGCGTTAAAGCTCTGTTTTTTATTTTGGGGACCCCCCCCTTGTCAAAGCTATAGCTACGTCCGTGCTTAGACCAAAGGAAATGGATAGTTAGGCCCAATTTTGGAGGTTCCAGATAAACTTCTTCATGGCTATCTGATGGATAATGCCATAGAAATGTTTCTAATTTTGACAACCTTTCTACGACATCTGTCATCATCATTCATAACTTTATCTGCAAACTCAGAAATAGGACCTTACACTTCTGCTTATCCCTTTAGGGAAATATACACGTGATTTCATGCAGGTTGGCACCCAGGGTTATTGCAACCTTAAAGTAACATATTAACCATATAAATATTCATGCCGCACCATAATATCCCGTAGGCATATAATTAGGAGCCGTTGTTGGTGGCATGCATATTCATGAAACTATTAAGCTAAGAAGACTTTCAAAATAGAATTAAGTGCCTATATGTTTCCCTTATTCTAGTAATTTCTTTAGATCCTTGAAAGCTGTTTTCGGTTTTTGAAGTCTAAAATTATCTGTTGATGACTCCGAAAGATCTAAACTCTTCGTATCAGTCTTGTTCTTCCATATTTTATAGTATCATAATTAAGAACTCTGAAACTTTTTCGAGGTTTTCAAAAATCTTGAGGAAACTCTTGCAATTAGATAAAATTAATTAGGTAACTTGGTTGATTTATGAGAAGACACTACCGCTGAGAAAAAACCACGACGTAATTTTCTAAATATTACCTTAAAAATATACTTGTAAGTCCCGTAACAAACAATAATATACAGTTTTGTCAAAAACTTTGTAGGACTACCTTTTTAGATAAAGGGTCAAGAGGACTACCCTTTAAAAATCCCTTACACTCTGAATCCTAAATCCATAGTCCCTTAGAAAACCCTATAAAAGAGAGGCAGAGATTCGATTTGAGAGAATTCAATTTTAGTTGGAGGGGTAGTCGTTTGGATTAAATTTCACACTCCAAATATGTACAAAGCTGAAGTTAAATGAAGTTTATCATAACAAAATGCGTGGTACTAGGCCTTTTGTGATTAACTATCAAAAATAAACATGTGGAAGCTTGTATTAAGCAATATATACCTGTTTATACTCTTAATTTAATGTTGTTATTAGTTTGTAAGATTTCTTTAAATTGAAAATTCTATATTGGAAAGATTATTCATCAATCAATTAAATTTTAATCATAAGTAGATCCACATAGCAAAAATCGCAAAAAGCAATTTTTAGCAGACAGCCTTTAGATGGATTATGCAAAGACATTGTAGGATAACTGCTTTCTGATGTCTTTTTTCTGAACACTGGCGCTGTTTTCTACCTTTCTGTTTCTTTTAACATGATGGTTAGCCAATCCTTACCATCTTCATCCAACCGTCGCACATTACATGTGGCCCAAATGACCCTTTTTTGTAAAGTGCCACAAAGTCGGCCTAATTCGATTCAGTATTATGCGAAGGTTTTGTAACTATGTATTTTGAATTTACAAACTAGTGTTTTTAAACTGTATCCACTTTTGAAACGAAGCTGAAATCTTACCTGAAATAATGCTGAATAAATACTACTACTAGCTGAGAAGAGAGTGAAGGAATAGGGAGTGTACCTGTGTCTGCGCAAATGCTTGTGCACTATAATATGTCCTGCGCAGCTGGCTGATTTCCTTATATGAGAACAGCTGCCGTGGCCGACAATCGGTATTGGACTACTAGCTATTGCCCACGGTTTTACCAACATCCCGAAGGAACTACTGCCCATATCTGGAGAAAATGGAGCCTATTATGCTAATTCAAGTCTAAGTCATAAAAGTGCGAAGTTCCACCAGAATCCGCTCACTCGTTTTTGCGTTAAATAACAAACATCTAAACTTTCACGTTTGTAACATTAGTGTGACCTCGTATTCCTCTAGGTTCCTGTCCATCACTGCAACTACTCTTGAAACAGTATTTTCGTCTCTTCTATCTATACATGTCTATATATTATAATAAAACAGTAAAAAAATCGTGTCTGTACATTACATATTTTTACAAAACAAAATATGTAGGGTTATTAAGAAATGAAAAAAGTGTAAGAATTCGAAAAAAAAAATGGTCTGTTTGTATATTTGTATGTTTGAACGTTTGTCTGTTTGCACACGCTAATCTCAGGATGCACTGGACGGATTTTGATGAAACTTGGCAGACATATAGCTTATATATCAGAATAACATAATTATAGGCTACTTTTTATCCGGGTACGGGAAATAGTTCCCTCGGGAAGCGGGTGAAGCCGCTGGCAGAAGCTAGCCTATTAATAACCGAACTGCTGTGAATTACAGGAACTCTAAGAGAGAACTTGTAGAAACTAATCGTGTATCCACAATTAGATCTGTTTCTCCTGAGGCGGCGACTATTTTTACGTACACTGAATTGGGTCAACTCTTGTTCGACATAAAGTAGTTTGGCTTGGAAAGTTTATGGCGTGTTTTAATGGTTCCTGTCTTTATTTGGGGGGTGAGTTACGGTTTAAGAAGGGCTGTGGTATTGTAAGTAATTTAATCTGAAGGAAAGAAGAATAGGGTGGTTCTGTAATCTGTAATCGTAAATAGAAATATTTTTGACGATGTGACTGAATTATGGTGGGTATTATTTTATTGTCGGGTTTCGTAGGTAAATTCCGTAGGTAAAAACACTGCTTCTCAGCTTCATTCGGTTAGACTGGAAGCCGACCCCAAGAAAGTTGGGAAAAGGCTAGGCAGATGATGAGTTTCGTAGGTAAATTGGGTCAAAAATTTGGAAACAAAGTATAGCCACAAGCCATTCCTTACCTGAAGTTTGTTAACAGATGTTTGCGGTAAAATGTTATACATATAGTTTTTTTTTTGTATACAAGTAGGTACGGTATTTTCGGAGTATTGTCCTGTAACAAACTATGATGGATTGGGAAACCCTTGGAAAGATTGCACGTCACGAGAAAAGTGAAAGAACAATCACTCATGAATAAAGAAAAACCTCCCTTACGTGGATGTTTATAAGTGATTTTTGTGCTTTACTTTACAAATTCATAGATATATAATACTAGCTTCCGCCAGCGGTTTCACCCGTTTTCCCGTGGGAACTACTGCGCACACTCCCGGATAAAAAGTAGCCTATATCCTTCCTCGATAGATCGGCTATCTAACACTGAAAGAATTTTTCGAATCGGACCAGTAGTTGCTGAGATTAGCGCGTTCAAACAAACAAACTCTTCAGCTTTATAATATTAGTAGGTATAGATTTACGTTTGTACCTACATATCAGCATCTACTAGATTTTGTTATATTGACTGACGGTAAGGCAAAGCTAAATACGTAAATCGGAAATTATTGCTTACGCTTCTATTTATCTGAGTGTGAAAAGAAGTTGTGAGAAAATTTAGCTGCCTCGCCAGTTTCACAGCTGAGCTTCAAAAACCAAATGTCTAATTGACCCAATATCTTCGTTTAAATGTTTGATTAATTAAATCAATCGCTGATCGAAAACTAACGTCGAAAGCTTTAACTAAGTTTAACAGATCATGATTACATAACCGGCCGTTAAGGATTTAGAAGATTATCAATGTGGGTAACTGGGTTAGTCACGTTTAACCCTTACAAACTTGTGGTTCTACTGTCACGTTTGACGAACTTACACTAAAATATACGGACTATCCTGTGTTTTATCATACAAAGTAGAAAATTCTTCGGTTGTGTACAGACGACAGCACATCAAGTTACCACAATCTGTCAAATTTCTGCAATAGATTTTCAACCTTATTACAATGGAGGTAGGTTAAGTTTCGATTGGTAAAATTTTACAGATTCGTATACGTTGACCTGCTGTCGTCTGTACATTCCAGAGTTAATTACTTTTTATGAAATTATTTAGGACATTTCTTGCCATCGATAAAAGTAGAATCATCATCATCAGCCTTTTTATCGCCACTCACATAGAGAAGGATTGAACCATAATTAACGTTGGTGAAAAAGAAAAAATATAAAAAAAAATAGTATCGACCACTGAATTTAGTTATTGGCTTCCAAACCAACCAGAAAAAAAATAACATACAACGAAAATAAATTTTGCAATCGCTTCTAATTTCAGTTTATCCTCACTAAAACTATAAAGTGAACGAGTTCTGCTCTATAAAGATAACCCTTAACATATTTTCCTTTTGTGCCATTAAGAGCCTCCGAGGCGTCATTACCAACATATTCGACGCTTCATGGAAGGGTCAAAATGAGTTTCTGTACTATCAACATTAGTTAAGCCTTTAGTATAAACTTAAGGGAGATATGTAAGCGGTTACGAAAAGTAGGGAAAGAGACGATTTTAGAAATATTGTGTTTCCTTTTATGTAAGTGAATCTTCATGACCTTTGTCTGACCTCTCCTGTCTTTCAGATGTCAGATGATTAAGCCGAGCCATTGCGAAACGGGTCCCCTTGAATCACGGCATCTCCAATATTTATAGACGCACTTTTTAAGATTTAAGTAGAGATGACAGTAGGAGAAATCCGAATCTGTCAAATTTTACCAATCGAATATCAACCTTCCACTATTGTGATAAGGTTGAAAATCTATTGCAATTTTACAGATTGTGGTAACTTGATGTGCTGTTTGAGAACAGTTGTGTTCGCTACATGTAGATCGATCTCACTCTAAAAACTTATGGCTAATTTGATCACGTTATTTAACTGCATTATTTTTATCATCTCGCTAATATGTTTTTGTCTCTATTTTAAACTTGACAATATAAAGCTGGAATAAAACGCCTTTTGTATGTACATAAAAGGGGTCGTATGCAGTAACTATTTAACAAATAAATCAGTACCTTTTTGAACTATTTTGGAGACATTATTTAGGAGTTGAAGTTGGGTTAGCGTTGAAATTGCTTCACCGATTCTCTGCCTGTGTCAAACAAATGACTGGTTGCGAGTGATTTTCCTTGTTTACATTTTCAATAAAGTTGAGAAGAAAATTGTGGTTCTCTTCAAATAGTAGCTGATTTCCATAACCTATCTCCATCCATTGTTTTGCGAATAGATATTGTTTGATATAATTTATTTGGAGTTTGTGTCAAAATCTTTAATCGCAAATCATACAACAATCCAACGTAAGGGAGTGAAAATTGAAATCAGTCAACGAAATATTCTAGGGTCTCGGAAATTTTAAAGTATAATGATGTTCTGCAGTTTATGCTAGTTTCCTGTATAGTACTGTTTTCTTTCAGGTCAGGGTCAAACTTGCTCATTAGTACGAAGTGTTACACAAAGAGGTCTCCTAGTTTTCTAATGTTGACTTGAAAAGTTTATTTGACTAACTATTCCTATATGACTCACGCAAAATATTTCTGCCTTGTCTAAGTGTTTAGACCCATATACTGAAGTGGAACCTGTTTTTTTTAATAGCCTTTTTATCGTCCCACTGCTGGGCACAGGCCTCCTCTCACACGGAGAAGGATGGAGTATTAATCACCACGCTTGCTTAATGCGGGTTGGTGATTTAATCAGCCATTGGTGTCTAAGATTTACTTAGAAAGTACATACAAACTTAGAAAAGTTGCATTGGTACTCATCAGGCATAATCTCCTTCATTCCCTAGCATTACCTATATTACAATGCAATAACTTGTAACGATGCTAGTATCTTCATACAACCCACTGATGCAAAAGAAGTTTTATATACCA
>NWSH02000571.1:5493236-5520362 GCA_002382865.2 Heliothis virescens
TTTTTTGCAGCAGGAAGTTTTCTGTCACGGCTCCGGCGCTGCGGAGCTCCGGCGGTCTCACGCGAGTTTATCGTCGCAGATAGGTTTAACACTCACCACCGCAGCTTCGGCTTGCTGGCCGGCGGTGCCGGCCAGCCTCAGCCACGGCGGCGAGTGTTACAACCACCTGCTCCTCAACTCGCGGCCCGCCTCGCTCCTCCGCGCCTACGCGATTTGGAATTGCACTCTAGGGGTAGGGCAGACAAGACTGCGTGGAGTCGGATTTACAGCAATTCGTTTCTGTCATTAAAGCTGGAAACATAACTAAATATGGCATCATAATACTTTATTTGGTAATAAGCCTACATTTTATGGTAATCACAGTGGTTTATTTAGGGAGAAATAGCGCATTAATTTGGTCGCTAAGATTTGGTGATCATTTACTATATTTGGTGTTCGAATACAATTTAAAGTCAAGTTGTGACTAAAATAGGTAGTACTATTGCAATTTTAGGCTTTATTTTTTTGGTGTTAAGTAATTTTTTTTGGTGATAGATCTAAGGGTATCACAACATTTTTTGGTGGTCGTTATATTTGTTCCCCTTTAGAATTAATAAAACATGTTTTTTTTTAATTAGGTATAGACGACAGCAGGTCAACGTATAGGTACGAATCTGTCAAATTTTACTAATCGAAACTTAACCTACCCCCATTGTAATAAGGTTGAAAATCTATTGCAGAAATTAGACAGATTGTGGTAACTTGGTGTGCTGTCGTCTGTACATTTATAATCTTTATTATTCCGAATGTTCAAACAGTTTAAGTAGGTATGTAATCAACGATAATAGCATACAGCATTTTAATTAAATGTAATACAGTATGTACAGACAACAGCACATCAAGTTACCACAACCTGTCAAATTTTTGCAATCGATTTTCAACCTTATCACAATGGAGGTAGGTTAATGTTCGATTGGTAAAATTTGACAGATTCGTATACGTTGACCTGCTGTTGTCTGTACTTATTTGTGTTTATTTTTAACTTCTATAAATCAGGCATAAAAATCATTATATCTCTCACTCATCATCAATATATAAAAAATATTTCGATATTGTTCATCTCAACTGCACTGCACTATTTCTGATCGGCTGCACTTGTGACGTCACGATGATGTCGTCTATTTATGACCATGGCGTACAAGGCACTGACAATTCGGGTTGAGATAGGGATGCGCCTGAGTCAGGATTAGCGAATATCGAAATTTATTATATTATGACCCAAACAATTTTATCTTTGACTGTGTAGCTATATAAATGTTTTTTTAAGACTGATTCTATAAAACTAATGTTGTTTTATCCTCGTGCCAAATTATATCTAAAATAATACGTTCCAGAGGAAAGTTTTAAAACGTATATTTTTGACATTATCTAATTTGCGCTACATCACTAGCGGTCACATATTTATGACAATGGCGTGTGAGGACAGTCTTTTTTTAGCAATTGATTTCTTACTTTTTAATGTAAAATTTCTCAATATCTATAATGCTATTTAATTCGTTTAATAGAAATAAACAAGAATTAGAGCTTTTATTTTAAGGTAATATAAATAAAAAGGCATTATAGTAATGTTTAAATTGTTTATTTCGTGTTTCTGTATACCGCTTTTTCTGTCACGTATTGGTGTCGTTGGCGTCCAGGGACAGTTTTCGCTTGTCACGTATATGTGACCATGGCGCTCAAAAGGTTAAACTGTGGTAATAGTATAGATCCTAGACACATCTGTGATACGCACAGGCCAGCACATCGACACACCTCAATCTGTCATTCTTCAAAAGATTTTCAACCTTATCACAATAGTGGAAGGTATATGTTCGATTGGTAAAGACAGATTCGGGTAATCTGCTGTCGTCTGTATTGTACTACACTGCCTCTATAAAAACAAAATAAAGTAATTTTGTCCATAAATCCTGCCCATTATCCCAGGTGTACGTAACTTACCAGGCTAAATGGTAAGTGCTAGCGTAAATGATGAGAGCTAATATTATGTTGTCTACTAGTCCAACAAGCCCGGGGTATTTATACATATAATATATAGATTACAACCTTCTTCATGAATCACTCTTTCTATGTGTAAATACCGCATGAAAATCTGTACAGTAATATTTTAGTTAGTCGCAAACAAACAGACAGATCCGGCATAAAACTTTGTGCGATGACCATGTTGTCATCCAAGTATCCTTTAATTAACTATCTATATACCTATATGTATATCTGTATATATTTAATATAAGACGGCTAACCGCTACATCTATACTAATATTATAAAGAGGAAAACTTTGTTTGGTTGGTTGTAATGAATAGGCTCAAAAACTACTGTACCGATTTTAAAAATTCTTTCACCATTCGAAAGCTACACTATCCACGAGTGACATAGGCTATATTTTACGGGCAGTAATTTCCACGGGATGCGAGTGAAACCGCGGGAAAACGGCTAGTATATTATATTTTCATTTAAAACTAAGGGAAAACTCGATATTTTCTTGTAAATAAGGGTCAAACACCTTGAAATCGCTCTTATATCTCGACTTACCCACGTTCTTCAAGTACTTCCAAAGAAAATAACTCGAGGCGACCCTAGTAGGAAAAAATATATGTATTTTCGTGTTACCGTCATTTCTTTGCGTATCTTTCCTTATCTTTTGGACAAATAGAATATTTCTCGCCACATTTTACGGTAGAGGAATTTTTTTTTTGTGAAATTGATTGTGAAATAAAATTATTTTTTACTGCTTTATTTTTAATCACCAATTAGGAGCTGATCCCCAAATAAAATTGGGAGCAGGGCAGGAAGATGATGATGAACCCGCATTGAGCAAACGTGGTGATTAACGCTCAATCCTTCTCTGTGTGAGAGGAGGCCTGTGCTCAGCAGTGGGACGGTAAAAAAGGCTGATGATGATGATATTTTTATTTTACTTGAATCACAGGTTAGATAAAGCAAGGTGTTATTGAAAATAATGTGTGATTCTTTTTAGAAAAAAATTGTCTCTATAATAATATATTGTGATTGTTGATATCACCGTGCCGCAAGATTAGAACCTCGTGAAAGCTGAAAAAGATAAACAACTTAAGTATCTTGATCGCCAAGAGCCTTGATTCACACCTAAAGAGGCTCGCGTTAGATGGTTGGATCAAGCGCTTGATGCAGAAAGCTGTACTTCTGGACACGGCACGCATCGTCAGGAGGTTTCTCTCTATGGAGCCCTGACCGCCGGTAGCTTGGACCATGTTCCCGATGCCGGTGGGAGACTATTTTTATATTTTTAAATGTTTTATTCTTTTATATGTATTTATAAAATATTAAAAAATGTTAAAATATGTGAAATAAATGAATAAAGAACCTATTATACCTAGAAACTAGCTAGGTTCCAATGAACCTAATTTGACAGCTGAAGTCACGTCTGCTCCATTTCATCTTATCTTGAACCTGTCAGTACCAGCAACGCTGTGATATCTTGGATTATGTCTGGTACAGACGACAGCAGGTCAACGTAAACGAATCTGTCAAATTTTACCAATCGAATATTAACCTTACACTAATGTGGTAAGGTTGGAAATCGATTGCGGAAATTTGACAGATTGTGATAACTTGATGTGCTGTCGTCTGTATATTATACCTACTATACGAATATTTAGTATGAGCTGAAGAGTTTTTTTATGCTAATCTCTAGAAAAATATTTTGAAAATATATTTCAGTATTAGAAAGCCCATATATCGAGGAAGGCTATAGGTTACTTTTATTCTGGATACGCGGAGTAGTTCCCATTGGACACAGGTGAAACCGCTGGCGAAAGCTAACGACGAAACCAAGCAAGCTATGCACTACACTTTTATAATATATCGGGACACCTTTTCACACACGGTTGGTTAGACCCATGGCAAGCTATTAATTAGTTTGTGTTATGAGTGCTAACACAACTGATATACTACATATAATTACGTATATATTTTTATAAATAGATACATATTATAACACATTAGTAAGGATGCTCATCACACAAATGTTGACCGTTCCGGGAATCGAACCCGGGACCATCAGTTCGGCATTCCGGCATGGTAACCATTGTGCCAACATTATCCTTTTATCACCATACTTTTATCCTTTCAACTTTACCAAATTAAAACCACTAAGCAACTTTCCATTCAAATTAAACTAATTACTTTTAAAACCAATGGTTCTTCGACCTTACTAACTGATATATAAAACTATGGTTGTCTAGACGGTGTTGCTGTCATACGTAACTATTCAATCAATAACTATGACCCAAGGGAACTGAGAGATACTTATGGTAAACATTACTGGATCGATAGCCTGGTTCATGGTGGCTAGACTGGATGATAAATTATCATTTTTTGGGTTCTTTTGTGTGAAAAAATAAGCACTTATTTTAACTACACTAATGTAATAAAGAGGGTTTTTATGTTTGACTAGCTTCGTTTCACCCGCGTTTCGTGGGAACTACTCCGTGTTCCCGGATAAAAAGTAGTCTATAGCTTTCCTCGATAAATGGGCTATCTAACACTGAAAGAATTTTTCAAATCAAACCAGTAGTTCCTGAGATTAGCGCGTTCAAACAAACTCTTCAGCTTTATAATATTAGTATAGATTTGTATCCTAAAGGCTTCGAAACTACTGAACTGATTTGAAAAAAAATCAAGTAGGTATTGGGTAGCTAGACTATCCTCAAGTAAAACATGCTTTAATTTGTTCGGATACAGGATGAAATTCGATCGGGATGCGGGTAAATCCGCGGAGACATAGCTAGTTTTAATAAGGAAAGAGTTGTTGCAAAAAAAATATCAAATCAAATTCTTTATTTGCATGTTAAGGTTTTACAGGTCTATATTGGAAAATGGATGTAAAAATATTCATTTACGTAGTAAAAGTTCATTTCTCTTCCATGTTATGTGAAAGGTAAGTACAGACAACAGCAGGTCAACGTATACGAATCTATCAAATTTTACCAATCAAACGTTAACCTACGTCCATTGTGATAAGGTTGAAAATTGAGTGCAGAAATTTGACAGATTGTGGTAACTTGATGTGCTGTCGTCTGTACATTAATATTTAAAAGCTTAATTTCCCACCAAAATTAACTGCACAGGTTGCAATTATAAATAAAATATAAACATATCCAAACTTTTCTCATAATCTTCAAACTTTTGAAGTATTTTCCTGTACATATTCTACCCGCATTTAACTCCATAATTTAAAAGCGAAGTTATATGACACCTCCTAAACTTGTACAGTCGGTGTCATAAATATTCAAACAGTATTATGCTGCAGCTTCGCGTGATAACTTATTAAGTCGCTAGATGTACTTCGTTTGAAGGTGATAAGTTGTTAGACTTATGGTAACACCAGTACTTAAATGTACAGACGACAGCAGATCAACTTATACGAATCTGTCAAATTTTACCAATCTAACAATAACCTTACAGTATTGTGATAAGGTTGAAAATCTATTGCAGAAATTTTACAGATTGTGGTAACTTGATGTGCTGTCGTCTGTACCTACCAACAAATATTCTGAAGAAATAATTCACAGAACAATTTAACTCCAAAAACTTCTTAAGAAATCACTTCAACAAACATCAGGAATGTAAAATTCTATATAAGGTGCTCTAAAAATATCTGCCAGGACTTCAGTGGAAGATAGTGTTGTGTCTATAGATTACAATATTGAAGATATTTTATACACCGGAATAAAAAAAACAAATAATTCAGATAGCAAAGTAACATAATAAATATTGACTCAATTCTGCATAACGCGGTTCACAAACTACGCCCGATGTGTTGCTTCGTCAATGAAAACAGTTGCTATTTCTTTCTATCTTTTCTGTGAATGAACACTGTAATCAGCTGACCAATGCCAATTCGGCTCTTGGGTCATACGGGCGGCCGGGCCGCCGGTACAGAAGGCACTTTGTGTAATAGCTTTAAAAGTACTATAAATAACGATTATTTTCAGTAACTTGGCGTGTTTAAAAGTCAATCACCTTATTTACAACAATTTCACGTAGATATGTATAAACTATTAGATAAGTCTTTATTTGCCTTAAACACGGTATATACAGGTGTTACAGTCAATTTCACATGTTTAGCAATAACAATAGCATGCAAAATTATGAAACAGAAAGATGTCATAGGTACATAATATAAATACAATTTGATCATCATCATTATTATATCAATTAAATTATACATCATTGTTTATAGTATTATTAGTCACAATTCTAATTGGAATTGTCAAGAAATCTTTAATATTATAAAAAATATGTTCATTTAACCATTTGTACAGTTTATTTTTAAATAAGTTTGTATTATTTAACAGTTTTAATTCCTTTGGGATATTGTTGTATATTCGCACACACATCGCAAGGCAACTTTTTCCATACTTGTCTGACTTCGGAATATCCGTTAGTACTAGCCTATTTGCGTTTCTTTTTATACGGGAATTAACTTCATAGGCTTTTTTAAACAGCTCCTTGTTATTGTGGACAAAATTACAGATTTCACTAATGTAAAGTGAAGGAAGTGGTAATATTCCTAACTCTTTAAAAAGTAGTTTGCAGGATACATCAGAGCGGACTCCGCAAATAGCTCTGATACATTTTTTTTGAGCAATGAATGGTCTTATCCGATCCGTACTATTCCCCCACATAATAAGCCCGTAACGTAAGATGGATTCTACGTATGCGTGATACGTTATAATTGCCGTCTTTCTGTTTGTAACATTTTTAACTTGATTCAGGGCGTAGACAAATTTATTAATCCTGGTACATATATTATCTATGTGTACTTTTCAGTTTAAATGTTGGTCCACAATTACACCAAGAAATTTGGTTTGTGTAACTTCATTTAGCTTGTCAATGTTAAGTTTAAAGATATGTTTAGTGNCTAACTCTTTAAAAAGTAGTTTGCAGGATACATCAGAGCGGACTCCGCAAATAGCTCTGATGCATTTTTTTTGAGCAATGAATGGTCTTATCCGATCCGTACTATTCCCCCACATAATAAGCCCGTAACGTAAAATGGATTCTACGTATGCGTGATACGTTATAATAGCCGTCTTTCTGTTTGTAACATTTTTAACTTGATTGAGGGCGTAGACAAATTTATTAATCCTGGTACATATATTATCTATGTGTTCTTTCCAGTTTAAATGTTGGTCCACAATTACACCAAGAAATTTGGTTTGTGTAACTTCATTCAGCTTGTCAATGTTAAGTTTAAAGTTATGTTTAGTATGAACAGATTTATTAAATTGTATATAATTAGACTTATTTAAATTAATTTTTAATCCATTTGTCTGTAGCCAATCTATCATATTGTTAATAGTATTATTAATGTCCATTTCATGATCAATGATTGAGTTATGCGATTCGATGTCACAATTATTGAAATGTCATCAGCAAATAATATGCATTTATGTTTTGTCATTAGTGATATGTCATTTATATATAATAAAAATAATATGGGACCTAAGACACTCCCCTGAGGAACACCGCTTTTATTCTCTCTAGAATCAGAAGTATTTAGGGTGTTTTCATGTACTTTGTTTATTACAACGTATTGTTTACGATTGCTTATATAGGAGGAAATCCACTGCAATGCTGGTCCCCTAATTCCTATATTTTCAAGTTTTCTCAGTAAGATGTCGTGGTCTAGATAGTCAAAAGCTTGTGAGAGATCGAGAAAAAGTCCTGTTGTTAAATTATTATTATTCAAATTAGTCAAAACATTTTGCAATAAAGTAAATATTGCTAATGTAGTCGATTAACTTTTTTGGAAACCAAATTGTTCATTCGCTATGATGTTATATTTATTGCAAAAATCTACAAGTCTTTTATTCATACATTTCTCAAATACTTTTGACTTAATTTACAAAACTTACATAGCCGCCTTCGCGTTGCACACAAAAGTAGGCTTTACACTAAACACTAACACTATTTATTTACAAAACTGCTGTACATAGCCGCCTTCGCGTTGCACACAAATGTTGGCACGCTTGCGTACATGTCTTTTTACTCTGTTTAATGTGTCCCTATCACTTTTAACCTGTCGAAAAGAACGTTTAATGCGCCTTTTTAGTTCGTCCACACTTCTTATATCATGGCCAGTTTGACCGTATACTAGGTCCTTTATACGACCCCAAAACAAAAAATCTAATGGGGTTAAGTCGGGTGAGCGAGGAGGCCACGGCACTGGCCCTCCTCGTCCTATCCATCTTTCACCACCGTACCACACACCGTTCAAGTACTCGCGTACGTTGGAGGCGAAATGAGCTGCTGCTCCATCATGCTGGAAGTACAGCCCTCTTACCTCTGCAAGAGGAATACGTTCCAGCATTCTTCTCACACGAGTTTCTAATAATTCAAGGTACGTGTCTCCGTTCAGCCTGTCCAAGAATACTGGTCCCAGAAGTCTGTTACCGAGTATCCCGGCCCACACATTCACACTGAACCGAGTCAGGATGTGGTCAGGCCGCGCCACACGAGGATTCGTCTCAGTCCAATAATGCGCATTGTGTATGTTAAACATACCAATCCGTGTGAACGTGGACTCGTCAGTCCACATAATGTTTCGAGGTTCTTTCCTTAACCAGCTGCAGAACGCTAAACGAGCCGCGTAGTCAGCTGGCTGCAGTTCTTGAACTCGAGTGAAGTGGTAGGGATGGAGTCCTTCACGATTTAGGAGGCGCCACACGTAGTTGTCGCTCACATCAAATACCCTTGCGGCATCCCTGGTGCTCGCGAGAGGATGGTGCCGGAAGAACCCCAACACTTCCTCTTCGAGTTTGGCAGAATGTGAAGGCCTGCCTGCGTTGACAGGAGGCGGGTCAAAGCGGCCGTGTTCTCTAAATCTGTACACGGCGTTCAGAATGGTATGGTGACTCACTCGCACACCAAACCTCTGCTGGTATAAGTGTACTGCACGCACAAGTACTTGGTTACACTCGCGGTAGCACAATAACATTTCAAGATATTCTTGATTTGAATATTGTCTTCGGGCAGACATTTTCAAAGAAAGCGCGCGCAATTCTCCCTTCGCTGACCACAGAAACTTGCTTTGAAACGGCGGCGCGGCGAGCCGGCGCGAGGAGACTGGACGCGTGCGACGAAAGGGATAGTGGGCGGGGGGTACGCGCTCGCGCGGCCTTTGTGTGTTATCTATTTACGGCTTTGACGCGACGCGCCAGCGCCGGGAACCATGCGCGCGTACTCTTTGCGATAAGGATGGCAACAGTATTTTGTGAAATAAAATGGTGCGGTGTGGCCACAGCTGATTACTACTATTTACTACGCGGGATGTTCTCATGCAAATAAATCAATTCAAACTTATACGCACTCCAGTTTATAATGTAAGTGGAGATAAGATACACAAATAGATTATTATTGTTATCTGAATATATTATCTTATTATCTTAATATTATCTTAACTTTTTACTGTATGAAACAAATTGTGACCTATTTTCAATAAGTTATCTTTACTTTTGTAATCTATATACACACTACCATCTCCTGTTAAAGTCCTGGCAGATATTTTTAGAGCACCTTATACAGGGTTACTTGTGATTCGACGTATATCTGGAAGGAGGTAATAGAAGGGCCCAAGAGCAACAAATTAAGCCACTCTTACCTCTGAGCAAAGTTCAGTGGTTTCCGAGATATTCGCAATTTTTGTTTTGTATGTCTTACTAAGTGCGGGCAAATAACTAAATCATCCATGTAAAAAAGTGACGCTACCAAATCCAATACTGTTAGATTTCGACATCGTTAAGCTGTTCTATGAGACAGTAAAGTGCGTAAGCTTGAGAGGATTAGTCAGAAGGTTTTCAAATGGTGTAATAATGGCCAAAAAGGTCTAAGCTTGAATGTCAAATTTTGGGTAAATTTCCAAATATCCAAAAATTGCCAATATCTTGGAAACCACTGAACTTTGCTCAGAGCTAAGAGTGGCTTAATTTGTTGCTCTTGGGCCCTTCTATCACCTCCTTCTGGATATACGTCGAGTTACAAGTAACCCTGTATATTTCCCCATTTCTTCAAATATCAATCGTGCTGTCGTTTTTACTACTAAAATACAGTAATAGTACAGAAAAAATATGCTAAAAATCAAGTCATCTCTCACTCAGGCTCACACATCAAGTCAGGTTCACTTTTTAATCGCTACACCAATATTAACTCTCAAGGAGAGAAAATATTTTATTCATACTCAAAAAAATATGCTTTTTAAAGCACAGGCGAAACTTTTTCCTTTTACCGAATACAAAAAATAATTCTTGAGATTTGCGCATTGAGACAAACAAATAAACTCTTCATTACATAACCTATTATACCTGACGCCATTGATACTTGGCATGACAGTCGAAGCAGAGAGCACTTCAATCCATACAATTCGGGCCATCTTGACATTTCAATTTATCAATGACAGATCTGAACTCTCTGAAACATAAGGAAATGTCGTATCTTTTCATACGTGCGCCGGTCTTGTAAGACTGAGAGATGATAATTTTGGAATACACTTAAGAGCAAATAATATGGGTCAATTGAAAATACCTGATTGTTTATTAAATCTATTAACATTTTTTAGACAAACCTTTTATATTGTACATTTTTGTTAATTACTCGTATAATTTACATTTTTTGCTGATTTAAATGAAAGTATCTGATATATTTTGTTTCTTTTCCTAAAAAATATACCTTATATAAATTCATCCACAAATCTCTAGAAATAGTATTTTAAAAAAATCCCCCTAAACCACAAAATTCACTCAAAATATATTTCTGTTTCATTACCTGCACCCAAATTTCCTCCCCTCCAATGTAATCTGCAACTAGGAATTATGTACACTTTACCTTCCCCTTGTTAAAGATAGCCACATAATCAGGAATGCAATTACTTTGTGTATGGCAACACCGGCCTTATAAGCGTAATTACACATTTAATTTAGCTGGCAAGGTAATTGCTTTCGTAAATTTTGCTAAGCTTTGCTGTTTTTTGTGCTCTGTGCAAGCACTGTTTAGGTATGCATTATGCAAGGCTTCTAAAGTAATATATTTTTGTTGTTAAAACAAAAAAACCGGCCAAGTGCAAGTCGCACTCGCGCACGATAGGTTCCGTACAAGAAATCACGTTTGCTTTATGGGAACCCCTAAAATTCGTAAAATTAGTTTTTAGTATCGATTTCAGCTCGGAACCCTTAAAAAAACCATTCTGGATATGCAAATGATATAATATGCAAAAATTAATAAAAGTCTTTGGTTAGACACATGCTATGTAAAATTATATTTTATTTTTCGTGCAATATTGCAAAAATACTCGTCTCACAAGGATGTTTTCAGAAACAATTCGTGCGAAAAAATAATATATTATAAGGTCGGGGTCGGCTGCAATTGGGTCAACCTTGACATTTTCGTGTGAAATTGTGAAATGTAAAGTAACCCGGAAACTACATAATTTATTAAGTTTTTTGGAGCAGAAAATTTTTATTTTTACTGAAAATATGAGATTTTGTTTAAGCTTAGCAATTTTATTATCACACATCACTGATATTCCATTAATGTTGATATATCTGTACGAAATTAATTACTTTTAATCTGATACAGAAATAAATTCGACGACTGTTATGTAGCCAATGTTACTTGCTACGAGGAATCTCCGTTTCGTAGCTCGTAGCAATGTGCTACGAAGGCTCTACGAGCGCTACGAGAATTCTGTTTGATTCATTCCTTTATGTTAGTACTACAATGTTGGTTGAAGGTTTTGTTACTTTGTTTAGATTTAACGTTTTACTGTTCGAAACTACTGAACCGATATAAAGAATATCTCACTGTTGGGGAGCTACAATATCCTCATGACATCAAATATTATAAAGCTGAAGAGTTTATTTGTTTGTTTGAACGCGCTAATCTCAGAAACTACCTCTCCGATTTGAAAAATTATTCCAGTGTTAGCTAGCCCATTTATCGACGAAGGCTATAGGCTACTTTTTATCCGGGTGCGCCGAGTTCCCACAGGACGTGAATGAAACCGCTGGCAGAAGCTAGTAGGCTATATTTTTGCCAGGTACAAAATGAAAATCTCCCGGGATGCGAATGACACCGCGAGAAACAGCTAGTTTACAACAAAAAAATTTTGAAGCGAAGCTTAAAAAAACCGATGATCGTAGACATTTTTTGCATTCGAAAAATCTTATTCTTTTATGTGCAAAATATATTTACTTAATAAGATCCGGGATTGTTGCATTAATTGAGGAAACTAGTGAGCCTGCTAATGAGCTCGCCATGAAGACAAAGGGAACTGTAACAATAGGCTGGCAACACCTGCTTAATACTTGCCAACTAATTTAAGAGGCATTGTGCTAGGATTAATGGCTGATTTATTTTATAATGTCAGTTAAAAAATAATATTTTTGTTCACATCTACGTAAGTTATTTTTTTTTAATATTATGATAACGCTTTGTATATCTTAACTGTCCGTGAAACTCTTTTGGCTCTAATAATGAGTTATTTATCACCTCTTGGACCCCTTTCCCGACAGCCGATCACATACTTTTTATTTATTTTTCAGTTTAGTTTTTGTAAAGTTGTTTTTATCAATTAAAAATATTTTCATTGATTTGTTGTTTTAATAATACATACATGTCTGTATGTATGTTACAAACTATCAATTATTATTTTTTAATTATATTAATCTAATAAATAAACAAACGTCAAAATACTCCTGATCGCTGCTAACTGAGAGTGTACCCAAAAGTCTGTGTCAGTAAAAATGTTACTAACATAAAAAAGTACATATAAATTTTATACTAACTATACTAAAACTATTTTCCCACATTATTTTGCAATGTGCATACAGACAAAATTCTTACCAACAAAAATCCAGCCTCTTTTCAGCACCTGAATAAAATCTAGAAATAACGAACACCTTCCGTTTTTGCGAACTGTTTATTCATGCAGCCGTGAGTTGAATACATTCTGATGATGATGAATAGGTGCCCCGGGCTGCTGGGTGTACCGTGTTTACGTACATACAAAATATTACTGTCGATTTTGTCCATGTTGCTGGTGAAGTGGGAATTGTGTGAAAGTGTGGTCTTTCTAATGACATTTAAGACGGATTTTTAAATTCGTCGATTTTGACTTATTTCATCTGAAACAAATGATTTTTAAGTTGTGTGAAATTGAATAACCAGTACTCACATACCGTTAAAATACAATCTTTACTAATATTATGAAGCTTTTGAGTTTGTTTTGTATAGTTGAACGCGCTAATCTAAGGAACTACTGGTCCGATTTGAAAAATTCTTTCATTCTTAGATTGCCCATTTATCGAGGAAGGCTTATCCGGGTGCGTGGAGTAGTTCCCACGAGACATGGGTGAAACCGCTGCCAGAAACTAGTATTGAAATATAGCCAAAAACAAAAAAAACTTTGCGTTTCAAAAAGGCTCACAAAGTCATATTTTACACTCATGTGGGTCTATGAAGCTTTGCCTCCGTCCGTGTTGCAATCCGTATACGTATCTACTAGGAAGTACGTTTATTGACTACATTCTACCATTCACGTCAACATGAATACAATATCGAGTTTCAATTGAACATGACAGTGCGGTTTTCAGTCTGACGCGAACAAAAACCGATAGCTACTCGTTATGTACTTTTATTGTATTTTTACATAACACGAATAAATTGAATGTTAAGGTGCTGCAACACTGCTGTTTAAATTTTTTTGCAAACATTTTCTAACATACGTTTACTCATTGTGACACTCTGTAAGGAATTGTTAAATGTTTCAAGTGCTCCTACACCGATGTTCCGAAATTTGTTCAGAAATCTTTACTAACATGAAAACATTGTAATCATAATGTAATCACCAGTTCTGCGTGTTGTGCTGCTGCTGCCGCTGCGGCTGCGGAGAACCTCAAACGGCGAAAATATAGTAGCCTTGTTGGAAACTATATTTTCGAACCATTTGGGGTTGAAACCCTCGGGTCGTGGGGTCCGAATGCACATTCTATTTTTAAAGAACTATCTAGGCGGCTGGTTGACGCTACCCGTGACCAAAGGGCTGGCTATTACCTTGGTCAAAGACTAAGCATTGCCATCCAGCGTGGCAATGCTGCCAGCCTTTTGGGCACGCTCCCGGTCGACAGCGACGGGGAGGAATTCTTTGACGCATTTTAGTTTTAGTTTTTTTTTTCTATCAGAATGTTGTAAATATATGTAAATAAAGAGATCTTTGATAAAATGAAAAAAAAATCATAATGTTTCTTTACAAATGATTACTAACATTTGTAAACATTTTTGGAAAGCAGTGTGGCAGCACCTTTAGCGCTATTGTATAATATTTGGATTATAAAAAGTTTTCAATGCCTTTAATGCTAAAAAGGCTGAAACTAAATCCATTTTGTATTAATCGTGGTTTAAAAAAATATCAGATTTAGTTCTTTTAGGTCTTCAACTTTGTTCATACCTAGTACTAAAAGCTAGTACTTTCTTGGGACCACATTTTATAATAAAGTGGCAAGAGATTAACGCCCAATTTCATAGGTTCCAGATAGCTATTTGACAGATAGTGTCATAAAAATGTTTTTAATTGTGACAACTTTTCTGTGGCATCGTCTGTCATCTATCTAGAATTTTGTCTGGAACCTATTAAATTGGCCGTAAATATGGTACGGGGATAGATAGTAAGCGTTTCAGGTTTTTTTTTCCAGGTACTTGAAGTAGTTTTAGAGCTCGTGGCTAAGGAAGAGCTCGTGGCTAAGTCAAAGCCGCGTGGATCGATCGATTATAAGGTGCCCGGGTAACTGGGTTGTGGAGGTCAGACAGGCAGTCGCTCCATGTAAAACACTGGTTCTCAGCTGCATCCGGTTAGACTGGAAGCCGACCCTAACAAAGTTGGGAAAAGGCTAGGCAGATGACTTGGAGTAGTTTTCACAAAGGCCATGGCAAACTTCAAGTTATAAAGAATTGTAAAATTTTATGAAGGATGAGGATAGTAAAATATCTGCTGTGATGTTCCATAAAAACTTGCCGTAAAACTTTTAATAAAGTTAGTGACGTTTTCGAATAAAAGAACTGTCTAAGAATTGGAATAAGTACTTTTTTTACTGAAAATACAATTTACTGGTCTACATCGTGAAAACATAAACATGGATAGGTTCCTAACTTTTTATGTACTGAATGGTTTTTGATAAATCTCGGCAGTAAAGCACATTTATCTGAAAACGAATTCTGATGAATACGTACCTAATAAATATGCTACTATTATTATATAAATTATTATTTTACCCTTCTTTTTTAACGATGGGAAATCATCAGTATGACCCCTCCCGCTGTGGGTGACAGCGTCAGGGAGTGTCAGACTTTTACTGACTAAAACCCACTGTGTTCCTTCGGGAGCCTTTTGTGTGCAAGGGCCGCGGTAACTCTTTCGAATAACCCGCAACCCCGACGGCAACCCGCAGCTTCGGCAACAACCCGCAGCCCCGGCTGCTACATTTTACCCTTGTACAGGAAGTAGTTCCCGAAAATCCGGTTAGAACTAGTTACGAATAAAAAAGAATAATTTATTAATACGTACATATTATAAAACATTAATTAAGCCAGAACAGAACTGCGCCATAAATATTATAAAATTCTCGTCAAGTCAGGTAAATGGATTAACATAAGCTTTTAAAGTCCACTTTAAAAAGTATGTAATGTGATCATTATTTATTAATGAAACTAGATGTTTGTCTGTACGTCCGGCATTGAGTATTCAGTCACGCTAGTACTGGCTTGCTAATATTTACTACTAGCTCGTACCCGCGGTTTTGTCTGCATCCCTGAGGACATCTACTTCCGTAACTGTATAAAAAGTAGCTTGTATGTTACTTTGATGTATGAACTATGTTATTATCAAGTCTCATCAAAATCCGTTTAGTAATTTTGCGTGAAAGGGTACTAAGTATCCATACATTCACAAATTCTTCATGTTATTGATATATTTTGAAATAAAAGAAAACAAAAAGGAAATTACACCAGAGGGCAAAAAATCTGAGTTTCATCATAAACATTAATACCTATAGAATTATTGTTATTTTTCACGACGACAAAATATAATCATTAACAGATTTATAGACTCAAATCGAAAAAAAAAAGACGTTAGACGCGCTGCAATTTCCAACAAAAGTACTAAAATAAAAATCTTTGTATGAGAAATACCGCAATATAACAGCCACGGTAGCAACAATCTCATATTTATGACTGTGCAATATAAATCGTGTTAACAGTAGCGTTGCATAGCCAGTTGCTGGATTTTGCATGCAACTGCAGTGTGACCTTTTGGCAAAACCTTTTTACCTGCATGCATGAATTATGATACTGCATGCTCTGCAAGGCCTATGGCCAGCTTATTATAGTTAAGTTTATGATATTACTAGCTTCCACCATCGTGGGCAGTACTCTTTACACCCGGATAAACAGCCTGACATACTTTTTTAAATTGTTCGAGTTCAAAAAACGAACTCTCCATCACCATCTTCCTCCCCATTTCCCAACTTTATTTGGGGTCGGCGCAATATGTTTTCTGCTTCCATTTCTCCCTGTCACTCGTCATACTGACATTCACACCTTTCTCACCTATGTCAATTTTCACGCAATCCATCCATCTTTTCTTTGATCTTCCTCTCCCTCTCAATCCATTAACATTCTGCCATATACAAAAACGAACTCTCTGATTTACGTTTTGAAAACTTAGTATTATATACGTTTTGAAAAAAATACTCAGTTTATTCGCTTGCTACACTCCAGTTCAAGGGAGACGATACTGTTTTCTTCATAAACTTTGGAGCTTAATCTTAATCACTCTATTATTGAGAGTAAATAAACCGCTATCAACGAAGTTTACATAGCAAACTTTCAATTGTTCTGTCTAGCCAAATAACCTCGTAACTAAACAAAAGTTTGGCAAAACGAACTCGCTGTTTTCAAGGCAAGGCGATGCCCTGTGCCTTAACCCTTGAACGCGCAATAATACCTGGCCTTGTGTGTACGCTACAGTATTTATAACCGGTTCAATGCCGGCTAGTGTAATTGCAATACGTTATGTTGATTTCAAATAGAATGTTTCACTGCCATTTTATGATATAACTAGCTTCTGCCAGTGATTTTACCCGCGTCCCGTGGGAACTACTCGGCGCACCCGGATAAGAAGTAGCCTTTAGACTCCCTGCATAAAATAGACTTGCCAACACGAAAAGTTTTTCAAATCAGACTTCATTCACATTCGCTTCCTGAGATTTCAGTTCCACAAATTGTATAGTCTTATACTCGTACATATTTGTATTGATGTACTGAACTTACATTAAATCAAACCAAAGTAGGTTTTATTAACTCCTGACGGAAAAAGAGGGGTGTTATTGTTTAAATAGGGCCCCGTAATTCAGAAACCAATTAGTTACGAACAATTAAGCTGAAAAACAAAAGCCAATTAACAGCTACACGGATCAGTTATATCGACTAGGTATGTATTCAAAGCTAAATATTTAAACACGTACGGACGCTATCAAAATAAGTTTTTTGACTGACACGTAACCCATAAAATATAAACCCATCCCAAAAGTTTCAGGTGTTTTATAACACTTATCACTTTACTTAAAACCATCTCACTAAGGGCCAGTTTCAGAGGTTCCTGATAAAGTCCTAGACACATATCTGAAAGATAATGACCTAGAAAAATGTTATTGACATAAAACATATTTCTAGAATTAGGATAGACTTCTAGAACTTTCAAAAATTTACGTTAATTGTGACAGAGACAGAAAGATGTTTGAACAGTCCTTAAAATTGAGTGGCATTTCAGAATTAGGCAGTAAGACTTAATATTTCGTATTCGTACATTTATTGTATTAAGAAGATTTTTAATTAAATATCATTCTATCTAACAATGTATACAATTACGCAATTATTCAGTCAAATGACTGAAACTAACATAAGGGTCTTATTACATACGTCACGTGTTGATGTAAGTCAAGGTCGCAAACCTTGGGGAAATATAATTATAACAAATACTGATATAGAAGGAAATAATTAGGTATTTCTGTTGCAGCTATACGTTAATAATAAAGCTGTAAAGTTTATTTGTGAACGCGCTAATCTCAGGAACTACTGGTCCGATTTGAAAAATTCTTTCAGTGTTAGATAGCCCATTTATCAAGGAAGGCTATAGGCTACTTTTTATCCGGGGCGCCGAGCAGTTCCCACGGGACGCGGGAGAAACTGCTGGCAAAAGCTAGTTTTAATAATAAAGCTGAAAAGTTTGTTTATTTTAATGCACTAATCTCATGATCCAACCGCCCAAAAACCAGTTTTTTCCCATTCCTGTGGGATCCCGTAATAACATCTACCTGCGTGCCAAATTTCAACCCGATCCTTCAGTAGTTTGGGCTGTGCGTTGATAGATCACTATGTCAGTCAGTCACATTTGAGTTTTATGAACCAATTTTGGGATTTGTTCAAATCACTAGATTTCTTAAGTTGGATTTATCAAATCACCAGATTTAAACAAAGGGAAATGATAAAATCGTGTTGTTATTTTGACATCCTCCGTGAGTTGATCAAATCCCTTAGGGATTTGGCCAAATCTCTATTTTTATCATATCCCTGCGACATATATTCAGATTTAAAACAACTTGTAATTAAGTTAACGTAGACTTAATTACTTAAGAACCTTAACTCTTTCTTATTATCCTCACTTTTCATAATAAACGCTTGTAACTTTACTAACGTTTCAGGTAGTTAACCCTACAAGTAGCGCGGTAAAAGTTTAACCCCCTCGGTGGCCCACAAAGGCATTATTATTTGAGTGGCAGAGTACAACAGGTTGGGTTATATAAAGGATAGTGAGTCGACAGTATCTAGGAAAGGGTTAGGTAGAATACAGGCATGACATTTGCTGAATATTTTTTTTGACAATGACGTGTGAAAATGAGTTATTATTTCCATATTTATAAACGTGTGTATGTAAGCGAGAAAGCTTTTATAGAAAACTAGCTTCTGCCCGCAACTTCGTACGCGGATCCTGATTTTTTTATAATCATATTTTCTCATCGTTAAAACCTTCTTTCGATCTGTACAAACATTTTAAGACCAAAATAAGCCCGATCGATCCAGCCGTTCTTGAGTTATGCACTTACCAACACATTTAGCGATTCATTTTTATATTATAAGAAGATGTATTAATTTGGTGTGGTAACTTGTTGTTTGTTTCTTTTTTCAAAAATGTTGGGGCTTCTATTTGACTGGATGCAGCAGCAGTGTTTTGCATGGAGCGTCTGTCTCCATCTCCTGTCTGATTTCCTCAACCCCGTTAACCATGCAACCAAATACCCTTTAGGCTGGGTTGCTTGATTTAATTTTGACTATAACCTAACCTTAACCGGCCGTGAAATGGTCACTCATTAGTCACACAGCTGTCAGGTCTAAAATTTGAGCAATAGTCGGACACTTCATTGGTTAAGGTTAATTATTTGGTACCTATAGTTAAAGTTAAATCGAGCAACCCAGTTTCAATAAGACTGGGAAATGGTTGTATCTGAGTACCACTAAAGTCTATTAAATATTTACAAATAACAGCTACAATAATTAGTGAAAATGTTATTAAACAGGGCTTCGCAAAATTGCAAGTTCTAGGAAGTAATATTGGTACTGCGTATTTAAAGACCACGGTATGGCGTATTTGCACCGTAATTTGTAAATACCATTGGTTATTTTTAGAACTAGGTATTTGTGAATTCATGTGTAAGATCTTATGTAGGTTTAAATGTGTTAAAGAGATGGAATAAAGGTAGATTGGTGATTGAAAAAAATTATAGATAGAAGTCCGCTATACTGTAAGGTCCTGAAGGAAAATAGTCATAACCTTATTTTTGTTGGAGTCTTTTACAAATTGATTTGAAACCTTATACGAATGCGCTCAGCCATTTTTGCCACTTTTTAATTAAATCACAATAATATTGTTATTTTCAGTTTATCCAAATAAATTGATAATTTGATTATTTAAGGAATCAATAGAAATCGTTGTTCAAAATGCAAGTCGGGAATCTGTTAAATGTGTAAAAATATACTTAATTAAATTTCTTTTGTCCACAGTGATGCATTTCGAGTGTTATGGCAACGTTGCAGTAAGGCACTGACAGTCTACTGAGAATCCAAGATGGCGGAAGCAGAGGGGGGAGCAAGCGAGCAAGATGATGTTTCATTCTTGCGTACGGTAAGTCTAATGTACTTAAAAATTCATAAAATTATCAAAATTGTATAGTTAATCACAAAAGAATTCAAAACTAAGTCAAAGACGCGCTTAGCGATATAAGTTTAAGTATGCTTAACGCGGTCGGTCCGTATTTGGGTGACCATCTTGTCATGACGAGTTCTTCTGTGTATCGGGAGGCATGATCAATTGGAAGTCGACCCCAACATAGAATTTTTGTGATGTAAGTATAATCCCAAAAAATACGGGTTGGCGATTTCACACTTTTAATCCATTGATGTCCAAGATTCACCAAGAAATAACTTATAACTCAGAAAAGATGCATTGGTCTCGCATGACCTGAAAAGGAACCTGCAAACTCGTCCCTGAGAAGCAGGTGATTTGACCACCAGGTGACCATGACTTATTTTGGTATGAACGGACATACCCATGCAAGCTTTACTGCCGATTGCTTTAATAAATCTATCTGCTGTTTTGCAATTAGAGATTAACACGTGGCATAATTTATATGAAGCTAACGTTAAAATTCAATCTGTACTGGCAAGTGAGCCAAAAGATAGTTTATAGAAATCCAACGCTAATTGAAATTCATCAAAAACATATCAACAGTTTTAGAATATTCACTATACGATATAATGACATAACTATTTTCTTAATAGTTTGGGAGCACGCTGTTTTTGCCGAAAGCCAGTTATTTAAGGTTAACAGACACTTATCCGACACTTTGTCGATAATGTTCGCGAACTCCGACATTGCCGACAGTTTAGGCACTGTTTATTGCCGACACGGGCAGCTATTAAGTTAACTAATGATTTCACGATGAAGACCAATTGCGATTATAACTTTTTGGCTAAGCGATGTAGTTGTATTCATTTAATTTTATAATATCACCTTCTCGCCAAGGATATATCCAAGCGCCTGGTTGACACTTCCCGTGACCCAAGGGCTGGCTTTCATTTCGCACAGCGGTTAAGCATTGCCATTCAACGTGGCAATGCTGCCAGCCTTTTGTGTACCGAGTGACAGCGATGAGGACCAATTTTTTGATGCGCTATATTAGATTTGAGCTGTGTATTTGGAATAGTTATAGTTAAGGTAATAAATGTAAATATGTAGGTATATTTTAAATGAATAAAAAAGTTATTTTATAATGTAAAGGAAAGAACTAAAGATATGAAACATTAGCTGTACCCGAGGTTGTACCAGCGTCCCGAGGATATTACTTCCTAAATCCGGAAAAATAACCTATGTTCTTCCTCAGGCCCTTATCTGTGCAACAAATTTTAATTAAATCGGTCCAGTAGTTTTGGCTTAAAAACGCGGCAGACGAACAGAGATACTTTTATATTTGTAATATTAGTAGAGATAACACTTCAGTATTTTGAAAGCATGACAAACATGTCAATGAATCTCCTCATCGATATCTCACTGTACAGAATGTAAGTACATGTTGTACTATGTCTATATTCTCTCACAGCAAAGATAGTCAATCACTAAGCTTGACAGTTATAGCTACCGTCCGTTCCGATATAATGCACTGTAGTTTATGTACACGTACCTATATGGACTGACAACATTAACTTCAGTGCTGCCTCGTTGATCTAATGGTCGCATAGCGCGACTGCCGTGCCACGGGTCTCGGGTTCGATTCCCGGGCCAGGCCGAAATCGCTTTGTGGGTTTTAGAAGCTTTCACAAGGCAGCCTGGAGTTTGGAAGTTGGCGGTGTTACACCCCCCGTGCCTGGGAGGGCACGTAAAGCCGTCGTCCTCGATTGTTACTCAGTAGCAGTCGTAGTTATAAATCCACGTCAGAGGCCGCCAGGCGGATTTGAGAAAACTCTGACACTAGGGCTTGTCAGGTGATTAAACCTGCAGCTCAATCGATAAGAAGATTAACTTCAGTTTTCTTCTTTATGAATTTTCATGTCCAATTTAAAACCAGCATTTATGTTGTTCAATGTCGTCAGTGAAAATGGGCATAAGAGAACTATCATCATCCTATCTAACTATATGTATAGAACTAGGCTATCTCTACTGATATTATGAAGCTGAAGAGTTTTCTCGTTTGTGTTCTGAGGAACTGTTGGACCATGATTGGACCGACATGATTTTTTTTTTCAGTATAAGATAGTCCATTTATTGGTAAAAACTACTCTTTATTTGAAGTGTCGCGCCGCGTCAACAAAAGATACTAGGTATTAACACATAAATGGCATTAAAACTTTTCAAACAAAATTAAAGAGCAAGAGAAATAACAAGCCATTTAAATAACAACAACCGTAAACCTAAATAGGTACTCACAATCTCCAAAACACTTAAGACCCTAACTCCTAAATAAAGAGGAATAACCACAGTGCATAAACCGGGCGTCTATAATAAACTTTACTTCTAAAGCTAGGTCGTTATGGCGCCAAGCAAAATAACCAGCAAACTACAACGTTCTTGCAGACTGTAGACTAAACAGTCGGCCGACTGTTGGTCCGAAGGCCGGCAACATTTTTTATTTATAGAAAATCCTTAATCCAATCATGGTGTTAGTCGGTCATCATCTGCCTAGCCTTTTCCCAACTGTGTTGGAGTCGGCTTCCAATCTAACCGGATGCAGCTAAGAACCAGTGTTTTACATGGAGCGACTGTCTGTCTGAGCTCCACAACCCGGCTACCCCAGCAACCCGATACCCATTGGTAAGACTGGTTATCAGACTTTCTGGCTTCTGACTACCCGTAAATGACTGCCAGAAATGTTAAAACTTATCCCGCGGGATAAAATAATATGCATACTATCATTCATTTTCATATTGATTTATGAGCCCAAAAATCTATCGACCGACTAAAAGTCTGCAGTTTACGGGTACTCTTAATTAAATACCAAAAGTCCTTGATACCATAATCAATGGTTATTTATATTCATATTTTTTTGTTAGTTATCAACTTGCAAATTTTATTCATTGGGTTTGTTGGGTAATCGCTTCTTAAACAATTTTAGCATTTTGTTATGAAACTTATGAATATGGGCATTTAAAGATCAAATCATAGTTTCAGAAAATACCCTTGGTGTTGTCACTAAAATACATCAATCGTATTAAAAAACTAGCTTCCGCCAATGGTTTCACCCGCGTCCCGTAAGAATAAGCCCTAGTTCGGACATGCGGGAACCGCGCCTTTTTCTGGCGGTTGGGTTACTGTCACCGCGCGGTTATGTCTGAACAATTACTTAGTAACTCATACAAATAAGACCCGCGCGATTTCCATGCGATTCTGAAATCGCGCGATTCCCGCCGTGTCTGAACAAGCCCTAACTTCGCACAAGTAGAGCAAATCGTTAAACGCGCTATTTAACAGTGAAATATTTTTTCCAATGGTTTCTGAGACTATCGAGCTCAAACAAACAAAGAAATCTCAGCTTTATAATAGTAAGTAGAGCTGATATAGCTGATATTTGCTTTCTGACCTATAGTTAAAGCAAATAATACCCAATCACAACCAAATTATATTCTAAAATTATTTCCTATATTTTCTAAAAGTAAATTAGGTCATACAAATAATAATATACAAAACGTACACTTACTAGCATAATTTAGGGAACGCCGTAGCAACGCCCATATTTATAATTAAAGGACTATGACCAGCCATGGCCGAATTACACGGTTTCATGTAATTTATGGTTCAACCCCATTCAAAATTGCTATCTGGTTTATACTTGGCCTACTAATTTCACGTGGCTTCACTTCTTGTATATGGAGTGTGTATATTTGCCAGATAAAAGTACTATGTACGTAATTTTCTTGATATAGACCCCAATACAAAGCTACGTTAATCTGAATTAGGTATTTGATGATATTGTTCTTTAAATGACTATTTATCGGAATACGAAATACATCATTCGTGAAAAATTCAGCTTTCTAGCTTTCACGGCTTATGAGATACAGCCTGGAGACAAACAGACAGCGGAGGCTTAGTAAAAAAAAACTACTAAATTGTATCTCATATAAAACAGTTTATAAAGTCAATATAAAAAGCCAACGGCGGGCTGACAGCGAGCTACCTTTCAACAACTGCGCCGTGCCATGACGTTCAAGTGTTAAACCTTAAGGTGAATTCGACCACTAGAAGCGGGAAATTCAAATATAAAATGTTTTTTTCATGTTTTACCTAAGTTAACATTCAATATGAGGCGTGATCTTATGATTGGCGGTTATAATATCCCACAAAGTAATTTCTGATGTCCTTGTTTAACTCCGAAACTTCTTACAATTTAAATGTAACTGTAAAAAACTTTTTATTGCGAAATATCATAGTTTCGACAATGAGATATTATAACCGCCAATCATAAGATCACGCCTCATATTGAATGTTAACTTAGGTAAAACATGAAAAAAGCATATTATATTTGAATTTCCTGCTTCTAGTGGTCGCATTCACCTTAAAGGTTTCAATAAAACCTTTATTTGTTACATCATCCGGTTGACATGGACCCTAAATCTAATAATACCCGTCTTAATTCAACCTGGTGAATCAGTCCGGGACTTGGCAAACGTCTAGACAAACCGTGTTGTCAAAATGACAGCTATTTATACCCCCAGAGCCGAGATGTGCCGGAAATCTGAGTATGGACCGACCTGACTGGCTGTGACAGGAATTTTTGGACTAATGGCATTATGTAATAGAAGAAACAATGGACTGTTTACTCAAAGAATGTGTAATTTAAAATTTCCGCAATCTATCTCTAACATTTTTGTTTGTACCCTACTGGCTATCTTATTAACTACTGGACCAATGTGATAAAGTCCTTTTCTGATGGAAAGGTGGAGACTATCCCCAGGCTATATTTTGTCAGGATACGGGGAGGAGTAGTAGTCCTTGGGACGCGTTTGAATCCGCGGGGAACAGCTAGCGAAATTTATATAACGAAAATGGGTACAGATATGTACGAAATGATAAACTACAATTTTACTACACTCAAACAAGATTTGTATGAAAGGCTCAGCGTGGATTTTGTCACGAATTGACAATAAAAATTAAATACGTCATTTAGGTCAAGTTATAATAGATTAAAACAGTCTGATCATGCAATCTTAAAACGATCTTCCCACAATCAATTAAAAACACTTTTGTCCAGATTTAGGAGCTACCAATTAAGTCAGTTTACCGACTTTCGTTGTTGACAGTACCTTTTACGAATAGATAGAGTTTCCTGTTTCGTACTCCATTGCCATTGGCTACACAAATACGACGAACAAACAGCCTGTGAACAAATAAAATTTGTATACCTACCTATTTCCAAAACGGTGCTGCTCAGAGTAAATTCATCAGTATTGTCTTTAGGTATACTAGAACATCAACTCGTTGACTGTAAACAAATATCATTTTAGTTTGTAGGTTTGATAGTTCTCTGGAGAATCGGAATACGTATTTTTTTGATAAACATAATCTTTCCAATGAATAGTAAAAATCTTGAAACCTGTGCTATTGTTAGCCAACTCAGTGTTCGATAACAAATTAATCCAAGTGCGCGGAGCCGTTCCCACGGGATGCGGGTGAAACCGCTGGTGGAAGCTAGTACTTACCGAAGATGAAGAGATGAAGGTAACGTGTGACCTAACTGCGGAATTCAATAATCTATCTATCTCTGGATTTGCTTACCAGAGATAGGACTTTGACATTACTTGTATGGGGCTAATGTCAAAATTATATCTCTAATAAGCAAATCCAGATATAGACAGAATATTGATTTCCGCAGTTAATGACCATTGCCCACTCTTATTAAATCGCTATTATATAAACAAAACCTAGCTGTTTTACAGCGTCCCTTGGGAACTACTGCCCCGGCAATATAAAGTGTATGTTGCTCGGGGATAGTATAGCTCCCCAACATTGAAAGAATTTTTCAAATCGGTCCAGTAGTTTCGGAGCCTTTCGAGTACTAACAAACAAACACACAAAAAATGTTTCCTCTTTATTATATTAGTGTAGATAAGACAGGATAAGCCATTTCATTAATTCTTCAAGGTACCAGTTTAGTACCAGACCTTGACATTTAAGAAGGAAATGCATTTTCATGACGTTCAAGGTGATAAAACTAACCGCAATGCACAAAAGCGTACTTAGAATTGTTAAATTTTATGACCAGTACTAGTTGTGCCTCGCAGTTTCACCCTTATTCTGGGAAACCAACTTCTAGCTGGCAACCATGTGATAAGTAGCATTTGTCCTTTCTCAAGTTCTAAACTATTTATCTACCTACAAGCTTCTGCCAGCGGCTTCGCCCGCTTCCCGAGGGAACTATTTCCCGTACCCGGATAAAAAGTAGCCTATGTTGTTCCTCAGGGTCTATTCTATCTCTGTACCAAATTTCATCAAAATTGGCTCACTGATTTAGGCGTGAAAGCGTAACAGACAGGCAGAAAGAGTTACTTTCGCATTAATTATAATATTAAAGTAGGGATTGGTTCTGTAGCTTGGGCGTGAAAACGCAATCAACAGACAGACAGAATGACTTTCACATTTACTCATCATAAGCTCAATTTTCGAGCAATATAAGCTTTTAACTTTCACTCAGCTTATCCGGTGTATAAATTACAAAAAAGTTTTTTCGCACTATCAGTATTTTCATTGATAAATTAGAGTATAAAAAAATGTATTTGTAGATAGCGTGTCAAAGCGTTTCAATTTGTGTTACTGAATATTCAGATACAAAGCATTTTTGGTTGATATGAATGATATGAATCGAGTCGTGGTGGCCTAGTGGGTAAAGCACCAACCTCTCAAGTACGAGTGTGAAGGTTCGATTCCAGGTCAGGCAAGTACCATTGCAACTTTTCTA
>NWSH02000571.1:5520494-5532796 GCA_002382865.2 Heliothis virescens
TTGTATTTACTTTCTAAGTATGTATTAGACACCAATGGCTGATTAAAGATGAAGGAAAACATCTTGAGGAAACCTGGATTTATAAAGTCTGAAATCACCAACCCGCATTGAGTAAGCGTGGTGATTACGCTCAATCCTTCTCTGTGTGAGAGGAGGCCTGTGCCCAGCAGTGGGACGATAAAAAGGCTAATGAAGATGAATGGAAATTCTGTTATCGAAGCAATAGGGTATTGATAAACCTGAATAGCATGAATTTTACGCGATTACGACCAGTATTTGTCCATTGATGCAGTAGATTTCTATTCATCCCTCCTAATATTACAAACACGAAAGGGAGTCTCTGTCTGTCGGTCCGGCTTGCACGTCAAAGCTACTGAACCGATTTAAATGAAACTTAGTACACAGATAGTCTAGAACATAGGCTACTTTTTAGGGTTCCGTACCCAAAGGATAAAACGGGACCCTATTACTAAGACTAAGTTGTCTGTCTGTCTGTCTGTCTCCGGGCCGTATCTCATAAACCGTTATACCTAGAAAGCTGAAATTTTCACAAATGATGTATTTCCGTTGCCGCTATAACAACAAATACAATAAAATTTAAAAAAGTAAAATATTAAGGGGGTCCCCATACAATAAACGTGTAAAACCGCAAATTATAACTTTGTTATTCATATGTCTGTATGAAAACCAAAGTTATTTTTTGCTGCCCGAAAAATGTTTGTATTTTGGCTAGTTGTTAGGTTCATTTTCTATAGATAATGGTACGGAACCCTTCGTGCGTGAGTCTAACCCGCACTTGACCGGTTTTATTCGGGTTCGGAAACTATTTTCTTTTAGAATCGGGAAGAATAACTAGATATTACCTCTAATGTCACTAGGCGAAGATCTAGAATCTTGAAAACTAATAACTGACAGACATTTCAATTCTTATTAGATGTCTGTCAACTTTATTCACCAGCAAGCAAGCGTGAACGAAAAATTCACAAAGTAATAAATATATATTATAGCCACGCCTGAGTGGAGCCGCGCCCACTCAATCTGTGACTATATTTGAACGTTTCTATTTTGTCTGTGTCTAAATATTGATGGAGGATCTGACTAGACCTGTACTCGACAGAATATTAATGTATTGCCTATACTGATGCTTAGTTTGTGACTGGCCTGTAGGAATCATCGTTTGTCTAGCCATTTCCCAACTAATTTGGGGTCGGCGTATAGTCAAACTAGCAGTTACCAGTGTTTAATGTGGAGCGGCTGCCTTACTGACCTTCTCAATGCACCTGGGCAACCCGGTATCCCTTGATAAGTCTGGTTGTCTGACCTCCTGGCTTCTGATTACCCGTAATGACTGCCAAAGATGAAGCGTGAAAAAATTGCGGTTTGCAGATTTTTGACATGCAATTAAAGGATCGATTTAGGATGTTTTCGGAGCACAGGAATAAGTAACCAGAATATGAGTTAAAACTCCAAAAACCAAATAGCAGATTAATCAAAAACAAGGAGTAAATTATTTCCAATTAGATGAATTTAAAACTACATTTGTAGCAAGGAACAGAGAAAAGGAAATACTAAAACGCCTGGCGCAATGTCTCTCAATACTATTAAGAATTGATTTCACGAAGAAAAGTACTTATTCTTGCCAAGCGCCTTCTCGTGTCTTCTGTGAAGGTCAAACGATTCCTAGACACTTACGCCCAAGTACACCGACAGCAAACGACAAACATACGTTTCTTCTTAAACAACTGTTAACTTCTAAACTTGAACTTGAAAATTCATAGTAAACAGTTGTTTTAGGAAAATCAACGTTTATGTTGACAGTGAACTTGGGCCTTTTACTTGGTTTACTTTTTTGGAAAATGTATACAAATATTATTCCGCATTGAATCGGAGTTGTGTCGATAAATCCATTTTTATGAGCACCGCCATTGCTCCCAATAGAGACTTTAATGAAAATATTATAAAAGTTTGGCTTTATGCTTATGATTGGGGTGTTAATAAAGATCATTCTTTAATATTATATGCAAAACCCCGATCCGATGAATGTATTTTTTGCTTATTAACGTAAAATCCGTCGTCTTAGTGCCATGCCTATGAAAACCAATCCAAGAGAGTTACAATCCAGTCTTGTAACTCAGTCTATCTGTCATGCTTTCACGCTTAAACTGCTGTAATGATTGAGATGGAATTTGGCACAGCGGTAGTTAGCACCTAAAAACGGATATGAACTTCAGGTGGTGGAAGTACAGACGACAGCAGATTAACGTACCCGAATCTTTCAAATTCTACCAATCAAATATTAACCTTCCGCTATTGTGATAAGGTTGAAAATTGGTTGCAGGAATTAGACAGATTGTAGTAACTTGATCTGTACTTAATTCCCTTGAGACGCGGCGAAATCGAAGACTAAAATTAGTTTTGAATACTACCCCGATGCTACAAAATATTATTATGTCTACTGAAATGCAGCATGTTGAACACATTTTACGGCTTGTCTGTGTCCAAAACTATTAATATCGTTCATACAATTTGTCAGTCGTGTGTAATCGTTCTACAATTTGCGTGGTCTTCCTGATGGCATAACTTGGCTGCAGAGTTTACTGCATACATGTGAATCATCATTATAAATATACAACATATTATTAAAAAAGAAGACATACTGCCCTGACCCCAAATTAATTGGGATAAGGGCGAGGGAATGGTGATGAGGTACACGTTGTCATTCATTCACTAATATCAACCCTATCAACCTATATGACTACTGTATACCTATAAAAATTAAATATATAGATAGTTTTTTTTTCGCTTTCACACTTGAAACTGCTGAACTGTTCAGGATGTCATTGTTTATACGAGAATGCAAAAGAAGGAAAGTTATTTTGTTCTCCATTTAACAGTTATACTTATATTTATGACAACTATATTATACACCCCTCAGATTAATGAATACACCTATTATACTTAGGTTACATATTTCTAAGTGTGTAGTAGAAAGAGATATTATAGGTTACTTTTTATTCCAATGCGCAAAGCAGTTCTACAACCACGAGCTAGAATTAAATAATTGCGAAAAAAATTAGAAGCGTGATTTTTAGAGGCTGGTTTTCTGTTCGAGATTAATTCTTACTTCTACCAAATGATCCTTTTCTATGCCTGAATAAATAGCTACCAATTTATTGTGGAGAATTAACGAATTTTTTTTTCTAGGCATCAATTCTAGGTCCGACTATTTTTTAACTAAGGCACGGAGTTGGAAGAAGTAGTGATTATTAGTTCTTTGTCAGTATCGAAATTGCTAGAATTTTCTAATAATAGTCACTTCCACTTTTGAAGTAGTTTCCAGGGACAATAATGTGCTATAATATTCGTTGTTTAACGCAGTGTTACCAACTGAGGGGTTTCTCCCCATATAAAGGGGGTTAACAAGTGCTATTTTTTCTTTGGTACTGTTGTGTCGACACTCGATAAGAAAAATAAAATGGCAACTTTCAGTTATGATACGAATGGCCATCATTACTGTCAGTAGGTATATAATCATTCATGGTAACGTCTAAATAAAGCTGATTTAGTAGTTGTGTGCCCTTCATAACTACTGAGTAATGTTAATTTATGTTCTACAATAGAGCAAAGTCCTATCATAGGTTTGCTTACAGCTAGGCTACTTTTACCCGGGTGTGGGAAGAAATTCCCTCAGGAAGCGAGTGAAAGCGTTTGGCAGAAGCTGATTTTAGTATAAAAGCTTTGGATGTCTGTCAAAAACCAACCTTATTCTCCGAGTGATACGGCTAACAATAGCTTTAATTGTTTTTATTTTTTGTCCACGATAAACTTGGTATTAGTTCAAACAATGTGTAAGATTAATTAATATAATGTTTTGTTTTGACTAGAATACCAGTGGTACTCAAAGCATCAATTTAGCATTCGTTCTTTTGAATAATCAGCGGTCAAAAATTCCATAATTTTCCATAAAAAGAGTGCTTTTAATGAAAACGCAATTCCGTGTGAAAGGAACCGGTAATTGGTCGCCGCACGGCTCCTTCTCAGGGTTGTCGCGTTTTTGAAAAAAAAAACTGTAATATAAAAGTACTTTTAAACCAATAGTCTCAAAACTACAGTTGTTGTTTAGACGCCAGCAGATCAACCAAATTTTACCATACGAATATTAACCTTCCACTAGTACACTAAAGCCTGAAGAAAAAACATACTCTAGGTGATTTTTATCTGGCTAATCGAAATTGGTCTGCTAAAACGACGGTTGAATCTGCGGAGTACACAAAATGAGTGATATCGATTGAGCTCAATATTAAAGTAACGAGGATACAAAGCTGTAAAACTTTATAATTTTCTGATACTGTATATGCTCTGTTCTTAAACTTTTTATATTGCAAAAATTCTCAAAGCATTCCACCGCCATTTTTAGGCCAAGTTAAAATATTTTCATGACTTTACTCCGCCATAAAATTCCTGATACTAAGCTCACAAAGTAATTAAAATTCTACGTAAAATTAATGTATAATGCGCCTTGCTGTAAACCTTTAAAGGTTTTATTTAGAAACTCGCGATTAGCCTTGTATTTTACTGGATAGACAATAAATGTAAATTAGGTGTAAAAGCCTTTTTATACTGCGCATAGCGTTTAATTCTTACAGCTGCATATTTTCAATAAATTATTAAAAATTTTAAAGCCAGCTTGGCAACATCAGTCAATTAAAATATTGCATCGAAAATAGCCTGAATTGCTTCGAGAAAAGGATGGTACGGCCGTGCCGCTTTTTCCTGCTCGACTTGGCGGGGGCACGGGAGTGCCCGAGCAGAGTTTCCTGAGAGTGCTCCCTCATACTAGCTGTTTCTCGTGGTTTCACCTACGTAGAGGGAGAACCTCTTCCCGCACCCAGATAAAAAGTAGCCTATATCGTTTGTCAAAGTTCAACGTGTCTGTTTACCCAATTTGAATTGAATCGGGTATCGGTTTAACATTTACAATATCAGTAAGGATAATTAATAAATAGCGAACTTAATGAGTAATTAGATCCATTAGCCATTAATGTAAGCAAACGCTATAATTTTAGCGATAAATTCCACTCTGATTGCAATTGCAGCGAAGCTCTAATTATCATTAATTACGAATAAATTGGGATTACAATTGTTCTTTGTTCATAAAATAAAGTTTTTTTAATTGATAGCTAGTTTATAAATTAATACTAATTTCTAAGTATAAATAAAAAACTTACAACAAAAATAATAAACAAACAAAAAATATATACAAGTATTTACATTACGCGTCAAAGTATTCTTCCGCATCGCTGTCATCCGGTAACGTGCCCAGAAGACTGGCTGCATTGCCACGTTGTATGGCTAGTTTAAGGCCCTTTTCCTGTCATGCGTATTTCAGCCCGCACGCGGGTCTCGTCCGCATGCGGGTGATAGCACGCTCCGGGCCACACGCAGGACTAAGATATCGTTTGCTGCTGCAGTGTTTTGCGTGTCGCCAGTCGCTATAGTGGTGTACAAATTTCTGCAATCGATTTTCAACCTTATCACAATGGAGGTAGGTTAATGTTCGATTGGTAAAATTTGACAGATTCGTATACGTTGACCTGACAGATAGCCGCATCCGGATAGCGCGCACGCGGGTGTGCGCCCGCAGCCAATCCGCATTCAGCACGCGTGCTACCCGCATGATAGGAAAAACATGTATGAAATCATACGATGCGGGCAGCCCGCATGCGGACGGGATCCGCGTGCGGACTTAAATCCGCATGACAGGAAAAGGAGCCTTAGTTTTATCAGAATCTCTGGCTAGAATGAATTAAACTACAGCAAATCTCACACTGAACCCAAGTTCATCGACAGCATAAACCCATATTTTTCTTATAAAACTGATTACTTTGAAGATTGAACGTGAAAAATTATAGTAAACAGTTGTTTTAAGAGAACTGACGTTTATTTTTACCCGACTAGGGCGAAACGAAAAGGAGGGTTATGATTTTTGTCGCCTGAGCCTCAATAGACTTATTATGTCGTGTTTAGATTCATTTCCACTCCTAGTTTAAAATATTACCGTCGCTCTACAATCATCACAAACCTTTTTATTAAATTCTGCCATAAAATTACCATCAATAAAATCTTCTATTCCAATTTTCGCTGTCACTGTACTGGCAACCCTGGCTAGAAAGAAATGACTGTTGCAAATGGAATCGCAGAGGCGCGAAGAGCTACTATTGTGTAAAATGAACGCCTAAATTGAAAGGAAAACTACTCTTTGCTTGTTGTGCTAATCGCGTCTTTTGTGTAGCAAATAATATCTGATATCCTATCAGCTATTGGTTAATATACAATTCCTCGTAAAGTGATTATGAGGGAGTGTACTTAGATTTTGATGAGAAATTAAGTAATGTGTTTCTAAGTTTTTATGTTAGTTGCATATAAGAAGAAAATTCTAGATGTTTCTTCTTGGCTGAAATAAAAACCATATAACTCACTATGGCTCTATGGTGGCTCGTTCAAACAAACAAATTCTTCTACTTTCTTGCATTATTGTAGATGATTTCACACGCTTTCCCGTGGGAACTACTGCGCGCACCGGATAAAAAGCCTATAGCCGGTTTTAGCCTATAACCTTCCTCGATAAATGGTCTATCTAACACTGAAAGCATTTTTCAAATCGGACCAGTAGATCCTAAGATTAGCGCGTTCAAACAAACAAACAAACAAACTCTTCAGCTTTATAATATTAGTATAGATTTCCCTGTAAAAATTACCAACACAATCAGCCTCTAATATATTAGGAAAATAATCCCATTTTTTTCTCAATAACTACTTGACCTACTTGCAATCACAATATTAATAGGAATAAATGATTTTTAAAAACATAATCAATCCAGAAAACTTCGGTTTTGTTTTAATGAAGAAAATTATAATTATTCCAATGAGGTCAAAACAATAAATAAAATATTAGCTCAGACGAGGGTGAAAATTAAACTTTGCTAGTATCTTAGAAATTGTTACGTGACAATATTATTATAACGATAGCCGTGCCGGGTACTAAGTGTTGCAAGTTTAATATTAACTTTCGTTGTACTCGTTTATACTTGATTCTTAGTCTAAATCGGCCCTTAGGGTACTTACAAACATTTGTTTAGAAATAAAGAAAAGATAATTAATCCACGTTTTAGCTACAAAAGTTGTTTTTCCGTCTTAAATGCCGAAATAGAAACGTGACTCCTACAATGGCTTGCATATACAGTTAGAATTAATCTTTGTTCATAGTGGCATGAAAGATGAGTTTGGATCACGAATAAAAAAGACAAGGGTTAAAGAAGGGTTCCGTTCTCTAAAAAAACACGTTTTTGTATGGGAGTCCCCTAAGATATTTTTATGTTATTCTAGTTTGCAGTACTTACTGTTGTAGCCGCAATAATATACATTATCTATGAAAATTTCAGCTCTCTAGCTATCACGGTTCTTGAGATGCAGCCTGGTGACAGACGGACAGCGAAGAATTAGTAATAGCGTCCCGTTCTACCCTTTGGGTATGGAACCTTAAAAAATACAATGCCGGACTTTTTAAATAATTGCGCATTATAGAACAAGACTATATGAATGTTACGAAAATATTAAAACAGCAATATTTCAGTATTCCCCTTAACCATAACCCACAGAATTCCATTACTAACAAATCTATCGGAACCCAAACCGCTAAAATTAATTTCTTATGCCTTAATCCGCTTACTATACAATATTCACGAACTTTACACCTTGGCAAGGCTGTAGCTAGTTTGAGATATTAAGACCGGAGTTACTGGTTTCATAAATATTATAAGACTGGAAGGTGGGTAGGACATTAATTTGATGCCCTATTTTTTTGGGATTTTTCCTGTGGTATAAAATCGTTATGATTGTAGCTTCTAAGTATGACATTTTTCAGTATAAGTCCTTTTCTTGCTTTCATGGTGACTCTTGGTATCCAATATACATATACTTAGAAAGTACATATAACTTGAAAATTACCGTTGGTACTTGCCTGACCTGGTCTCGAAACCGCACTCTCATTCTCAGGAGACTGGTGCTTTTCACTAGGTCATTTATAGAAATAATTAACGGGACTGGCATGTTCTAAGAATGAAAGTCCCTAAAATATAAGATAAAAAAAAATAGAAATAGGTATAGACATCACGTATAGGAATCTATCTTTTACCAATCAAACATTAACCTACCACTATTGTGATAAGGTTGAAAATTAATTGCAGAAATTTTACAGATTGTGGTAACTTGATGTGCTTTCGTCTGTACTAACAAGATTTATAGAATTCAATGCTTGCAATACAATTGCTGCAGTACAATATTACATTAGGTAGGTTTATTGGATTCTTTTATTACGCGGCTTTCATGAGAAAACTATATGAAATGCAGTCTCTGTATGTCTTTTGTAATTTGTAATACAGAATATCAAAGCAATTGAATAGCATAATATGTTGTTGTGTATTCTAAGATATCTTTGAAATTATATTCCTACATCTTTCTTTAAGTAAACCAAAACAATGGAACCGGGTCATCCAATTGAATATCTTGAATTATTGTGTTAGCCATAAGGTTGAAAATTGAAGGTCAGTTTTTAGTTTGTAAAATTAATTAAGAATTTTTTATAGCGGTGTCCCTTCACTTAATTTTTTATAGTATTTTAAAGGTGCTTCTAGGTACCCAATCTATACTAATATTATAAAGCTGAATTGTTTGTTTGTTTGAACGCGCTAATCTCAGGAACTACTGGTCCGATTTGAAAAAATCTTTCAGTGTTAGATAGCCCATTTTTCGAGGAAGGCTATAAGCTACTTTCTATCCGGGTGCGCGCAGTAGTTCCCACGGGAAAGTGGGTGAAACCGCTGGCAGAAGCTAGTTATCATATAAAAATGGGCTATCAATACCTCCCTGGCTTTCAATCTATCTCTCAGTCTATTCTCATACATATGGCAAGAAAAACAATTTTAGTATTTGCAATATCAGTAAAAATATAATCTTTCTACTTGGGAGAGTTGAATCTCCTGTGTGACCGTCATAAAACATGACGCAACTATCTCATCTGAAAGATGACGAATAGGAAATGAAAATACCTGTTTATGACGAAATAAATATAAATGTCAGAGAAACCATCAAATGTCGCTATTTTATATGTAGTAGTGACGTCATACTATCTTTGGTCTTGGGATGATGGAATTGATATTATGTAGGTATTCATGGCGACGAACCACATTAATCAAAGAATTATTATTAATTAGCTGTTTAAATAAATAGGTATGAAAAACACGATGTTTTTGAAGATTACTTGATTTTTTCTTATTCTTATACACAAATATCTTAATCACGCCATGTCGACTGCACCTGTTTGACTGTCTTATCTTATCTTATTTTTTTTATTTATTATGGCATAAAGGTATCTATATTTTAAGCTAAGCCCCACAAAACCGTTGTAATGGTTTGACTGTGGGGTCAATGAGTCTAGACAATAATATGAACTTAAAATTTTCTATTTATTTATAGGGCCTTTTACGCATAGCGTATGTCAGTCCCATCGTAGCGTAATTGGTCATATTTGAAAAGTACCGAAAAAATCCTCCTCCTCGTATGAAACAAAGCCCTTTCTCTTTACCTACGGCCAGTTTTTTAGGTTCCAGATAAAGTTCTGGATAGTTATCTCACAGATCATGCCATAGAAAAGTCGCCAAAATTAAAAACATTTGCGGTCTTACTACAAAAGAGTTAAACACGCGATCATCACGTGTTTTAGAAAATTATCCATACAAAAATTTTCTTAAACACATGACGATCGCCTGTTTAACTTTTTTGTAGTAAGACCCTCGGAACCTGTGAAACTGGCCGCTAGTTTCGAACACCGAAATCTTTAAACAGCCTCAAGTGCCCCGAAAAATCAAAGTGCAATTTCAAACTGTAACTTCAACATCATAGAGACTATAATCGTTTGTATTTCCTTACAGGAAGACATGGTGTGCCTGTCGTGCACAGCGACAGGAGAGAGGGTGTGCCTGGCTGCCGAAGGTTTCGGCAACCGGCACTGCTTCCTGGAGAATATTGCCGACAAGAACATACCGCCTGATCTGTCGCAGTGTGTGTTTGTCATCGAACAGGTCAGTTTGAACAGTCATAAGATTTAGTACTGGCAATTCTGTTGGCATATTTATTTATTTATTTATCAGGTTTATCAGCATACATCTGCACTCTAGTACAATTAAAAAAAAAATAACTAAACAAAATTGCCAAGTGCGATATACAATTACAGATAAACACATCATGCATAAAAAATTAAATCAAATAAAAAATTTAACTAAAACTAAACTAAAATTAATTCTTATTGATAAGAAAACAAAAATTTAAATATGCGTTATTATAGGAATAAAAAACATATTTTATGAATATTTTATTCCCAACGCAATTGCATTTGTAGTGGGCAGTTTTTAGACATAGTTATTTCATCGAAATTAATTCGTCTCGCCTAAAGTAACTAGCTATTATGTTAGACTCAGAATAAAAAAATACTATCTATCGCATAAACAACAAAGAATAGGAAGCGATAGATTCTTTCCTGAGTACTTTTCCTACTCCAAGATTTATCTTGAAGCAACATTGACTAATAAGGTTTATATTTTTCAGGCGCTTTCAGTAAGAGCTTTACAAGAGTTGGTAACGGCTGCGGGTTCTGAAACTGTAAGTATGCAGTCCAGGTTTAAATTATTTAACTGTATATCAACTATTCCATAATTATATGTAACTGTAAAATTAACATTTGAAAACCTTTCCGAAGTATAATAATGCCACCCTATGAATAATTTTCAATTATATTTTTGACTAAACTACACTTTAAATATGTTCTTATAAAGGGTTGGTTTCACTATCGACTGGATTGAATAGTGATGTAATTTTTTTTTAGTTTTGTATTTTTTTTGTTTGTATTGTATTTTTTGAGACAAGAACATGGTGAAACAAATTCTTGATATCCTATAAAGATTTTTAAATGCAAATCTTTTGTATACATATTCCATACTTTATTATAATGTTGTGGTTAACAAAATTGAATATTTTTTTGTCTTCTTGTGAATAATTTCGTTTTACGTATTGCGATCGTGTTAAATTTTTTCCAGGGGAAAGAAAACTTAGTGAGTATATCTGCCTATGGGTAAACAATGCATGCAGTATCATTCACATTTTTTGGCTAATTGGTTAAAAACATCTGGCTAATTTACGTTTCAAAATTTTCTGTCAAAATTTTATTGCTTAACATTTTTTTTTAATAATAATACACGGTTTAACTTTCAAAATTCATTATGTGATCGCTTATAAATTTTACTAATTTGTTTGTTTTTTTAAATAATACCATCTTTTTTAAATTTGGTCTTAACTTAATATTTTGTTAGTCAGAAATAAAGATCTGTTTAAAATAATGAAACTCGCAAAAAAAAATGTTAATAAGTTTAGCACCTATAAAAAATACCACAATATAAATTATCTATGACTTCCCATAGTCAAACTAGTTTTTCCAAATACGTACCTAATCTTTATTGTATTTTCATTGAGATGGTATGGTAAATTACTTATTTAGATAATGTTTTCTCTTCTATCTAATCCTACGCATGTGAATTTTATTAGTTTAGAATAGTATTTGGTCTTCCCTACATATTAACCAAAATAATAAAATTATTTATAAAACCTTTATAAGAACCTGACATTATTTATAAGGGGTTGTTGTAAATTCGTCACAAAGTAAATTCGTCACGAAAAAAAGTATGTGTAAATTCGCCACAATTCTATTAAATTTCCAATATATTAATTTTGTTTATTGTAAATTCGTCACATAGGTTTTATTCGCACCGATAGCAAAAAAATAACAAGAAGTAGAATAAAATGTTCTAAGTATATTTTTCAAAATCACATCAAGTTTAATAATTTACCTTACATCTACATAACAACAATCACAGTTCTCGAGTGAACGATTTGCCTAAAACTTAACAATACTAAGATAAACAATAGAAAGAAAATCACAGCAATAATATTTTTTTTATATTTATATAATTTCATCATCATCTTTTTTTTTAATTTAACATAACATTTATAAAGAATCACAGATCTCGACTTGCAGACTTGCCTACAACAATATTAAATAATAAAATACTTACACCATGATGGCTTCTCGATGTGATATACACAAGTCCGGTCCACAGCGGGCACTACCGCCAGTTTCAGTGTGGGCTTTGGCCTACATCAGGGGTCGGCTCTTAGCCCATACTTCTTCCTGA
>NWSH02000571.1:5535262-5583255 GCA_002382865.2 Heliothis virescens
CTGTATGGATCAGAGTGTCGGCCACTGAAAAAGAGGGATGAAAAGAGAGTGCATGTAGCAGAGATGAGAATGTTAAGATGGATGTGTGGTGTGACAAGAATGGATAAAATGAAGGATGAGTACATTGGAGGAAGTCTGAAAGTAGCACCAATCACATAAAAGATGAGAGGTAAGCGGCATGGTATGGGCATGTAATGAGGACGGAGGAAACGCATGCCACAAAGAGTGTAATGGGAGTGAATGTAGATGGAAAGATGGATGGATTGCTTGAAAGATGACATGATTAAGAAAGGAGTGAATATCGGTATGACGAGTGATAGGGAGAAATGGAAGCAGAACTTATTGCGCCGACCCCAAATAAAATTGGGAACAGAGCAGGAAGATATATATATACCATGGCTTCTTGAGCTTGTACCAGGTTGATCAAGATCCATTTTTTCAAAGACGGTGCTATCACAAATCATATTTGGAACAGATCGACAAGGTCAAGGGAGTCACTGAGCTAATAAGTTGTTAGATGCGTTTGACCGATCGCGATACTGTTACAAAAGGGATGGGTACAGGGAACGAGCGAGCACGATGGCGTGTGCAGGAGTATATTCAATTCCGAGAGCGAAAATCTTGCTTGCTATCGCTACTTAAAGAAAAAAATATGTGAATTGGGGATTTGTGGCAAATTTACAATAACCCTCTTGAACCTGTGACGAGTTTACACATATTTTTTATACATGTGACGAATTTACTTTCAATGTATGGATTTTTCAAAATGTGACGAATTTACTTTGTGACGAATGTACAATAACCCTTTATAAGAAGAAAAGATCCAAAGATAATGTAGAGTAATTTAAATACTTTACAAAATAAAATTGGGAAATGACTAATGTAAGTTCCTACTAAGTTCCATAGAGTAAGAAGTATGTTTTAAATAGACATAAATCATAAGATACATTTAATATTCCCAGTTAATATACCCACGCATTCGCTATAACCTTGATGGTTATTTGCCACGGTTAAATTTAACCAAATTCGATATTGGCACGTCTTAATTGACTGTCGTTACCCAATTAATTAGTCCACGAGGTGCGAAATAATATTGCCTCGTTAGCATACTAGAGGTTAAAATGGCTGCCATAATTTGGCGCCAAATATTCGCGTTATGTCAAATTGATTGTCATTTGATGAAAGTAGTTTGACAGTGATCTATGGTTCTGTCAAATTGTACTATTATTATTTTTAGACCGTTTTTAGTCGATTAAGGTTAAATAATAACTGGCTATCGTTATATCGTTTTTCTTATGTCATCAACCTTAATAGAATTTCAGTACTTTTTTTTTGTACTACAATATACTACGGCTACAAAATATTTTGGTCCGTCAATGAAAATATTAATATCCTTTTTTTATTTTTTAGTTAATTAAACTATTTGGTTCTACTGTATCTGTTTTCTATTTCAGGGTAAAGGTACCGGTTCTGGTCATCGTACGCTACTATACGGCAATGCTATTCTTTTGCGACATCTTAACAGTGATATGGTATGAAAAACTATTTATTATATTACTATTTTTATTTTTTATACGCTTTGCCATGCGTAGTACGTACCGTCCAATTCTACATCCATAATCTCTTTCCACCTTTTAGAAAACTTGTTCTTTAAAAGTACCGCTTTCAGTTTAAGGCTTGAACCATCATCTTGATCAAAGTTAATGATCTAAACCTAGTACTGAAGATGGTATATTTCAAGACCAAAAATTGAAAATCAAAGAAACCTTTATTTTACTTAACTGTAATTTTCCCTATAAAGGAATATTTTAAACCACTAATTCTTACCACATATAAAACATGACAAACTTTTTAACTAACTTAATGAAACCTTTCCTCCAGTACCTGGCCTGCCTGTCAACATCATCATCCCAGGATAAGCTGGCCTTTGACGTGGGTCTGCAACAGCACTCCCAGGGTGAAGCCTGCTGGTGGACCCTGCATCCTGCCAGCAAACAGAGGTAATGTATTCGCAACCTTATTGTAAGGTAGCAAGGTTGATATTTGTTTAAAAAAATTGTTGGTTTATTCCAATTTGTTGGACAAATGTCTACCTTGCTAACATACAATAAGGCCTTTTCGTATATTTGCACCCTACATAAGATTATGCCTTTATAAATGAATGTGTCACTGGAGGCTAAATGTATTCTTTATAATGAACAATCATCATAAATCGCTATATTGCTTTACAAGAGATGTAAATTCATATTTGTCCTGCTTATGATCAGAGGTCCTTGCCATATTGAAAAAAGCACTTTTACATGATGACAGGCTTAATAAACTTTCCAGCAATTTTTTCTTCCCCAAACACAAGTCACAAACATAAAATAAAATATTATTACTCATGCTCATTATGCTTTGTAACCCTGCAGATCCGAGGGTGAGAAGGTGCGAGTCGGAGATGACTTGATTCTGGTCTCCGTGGCCACTGAGAGATACTTGGTATGTATGACCATATCATCTTTAATGATTTTAACATTTTCTTATTATTTTCGGGTCTTTTAGCTGTCTAGAGCCTGTTAAAAGTATCAAGATTCTATTGTTGCTATCGACACTATAATCTTGATCAAGTATGCTGGTGTCTTTAGCCTTTAAATATTGCGTTGTATTCTCTATAATTTAGGTTTTAAATAACAGAGCTTCATATGATATGGTAGATAAGAAAAACCAAACATAATGATGAGATTCCACGCAAACATTTGGTTATAATTTCGCGGAAATTTTAGAAATGTTCGAATATAATTTGTTATTGTTAGCTAGAACGAGTAGACCAGAAGACCAAACACCGGTGGAATCTCGCCTTTATTAGTGCTAAAATATCTTATAGGATTATTTAATTTTCATTGAGATCGTCTTAAAGAAATATTATATTTAAATACCGAACTGACGCCATATTGATAACCAACAAAATTAACCGACTTCAAAACGAAGAAGTTCGAGATATAACCGTATATGTATAATTCAGGAATACTTTCTGTTCTACTATCTAATCTCAGGGCAAGGTCATATTGTCGGCGTCTGAACGCGCTCCCAAGGTCATCCCGAAAGGACTAAGATTTATTTTATCGGTGAGGGCAAACGCCTAAGTGTTTAGTTGTCGATTTGTTGCACACATCTGTGGCCATTGTTTTTTTTTTTGTTGTTTTTTTGGCTTGTATTCTATAAAATGGAATATTTTTTGATGATTTTGTTTGAGTGGGTGAAAGTGGGCAATAGGAGAAAGAAAACCTAACTTGAGAAGTACCTATTTTATAAATATAAAAACTTTTGTTGTTCAGTACTTGCACTTTAGTATTTCTTTAATATTGCCAAAAACATTTTTTTAACTGAGAAAGGGGCTCACTCTCATTCTCCTACTCTTGTCTAAGGGCCACTTTAAGAGGTTCCAGGTAAGGTTCTAGAGAGCTATGGGACAGATAATGCCATAGATTTTTTTACCACTTTAGCCCTTTCTGTTAGATAGCTATCGAACCTTTGAAACGAGCCCTTAGAGTTATAGAATACAGGCCAATATTATAGTATAACGTGAGATCACATTTGAAAGATTATTTCTATTCATATTATTTGTTTCACAAACCTCACCGAAAAATGTAGTCTGTTTTCAGCATTTGTTAGTTAATGTTTTGCAGCATATCACGTACATTTGAAAGCACTTTTAGTAACTTATTGCGAAATTCAATATTCTGTCTATCACCGGATTTGCTTACTAAAAGATAGGAATTTGACATTACTTGAATGGAGCTAATTTCAAAATTCTATCTCTAGTAAGCCAATCCAGAGATAGATAGGTTATTGGGAACGGCCGTTAAGCAATAACATCGGTATAGATGTTTTGTCTCACGATAGCAAATGAGCCTTACTAGTGTGTGTAAATGTACAAACCTTCGCAATTTTGTAGTGTAATACATTGGNTACTGAAGATGGTATATTTCAAGACCAAAAATTGAAAATCAAAGAAACCTTTATTTTACTTAACTGTAATTTTCCCTATAAAGGAATATTTTAAACCACTAATTCTTACCACATATAAAACATGACAAACTTTTTAACTAACTTAATGAAACCTTTCCTCCAGTACCTGGCCTGCCTGTCAACATCATCATCCCAGGATAAGCTGGCCTTTGACGTGGGTCTGCAACAGCACTCCCAGGGTGAAGCCTGCTGGTGGACCCTGCATCCTGCCAGCAAACAGAGGTAATGTATTCGCAACCTTATTGTAAGGTAGCAAGGTTGATATTTGTTTAAAAAAATTGTTGGTTTATTCCAATTTGTTGGACAAATGTCTACCTTGCTAACATACAATAAGGCCTTTTCGTATATTTGCACCCTACATAAGATTATGCCTTTATAAATGAATGTGTCACTGGAGGCTAAATGTATTCTTTATAATGAACAATCATCATAAATCGCTATATTGCTTTACAAGAGATGTAAATTCATATTTGTCCTGCTTATGATCAGAGGTCCTTGCCATATTGAAAAAAGCACTTTTACATGATGACAGGCTTAATAAACTTTCCAGCAATTTTTTCTTCCCCAAACACAAGTCACAAACATAAAATAAAATATTATTACTCATGCTCATTATGCTTTGTAACCCTGCAGATCCGAGGGTGAGAAGGTGCGAGTCGGAGATGACTTGATTCTGGTCTCCGTGGCCACTGAGAGATACTTGGTATGTATGACCATATCATCTTTAATGATTTTAACATTTTCTTATTATTTTCGGGTCTTTTAGCTGTCTAGAGCCTGTTAAAAGTATCAAGATTCTATTGTTGCTATCGACACTATAATCTTGATCAAGTATGCTGGTGTCTTTAGCCTTTAAATATTGCGTTGTATTCTCTATAATTTAGGTTTTAAATAACAGAGCTTCATATGATATGGTAGATAAGAAAAACCAAACATAATGATGAGATTCCACGCAAACATTTGGTTATAATTTCGCGGAAATTTTAGAAATGTTCGAATATAATTTGTTATTGTTAGCTAGAACGAGTAGACCAGAAGACCAAACACCGGTGGAATCTCGCCTTTATTAGTGCTAAAATATCTTATAGGATTATTTAATTTTCATTGAGATCGTCTTAAAGAAATATTATATTTAAATACCGAACTGACGCCATATTGATAACCAACAAAATTAACCGACTTCAAAACGAAGAAGTTCGAGATATAACCGTATATGTATAATTCAGGAATACTTTCTGTTCTACTATCTAATCTCAGGGCAAGGTCATATTGTCGGCGTCTGAACGCGCTCCCAAGGTCATCCCGAAAGGACTAAGATTTATTTTATCGGTGAGGGCAAACGCCTAAGTGTTTAGTTGTCGATTTGTTGCACACATCTGTGGCCATTGTTTTTTTTTTTGTTGTTTTTTTGGCTTGTATTCTATAAAATGGAATATTTTTTGATGATTTTGTTTGAGTGGGTGAAAGTGGGCAATAGGAGAAAGAAAACCTAACTTGAGAAGTACCTATTTTATAAATATAAAAACTTTTGTTGTTCAGTACTTGCACTTTAGTATTTCTTTAATATTGCCAAAAACATTTTTTTAACTGAGAAAGGGGCTCACTCTCATTCTCCTACTCTTGTCTAAGGGCCACTTTAAGAGGTTCCAGGTAAGGTTCTAGAGAGCTATGGGACAGATAATGCCATAGATTTTTTTACCACTTTAGCCCTTTCTGTTAGATAGCTATCGAACCTTTGAAACGAGCCCTTAGAGTTATAGAATACAGGCCAATATTATAGTATAACGTGAGATCACATTTGAAAGATTATTTCTATTCATATTATTTGTTTCACAAACCTCACCGAAAAATGTAGTCTGTTTTCAGCATTTGTTAGTTAATGTTTTGCAGCATATCACGTACATTTGAAAGCACTTTTAGTAACTTATTGCGAAATTCAATATTCTGTCTATCACCGGATTTGCTTACTAAAAGATAGGAATTTGACATTACTTGAATGGAGCTAATTTCAAAATTCTATCTCTAGTAAGCCAATCCAGAGATAGATAGGTTATTGGGAACGGCCGTTAAGCAATAACATCGGTATAGATGTTTTGTCTCACGATAGCAAATGAGCCTTACTAGTGTGTGTAAATTTTCAAACCTTCGCAATTTTGTAGTGTAATACATTGGCTGAACACAACGGATCCACCGGTTATACTAACACCTATTATACGGCTAAAATAGGAACGTTGGCAAGTTGATAGTGCATTAATGACCCCGTATCGTACATGCACATTGTTTTTGTATGACTCGGTGACTCGACCACGACTGAGCGCGAGCACAGAATAAAGATGAACCAGTAATGAAGCCATGTTGTCAAAATTATGACGTAAGCACCATCGAAGTCATAGGGTTGTCACTTGGTAGTACTAACTCAAATGTCTTTCAAAGTTTAGTTCCTAATTTGGCCAAATGCTAGCTGGCGAGATAGCTCTTGACGTGACAGTCAGTACTGACAGCACTGGTAAAGGTACAGAAATGCTCGTCAATGCGCATGCGTGTATGAGTGTAACGCTACGAACTTTAGTAGGTAGCTTCCCAACTGTTCTACATACATATATATTTAAACGGTGACGCGAGCGAGCTTACGCATACAAAGGCAAGAACTTTTACACACACTAGTATAGCTCGTCCGCTTTCGTGAGATTAAAATTCCACACATTATATTTTTGTTGAATTTGAATATATGTGAAGCACAATTCAATACGTATATGTACCATTTGTCTTTATATGTTTGTTAAGTAGAAATCACTCATAAGTAAGATAATGTAAGAAAAATTTTGCACATGCAATGCGTTTTTCTTTTAAGTGAATAGGATCATATTTTCTATTCTGTTGGAATTTTGATAAAAATGACTATCTCTTGGAATATTTAAAAGCTATCTAAAAATTGTCTTTTTGCAATAAAATTAAATACCTGGACTTAAGACTGAAATTATTTTCAAGCGAATCCTGTATCAAATGCCTTAAAGAAGTAATAAATAAATAGTAACAAGTAACAATATAGTGACCCAGTATAATATAAAGTGGCCCAAAGCTCTCAAAGCAGAAGTTTCCTCATCTTGAAGATTCAAGGCTTATAAAAGCAGTATAGTGTAAACAAACTTGTTTGTTTGTGTGTCATACACTGCCTAGTATCAATATTTTTGTTTATCTTGTGTTAATGTATTTCAAACAGTTACCTATTTCATTGTGTCCGTGTTTCCATCAAATACGGGAAGAGAAGTACTATACTCCATTTGAGTAGCCACTTAACTAAATAAAAAATAAAATTACTTGTTTAACATGTATTTTTGTAATAAGTCCTATGAACATTGTTTACCTTTAGTTAAGTGCCTACTCAATAGGAGTACACTATTTATAGAAGTACAATAGTCTTAAGCTTCCACCGTGTTATTGTATGTATGTTTATGTATCATCATATCAGTAAATCGTTTATGTATTAAAAAAAACACATTTATATGTATCACCACCACTGATGTCCGGAGTGATTATGTGGACAAAAGTCATTTTTAAATCACATTATCACCTGTTATTGTACCTGTCACAGTAGACATCAAAACCCAACCAAGAAAAACAAATAAAAACTATCGATATTTTTCCAATTCCAGCACACAACGAAAGAGAACGAAGTATCGATAGTGAACGCGTCGTTCCACGTGACGCATTGGTCGGTACAGCCCTATGGTACTGGTATATCGAGGATGAAGTATGTAGGCTATGTGTTCGGAGGTGATGTGCTGCGGTTCTTCCATGGAGGTGACGAGTGTCTCACTATACCTAGCACTTGGACAAAGGATGGGGGGCAAAAGTGAGTATTGTGATATTTCTGATGTTTCTTGATTAAACTTATACACCATATCTTCTGAAAAGGAATCTTCTTAAACTTTTAATGGCAAAAAAAACCAGTCTGCTTTAAAACGTGCTATTTTACCCTCTTTCGGCCTCATATATATTGCAACATTCGTATATAAAGACAGACAGACACGCCAAACCTATAATATTCCTCTTTTTCTGTCGGAACAAAACAAAGATCGAAAGAAACAGGGATATGTGGGGATTTGCGGGATCCCCTAACAGGTTTGGTGGTTTTGGGGATCGTTGGAAGACGGTTTCGTTTTCACCAACCGTTAGGGGTCAAAATGTCGGTGAAACTACATTCTATTTAGGGGCTGGGTAAGGACTTTTAGGTAAAGGATCCCATATTTAGGTGGCAGTATTGGGGATCTTGGTGAAATTGGGCATAACCTTCGCCTATTTTTCTCCTTTTTCATAAACAAATCCCGTTATAAAACCAATTTATATTATATTTTTCCAGTATCGTAGTGTACGAAGGAGGTTCAGTGATGTCTCAAGCCCGTTCTCTATGGCGCCTGGAGCTGGCTAGAACCAAGTGGGCCGGAGGTTTCATTAACTGGTACCATCCTATGAGGATTCGGCACATCACTACTGGAAGATATCTCGGAGTAAACGACCAGAATGAACTGTATTTAGTTAGCAGGTATGTTTAAAGCTATATCACCTGCTTAATATTTTTAACCGTAATATCAATGAAACGCTTGAGTCACAGACAAGAACTGACTTTATTTCAAACATAGAGTATTGCATACTTTATGGTAGATGGCGCTACTAGTTTGTAATAACGAGTGATATTGTCGATACTAAATAGACATAAAATAACAAACCGACTTCACAAAGGAGGAGGTTTCTCAATTCGACGTATATATTGTTTAGCTGAGTACCAGTGTTTGATATGGAGCGACTGCCTATCTGATCTCCTTAACCCAGTTACCTGGTTAAAATCCACAAACTCCATGGGAAGGTTGTCAGACATTCTGGCTTCTGACTACCCGTAACGACTGACAAAGATGTTCAAATGACAGCCGGGACTCACCAATTTAACGTGCCTTGATAAACACGGAGAAACTTGTCATGACATAGATGGTTACCTATCCAAGGACTAACCATGAATGATCGACCAATCCTTGCGGATATTAATTAGCCACGAGCCTGCATAAAAGAGTTTTTTGTCTATCTTTAACCTCTCACGTCCTTTTCTAGAGAGGAAGCCACAACAGCTTCCTGTGCCTTCTGCCTGCGCCAGGAGAAGGATGATCAGAAGCAAGTGTTAGAAGACAAGGACTTGGAGGTCATAGGCGCTCCCATCATCAAGTACGGTGACTCCACCGTCATTGTGCAGCATTCGGAGACTGGCTTGTGGCTGTCTTATAAGGTATAGTAACTAGGAGAAAAGATTGCTAGAAATAATGTGAACCTTATGCCTGAGATATGAAGGTACAAAATTGCATGTTTATCGTCGTTTTAGACTGAAATTTTTTATTGCCTTTTAAGGAAGATAACTTTGCAAAGTACAACCTGTATTTCCTTATGAAAAGTTATGTCTCTTACACTTACGAGGTTTTCTCGACATGTGAAATCTGTAATTGCTTGGTCATAATAATACTCGGATACATTTTGTAGCAATGTATTAGTTTTTTGGCGCAAAAGTTAAACAATGCAATAGGAAAAATTATGTTCTATATAATATTAGCATTTAAAAGACAAGCTAGGTAAGATTTAGAATAAAAAAACATACAAATTTTTTCTTAATCTTTGCCATTTTTACCCGAATTTTTTTTTAAAGAAGGTTTCCAATTCAACCACGTATATATTTATAGTTTTGTATCTACAACATGCTCTTAAATAATGTAAATCTCCAATGTTCTCTAACCTGATTTAATTCTTCTTCTCTCCCCAGTCTTACGAAACGAAGAAGAAAGGCGTGGGTAAAGTAGAAGAGAAGCAAGCGATTCTCCACGAGGAAGGCAAGATGGACGATGGCCTCGACTTCTCCAGGTCACAGGAGGAAGAATCTAGGACTGCTCGAGTTATCAGGAAGTGTTCTTCGCTGTTCACTAAGTTTATCAAGTAAGCGGGATTTTTATTAACTAATCGGCTTTCGGGAAAACTTTATAAACCTTTGCCCCTCAGTGGAATAATAAAGGTTGAAGAAAAATGGCACTTAAAATGATGAAAATATCGATATTAAATTTTGAATAATAAATAATTCCGTCCGGGATTACTTTTGCTTGGACTTTTGGGATTGGGTGCATATTCCCTCTAAACATTAATCGGTATATCAGTTTCAGTTTTTTTTTCTTTTTCCTGGATGGTCACCCCATTGCTGTATCGGCAGACAAATACGTATTCGGTATTACTGTATCAGTAACTGAGAAGCTGAAGTCACAATCCTTTTTTTAATAATTGAAAGTCTGTGGCCACTTCTCCACCGCAGAGCGGGGAAGCTTATGTCCAATTCTTCAATGTTAGACTTTTTAACTCATTTACAAAATCCAATAAAAAAAAATTTTATTTCAACCTCCTCAGTGGACTAGAAACTCTGCAAGAGAACCGTCGTCACTCGATGTTCTTCGCGTCAGTGAACCTGGGCGAGATGGTGATGTGCCTCGAGGATCTCATCAACTACTTCGCACAACCAGATGAGGATATGGGTAAGATTTAATGATTACTGACTTCCAGTTTCCATTACTATTTGATAAAAAGTAGCCTATATTTGATGATTTCTGATGTATAAACCTTGTTTCATCGAAATCCATTCAGCCATTTGCACATAAAGAAATAACATATACACACTGCTTTTTAGAGTTCCGTACCCAAAGGGGTCCCTGTTACTAAGACTTCGCTGTTCGTCCGTCCGTCACCAGACTGTATCTCGTAAACCATGAGGGCTAGAGAGCTGAAATATTAACAGATGATGTATTCTTGTTACCGCTTTTACCGCGCAACAAATACTAAAAACTATAATAGAATAAGAATTTTAGGGGGCTCCCACACAACAAACATATTTTTTTGTACGGAACACTTCTTGCGCGAGTCCGATTCGCACTTGTTTTCTTAAAAGTCTGTTCCAGCAAGCCCTCTATCAGAGAGTTTATTTTGCTTTCTAAACGCAAAAAAAAATCTAAAAAATCAATTGACTGCGTATTTTAAATCCACAAAATTTTAAACAAATTCCAACCCTATACCGAACACAATAAAGTCCAAAACACCATTCTATTCCAGAACACGAAGAAAAACAAAACAAATTCCGGGCACTCCGAAACCGTCAGGACCTGTTCCAAGAGGAAGGCATACTGAACCTGATCCTCGAAGCTATAGACAAGATCAACGTCATCACGTCCCAGGGGTTCCTCGCTGGATTCCTGGCGGGAGACGAATCTGGACAGAGCTGGGAAATGATATCTGGATATTTGTATCAGTTGCTGGGTGAGTATGGGTTTAAATGGGTCATTGTTTATAGGGGGTGCAATATTTAGAGGTATGTTTGAGATTCATAGATGAATAGAGAAGAATTTTAACGCAATATAAACCGTCATATTTTTAAAGTCAGAAGGAAGCTTAAAACTGTCATCGCAAGTACAAACGACAGCGGGTCAACCTATCCCAATATGTCAAATTTTACCAATCGAATATGAACCTTCTTTTACTGTGATAAAGTTGAAAATCCATTGCAGAAATTTCACAGATTGTGGTAACTTAAGGTGCTGTCGTCTGTACATCAAATCTGTTCCACCAGCGATAGTAATATAGTGGTTCATATATTAAGCAGACTAAACTGCGTAACACAATTAGTTTAAGAGCTCTTGTCCACGTCACGTTTCTTATAAGTCCATCAAATACTGACTGTGCCCGTGCCTTCTGTATACGAGTATAGATTTTTACTGCAATAAAACATGTGTGAACAAGAGGCCTATATCTACCTATAAGACTGCGGGATTGTTCGCGCGAGTTACCGTGGCCCTTGTACACAAAGGTTACCAGAACGAAGATGGTGCGTTTATGTCAGTAAGGGTCTGACACTCCCTCACGTTGCATCCACAGTGAGATCATTATATTTCCCAAAAAGAAAAATTTTATTAATGCCCATTATTTTACCTTACTTTAAAATTCTTATCTCTCCTATTTCCTGGATGTATACAGAAACTAACTCTATATTACCTCGACAGCGGCCATAATAAAAGGCAACCACACGAACTGCGCGCAGTTCGCGAACTCGAACCGGCTCAACTGGCTGTTCTCGCGCCTCGGCTCGCAGGCCTCGGGCGAGGGCACCGGCATGCTCGACGTGCTGCACTGCGTGCTCATCGACTCGCCTGAAGCTCTCAATATGATGAGGGTGAGTAATGGATGCTGTGTTAGTGAAAATAGTAACCGTTGTCAACACTGAAAATAAATAAACATGTAAGAAAATGAAAGCCTTGTTACATTTTTTATTTATTAGCTGTTTTCCCGTTGCGTCTTGCGTGAACTTCTCCCCGTACCCGGACACAATAGTCTATGCCGCTAGAGGATAGTCTGGCTTCTGATGTGAATGTGAAATACGTTTTCAAATTAGTTCAGTAATTTTGGAGCCTTTGGGTACAAACAAGAAATGTTTCCTCTTTATTATATTAGTATAGATTATTAATAGCTTTTTTTTCAAATAAATAATACTATCTTCATATGGTAGATACGTTATGATTTAGTCACTGTTTCAGAGCTCATTGTGTCTACCAAAATATAAAGTGGTTTCGACCAGTGTTACATATGTTCAATGATTTTATTATTCCATGAATAAGCATATTTTACCAAAAGAGAAATTCTTAGTACTTCCTTTTTTTTCCAGGACGAACACATAAAAGTGATAATCTCCCTATTAGAAAAGCACGGGCGCGACCCTAAAGTACTAGATGTGTTATGTTCACTCTGCGTCGGTAACGGCGTCGCGGTGCGCTCGTCACAGAACAACATCTGTGACTACTTGCTGCCCGGCAAGAACCTGTTGCTGCAAACTGCGCTTGTGGATCACGTATCTAGGTGAGGTTTATCTTTGTGTTTATTTACTGAAAAAAAAACTTTATAATATTAGTTAACTAGCATTAAAAGTGCTCACAGTTATTACATTTTTTTACATAGCCATGTATATCCCAAACTAAATTATCGACATTTAATTTTGATGAAAGATTTTTTTTGTTGGACACTCACTCATTCACTCCCGCTGTGGGTGACAGCGGGAGGGAGGGTCAGAATTTTACTGACTAAAACCCACCGTGTTCCTTCAGGAGCCCTCTATGCACCTGGGCCGCGGTAACTCTTTCGAACAATCTCTCAGTGCCGTTGAAACAATATATGAATTTTGATCTTTATTTCCTCAGTGTCCGTCCCAACATCTTCGTGGGTCGAGTAGAAGGTTCAGCCGTGTACCGCAAATGGTACTTCGAGGTGACTATGGACCACATAGAGAAGACCACACATATGATGCCACATCTACGCATAGGATGGGCTAACACTACTGGGTAAGATTTGCAATATTTCATTGCAACTTCTACTAAAAAATAAATATTTTTTCTTCTTCCCGTCATCTTGCGTAGCCTTTTCCCAACTATGTTGGGGTTGGCTTTCAGTATACCCAAAAGAAACTGAGAACCAGTGTTTTACATGGAGCGACTGCCTGTGTGACCTCCACAACGCAGTTACCCGGGCAACCTGATTGGCCAGACTGGTTGACAGACTTTCTGGCTTCTGACTACCCGTAACGACTGCCAAAGATGGTCAAATGACAATAGTCTGGCTAGTCATCCCATGTTTCTATAATTTTCTTTTTTTTTAGTTATGTCCCATACCCGGGCGGTGGCGAGAAATGGGGAGGTAACGGCGTGGGAGATGACCTGTACTCGTACGGGTTCGACGGCGCCTACCTCTGGTCCGGGGGGAGGAAGACTCCCGTCAATAGGACTCATGCTGAAGAGCCTTATATTAGAAAAGGTATGGTTAAAAACTTTGATTAATGTCTTTATTGTGGGATGATTGAAAAATACTTTTCTGGCCAAAATATATGTAGAGCTTTTGGGCAATTTTAAGTATGTATTTCAGGTGGTATTCATAACTATCATGCCCATATGAAATATTTCCTCATTTAGTTTTTGTTTCCCTCCTCAAAATACTCCTAAACTTATAGACTTATTTTAAAGTCTTTCTGACGCAACAATGTACAGACGACAGCAGGTCAACGTATACGAATCTGTCAAATTTTACCCATCAAACTTTAACCTACCCCCATTGTGATAAGGTTGAAAATCGATTGCAGCAATTTGACAGATTGTGGTAACTTGATGTGCTGTCGTCTATACATATTAAGTGTGACTGAGATAAAATAATGTTTGATTGGCATTTCAGTATTCGGCCATCAGATTTATCTTACATACATTAAATATATAAAATTTATACAAATAGAGAACCACCGGTTTCGGAAGCCAATTAAACCCGATACTTAGATACTAAAAAATATATTATGAAAAATCAATAATAATACATTTTCACAGGTGACGTGATAGGTTGCGCATTGGACCTGACGGTACCCATAATCAACTTCATGTTCAACGGAGTGCGGGTGACGGGATCCTTCACCAACTTCAATCTGGAAGGCATGTTCTTCCCGGTCATCAGCTGCTCTAGTAAGCTGAGGTAATATATTGAAAATAATAGTGATTTCTACCAGTCCAGAGTCTCCAGATAGTCTAGGTAGCCCAAATATTATTCTGATATGACTATAAACTATATTACTGCCATTTTTCATAATTTATCAAAATTAATTTTGCCGTTAGCATGTGAAGAAGTTAATACATATACGCACGCAGACTCAGGCACAAAAATTTCACTCTATGCACACTATAAGTGTAATGTTACGTTTGCTTTTTTGTGCCTTTTACAAAAATCCTGTTAAGTACTAAGAACATAACTTAGTTCATAAAAAAATCTCAAAAACTGATTGAGTCTTCTACCATTTTGCTTTTAGTGAAATAAAACAAAAAAAAATCTGCAATCTAACAACCGTTACATTTGAAATTCCAGAAAAACCTAAAATCCTAAAAGCCGTGATTAAAACAACTTAGAGTTAGCAAATAAATTCGGGTTCTTCCCAGTTGTCGGTTCCTGCTGGGCGGAGAACACGGTCGTCTCCGGTACGCGGCTCCAGAAGGCTACTCTCCCTTGGTGGAGTCTCTCCTGCCGCAGCAGATCCTCAGCCTGGAGCCGTGCTTCTACTTCGGCAACCTGTCCAAGCGGGCCTTGGCTGGACCTCCGCTAGTACAGGACGATACGGCCTTCGTGCCTACACCTGTTGATACTTTACAGGTAAGTTAATGTATGAAGTGGTTTTCATTATCCCGAGGTAACTAGTTCCCGCATACGGATAAAAAGTAGCCTATAGCTTTTCTCAATAAAAAAGCTGTGCACAACTAAAATATATTTTCAAATTGGACTTGTAGTTCTTTAGACCAACGCGTTTAAAAAAACTTTTCTTCTTTGTGATATTACTGTAAATTATACTTCTTTTGTTATTTTGCAGATTACTCTGCCTACATATGTGGAACAAATTAGAGATAAGCTAGCTGAAAATATACACGAAATGTGGGCTATGAATAAGGTAAGGCTTTCTTTTATCTTCTTCATATTACATGTCATAATTCAAAACCATTTTTCTAAAATTTTAGCTGACCAGGTTCCTTATTTTTTTAACTTTCACATAATGATCGAAAATTTATCAAACTCAAAGCCCATTCAATAAAATACGTAAACACCCAGCATAAAATGCCCGCCAACGCGCCACAAACTTAACGCTCGTGCTCGTAACATTAAAACAGTACCAAAAATATTCCAAATCGTCTTGGTTTTACGTGTACCTTTTTGCTGGGGAGTTTCTTCCACCATTTCTTCTTCCCAGCTAAAACACATAGGCGTTTCTGGGGCTATCTTTTGTAAACTTGTGCTTCAAAGAGTGCTAATTTTCAGCCTACTTTGAATAAATTATTTTTATCACGCCTTTATGAAATTTAAATGACATTGTTAATTGTGTACATAGATCGAAGCAGGCTGGATGTACGGCGACCAGAGAGAAGACTTGCACAAGATCCACCCCTGCCTCGTGCCCTTCGAGCGACTCCCACCTGCTGAGAAACGATACGACATACAACTCGCTGTGCAGACACTCAAGTACGTATCTTTGAATTCTAAGAGGCAATCATTCTTCCCCTAAGTGCTATTTAATTTTTCACCCACTATAAGCTGATTTTTCTCAGGCATTTAGAAGAAATATAGTGACAACCTTGTTAGACATGGACAATGGAAATTATTTTTTGCATTCTCCATACCTTTCAAGAGCTAAAACCGTTGTCAGGCTAGCGTAAATAAGCTTAATTTTTTGCAAAGTTTATAGGTATTTCAGACTAATATCTGCGTAGCTGTTTTTAGCGCATATAAGCGCTTGTAAGACTTGTAACTGAGCTAGCGTTTATGGACTGAAAAACTCAAATAAGCACCATTCTGTGTAAAAGTAATCTTTATGAATGGACCAAGTTTTCAGTGGACTTTCCACCAATATATTCAATAGCCAGTAATATAATACTAATATTGATTGTACTCCACAGGACTATCCTGGCTCTGGGCTACTACATCAGCTTAGATAAGCCTCCAGCACGCATCCGCAACGTTCGTCTGCCCAACGAACCTTTCATGCAGGTAAGCACTGCTTTATCAGTATCAACATTAATTTAAATTAGGCATATCAGCACTCATACCTTTCCCCAGAATTTTTAAAGAACTTATTTAGATACGTTTAAATCAAAGAAGTGAATGCTGAGCTAGGGTACAAAATTAGTGTGGACGAGAATTTATTTAGCGTTTTTTAATGGATATATTATACCGATAAAGCATCCAAACCTTGACAAGAGCGAACTATGTATACAAAAGTCTCCTACAAAAGTGTAAATCTATAATTCAAACACCTCTAGTTTTTATTTCAAGTTTTATCAATATCCAAGAGTCTACCAGTACCGACAACCATTTATTTCAAACTAAATTAATTCTAAACCCCTTTGACTTCCCCAGTCCAACGGCTACAAGCCAGCACCACTCGACCTGAGTGCTGTCACCCTGACACCCAAGATGGATGAGCTAGTAGACCAGCTGGCTGAGAACACCCACAACCTTTGGGCCAGGGAGAGGATACAGCAGGGATGGACTTATGGACTTAATGAGGTGAGTCAGAAATATGGTACAGATGGCGCTTTTTGTCGTCTTGATCGCTGAAACTATTTTCTTTTTGGTATTAGGGGTGAGGGCGGTGCTCAGAACTTAGATTTCCGCCTTTATTTTTTGCGAGAACTGTTGTAGATTGTAAAATGACAATAATGTACAGACAGCAGCCGGTCAACGTGCACAGATCTGTCAAATTTTACCAATCGAATATTAACCTTGTATTTATTATGATAAGGTTGAAAATCTATTGCAGAAATTAGACAGATTGTGGTAATTTGATGTGCTGTTGTCTATACAAGTATTATCAATGTGTTGCTTCTGTGTGTACAGTTCTTGTCAAATAGCTTTGCTTGTCTGAACTTAGCTTCCAATGACTTTACAATAGTCAAAATTTTTGGGCATTACTCCGCGTGTACCTATGAGACGCCAAATGGCTAACTTTGGAGAAGCAAAGTTATTTTATAGGAACTGTTAAGAATTAGTTCATGAAATCATATCGATTTTAAGTTCCATAGGGTTGCTTTGGTATCGATATGAATTCAGTACTACCTACCAACTATTTTTCATAAACTGCCTTTTTCTTATAGATGTATTTTTAGTGGTATGCAAGTTATGTATGTATATTAGCTATATTTGATGTGTGTCAAATTAATGATATATTTATATATGTTAGGTAATGAAAGATTATTTTTTTGTTATTTCTTTTGTATATTGCTTTTTATGTATATTCATTTATCATCAAAATCTCGCCATTATTATCTGGAATCTCCCAGGAACACCATCTTCCTTCGAGGATACCAGAGATGTCTGCTGTGACTCTCACACTTAGTATGTGGTACTCTATTAGGTGTGAGGGTCACAGCATGATGTCTTTGAGCCATAGCACTACTCAAGAACAGGATCGACTCAATCATCATCTGCCTAGGTAGTTTTCTTCCAATAATTTTGGGAGTCGGCTTCCAGTCTAACTGAAAGCATCTGAGTGTCAATGTTTTACATAGAGTGACTTTCTCTGGCCATCAGTGGACAATACAATTATAATATTAATACCAAAAGTATAATTTAGATTTTTTTATTACTTCATGATTTTATTGCAATTTTCGTGATTCCTCTTTATATTGACTGTTCCTCTTGGTTTCATCTATATCCCGTTGGAACTAATTCATTTCCCACGACCTTTAAACCAGAATTACGATTTGAGCAAGCGTGGTGATTAGGACTCATTCCTTCTCTGTATGAGACGAGGCCTGTGTCCTGCACTAGGACAGTATAAAGGCTGCTGCAGAAGTCTAAATCCTGAGGATAATACCAGTGGCATCTGCTGTGACTCTCACACTTAGTACGTGGTACTCTATTAGGTGTGAGGGTCACAGCATGATGTACCTGAGTGGTACCACATTCAAGAAAGAAGAATTCGAAGCGATAATTATGTTGTGTATATGTAAATAATTATTATGTGTATGTGTATTATTGTGTATTTTATTTGGTTATGTTGTTGTTTTAGATTTTATTGTTGCTTTTGTATTTATATGTGTTTATTTATTGTTATGTAGTATTTTTGTATAATTTTAGGATATTTTTTTGAATTTATTTTCTTCTTGCTTTATTCTAGACATCAAAAAAAATAAGGGAGAAGTTGTTATGAAATATTTTGAACACTGAAATAGCACATATTTACTTCAAACGAACTGTTCTCCGTGATTTTACCCCCATTCGACCGATTTTTTTTCCCGTTTCCTAATACAAAATTATCAAATGCAAACCAAATTTTATCAAAATTGGTGCTGCCATTTGAGCGTGACGAAGTAACAAACACACAAACTTGTATTGTTGAATTGTATATGTTTGTTTGATTGACTCATCTCTTCATAATCTTATAGGACTCGGACATGCATCGTTCCCCGCACCTGGTGCCATACCCGAAGGTTGACGATGCCATCAAGAAGGCCAACAGGGACACAGCCTCGGAGACTGTGAGGACCCTGCTGGTCTACGGGTATATGCTGGACCCGCCTACTGGGGAGCAGCATGAAGGTAACTGACTCCTTTAACATGTTGNAGTCAGAAATATGGTACAGATGGCGCTTTTTGTCGTCTTGATCGCTGAAACTATTTTCTTTTTGGTATTAGGGGTGAGGGCGGTGCTCAGAACTTAGATTTCCGCCTTTATTTTTTGCGAGAACTGTTGTAGATTGTAAAATGACAATAATGTACAGACAGCAGCCGGTCAACGTGCACAGATCTGTCAAATTTTACCAATCGAATATTAACCTTGTATTTATTATGATAAGGTTGAAAATCTATTGCAGAAATTAGACAGATTGTGGTAATTTGATGTGCTGTTGTCTATACAAGTATTATCAATGTGTTGCTTCTGTGTGTACAGTTCTTGTCAAATAGCTTTGCTTGTCTGAACTTAGCTTCCAATGACTTTACAATAGTCAAAATTTTTGGGCATTACTCCGCGTGTACCTATGAGACGCCAAATGGCTAACTTTGGAGAAGCAAAGTTATTTTATAGGAACTGTTAAGAATTAGTTCATGAAATCATATCGATTTTAAGTTCCATAGGGTTGCTTTGGTATCGATATGAATTCAGTACTACCTACCAACTATTTTTCATAAACTGCCTTTTTCTTATAGATGTATTTTTAGTGGTATGCAAGTTATGTATGTATATTAGCTATATTTGATGTGTGTCAAATTAATGATATATTTATATATGTTAGGTAATGAAAGATTATTTTTTTGTTATTTCTTTTGTATATTGCTTTTTATGTATATTCATTTATCATCAAAATCTCGCCATTATTATCTGGAATCTCCCAGGAACACCATCTTCCTTCGAGGATACCAGAGATGTCTGCTGTGACTCTCACACTTAGTATGTGGTACTCTATTAGGTGTGAGGGTCACAGCATGATGTCTTTGAGCCATAGCACTACTCAAGAACAGGATCGACTCAATCATCATCTGCCTAGGTAGTTTTCTTCCAATAATTTTGGGAGTCGGCTTCCAGTCTAACTGAAAGCATCTGAGTGTCAATGTTTTACATAGAGTGACTTTCTCTGGCCATCAGTGGACAATACAATTATAATATTAATACCAAAAGTATAATTTAGATTTTTTTATTACTTCATGATTTTATTGCAATTTTCGTGATTCCTCTTTATATTGACTGTTCCTCTTGGTTTCATCTATATCCCGTTGGAACTAATTCATTTCCCACGACCTTTAAACCAGAATTACGATTTGAGCAAGCGTGGTGATTAGGACTCATTCCTTCTCTGTATGAGACGAGGCCTGTGTCCTGCACTAGGACAGTATAAAGGCTGCTGCAGAAGTCTAAATCCTGAGGATAATACCAGTGGCATCTGCTGTGACTCTCACACTTAGTACGTGGTACTCTATTAGGTGTGAGGGTCACAGCATGATGTACCTGAGTGGTACCACATTCAAGAAAGAAGAATTCGAAGCGATAATTATGTTGTGTATATGTAAATAATTATTATGTGTATGTGTATTATTGTGTATTTTATTTGGTTATGTTGTTGTTTTAGATTTTATTGTTGCTTTTGTATTTATATGTGTTTATTTATTGTTATGTAGTATTTTTGTATAATTTTAGGATATTTTTTTGAATTTATTTTCTTCTTGCTTTATTCTAGACATCAAAAAAAATAAGGGAGAAGTTGTTATGAAATATTTTGAACACTGAAATAGCACATATTTACTTCAAACGAACTGTTCTCCGTGATTTTACCCCCATTCGACCGATTTTTTTTCCCGTTTCCTAATACAAAATTATCAAATGCAAACCAAATTTTATCAAAATTGGTGCTGCCATTTGAGCGTGACGAAGTAACAAACACACAAACTTGTATTGTTGAATTGTATATGTTTGTTTGATTGACTCATCTCTTCATAATCTTATAGGACTCGGACATGCATCGTTCCCCGCACCTGGTGCCATACCCGAAGGTTGACGATGCCATCAAGAAGGCCAACAGGGACACAGCCTCGGAGACTGTGAGGACCCTGCTGGTCTACGGGTATATGCTGGACCCGCCTACTGGGGAGCAGCATGAAGGTAACTGACTCCTTTAACATGTTGAATAGGCCCAGTTGAAAACCAGCGTCAGGCACTATGTGTCTGGCATTAATGCTGAACTGGGTCTATTTGGCACAACCATTTCTTTTATTGTTTTTTTTCTGTTATTTTATTAATTAATATTTCATGTGTGGTCTTGTGTCAATAAGTACCTTGTGTATTTTCTTTTCCTTCTTTTCTTCTTTCTTCCTCTTTGAATGCCATGGGTCACAGACACAATAGAAAATCTATTGTTTGTCGCTCACTAGGCGTTCAACATGTTAAGACAAATAGGATATTAAAACGTTGTTATTTTTTTTTTTTTAACCATGGGATCTATAAAATTTTCCGTATGCGGACAAATAAATGTTTAAACTATATGTTTGGCACGCTTTCTAGTTTTAGCAGATGCAGCTGAGTACCGGTGTTTTATATGGAGTGACTGACTGTCTGATCTCCTCAATCTAGTTATCCGAGCTAATCAGTCTTTCCAAGGGGCTATACCCCTTTCTGACTTTCACTCCCCGTAAAGACTGCCAAAGATGTTCAAATGACAGCCAGGAGGCACCAATTTATCGTGCCTTCCGAAACACGGCATACCATATCACGACAAAATGGTCACCCTTCCCCGGACCATCCGCACCAAGCATTGCTTAACCTTATAATCGATTTACCCGCGTGGCTGTTACTTAGCCACGATTAAAATACAAATTGATGTTCACGAAATGTCTTATAACTAACTCGTCTATTTATTCTACAGCACTCTTGTTGGAAGCGTCAAAACAGAAGCAAGCAGACTTCAGAACATACCGCGCTGAGAAGAACTATGCCGTCAGCTCTGGGAAGTGGTACTTCGAGTTTGAGATCTTAACGGCTGGACCTATGAGGGTAAGTTTTGTTATATATTACTTAAGATGGTGTAAACTATCAGTTGGTCAGAAATTGACCAAATTAATAATTCCAGATAACAAAGTATGGATTGCGATTGCATGTAGACAGGAGTCGTTTGGAGATTCCTACAACATGCGGTCCTTTCAATTAGAGCTAACAAGTTATAGATCTCTTGAAAACACGTTTTATATAACTATACCGGCCAGTTTAAGAGGTTCCAGCTAAAGCTATCTCACACATGGTGCCATAGAAATGTTTTTAGGGTTCCGTACCCAAAGGGTAAAAAGGAACCTTATTACTAAGACTTTGTTGTCTGTCTGTCTGTCTCCAGGCTGTATCTCATTAACCGTGATAGCTAGAATGCTGAAATTTTCACAAATGATGTATATCTCTTGTCGCTATAACAAAAAATACAAAAAATTCAAAAAAAAAATTATGGCTGTTGATTTATATTAATTAATCGCAAAATTGTATACTAGTAGCGCCATCTAAAAATAATGTGCAACTTAAGTAACTCACACTTGACCATTCCTATTGTACTTTTTTCATAGCTAATGGTACGGTACCCTTCGTGCGCGAGTCCAACTCGCACTTGGCCGGTTTTTTACTTTTAAATACATTGAAGAAAGAACATTTATATTGTACAATGTTTAATAGGTCGGCTGGGCTCACGCTGATATGGCACCAGGAATGATGCTCGGACAAGACGAGAACTCTTGGGCATTTGATGGTTACAATGTAAGTATGTTCTGAAAATATTACTCAAAATAATGGCAATTGCAATCGTGTCTATCATAAAAGTGGACAAGGCTCTTTTTTGTACAAGTTATGACATAAATTAGTATCAAAATTGAATTTATTGACTAATTGACAAGAGGTACACATCATAAATTAGTACAAAGTACCTGATATAGTGGTACAAATTAAACCACAAAAAGTAGTAAAAAATATACCAGTCAAAACTAGATCATAAGTCGTTGAGATAGAGTACAAAATTAAAAGTACAATTACCACAGTCGATAAAAGTGCACGGCGCGGCGTCAGACACTTTCGGGGTGCAGCTCAAAGTGGGAGATATAGTCGGCTGCTTCCTCGACGTCACAGACCAGACCATTAGTGAGTTACCACTCATAGGGATTAAGAGGTGCTACCCTGATTTTATCCTTAGAAAAAAATCTAATCAAAATATTTCAAAGGAAAGCTTACTCCATGTAATCCCAAAAAAGATGGAATAAACGAAGTAATGATTGTGGAGGAATAATATTTTTGCCAAAAGGACAGTGGAAATCTGAATATTATTTTCAGTCAACGTTTAAGTTTTGCTTTTAATCAGAGTAGCACCTTTTATACCAGGTCTTTTCCTTCTGTAACTATGTGGTTAACTCGTGGTAACTTTCCGTAAAATACCTGTCCAACTGTCCTCTATGAATGTTATGTTTGCCCCGATCTATTAAAATGGTATCTTTAATTATATGTTGTTTAAATGTCAAGAATTAGGTGTAGATGATATTGTTCGGTAGTTATTGTCATTTTGGTTTTAGTAGACATACAGATTATGGTTTTTAAGGACTAATCAATAACGGAGGTGGACCAAATATTGACCCTTGGGGTACTCCTTTGCGTAAAAAATATTTTGGAAGTAAAGGAATAATGCCTTTTTGGCAAAACTTTTCTATCATACTTTATATCAAAACCACTATGTGCACGTCTGAAAATTTGAATCTTGTAGGTCTTTCACGCGCATATTTACTGTGTGGGTGTTTATCAAACGCTTTACACAAAACCAAAGTTATATGCAGCATTTAATATTCAGCAAAAATCATCTCTATACCATTAGCAATAAGGTAAAAAACTATTTTTTCCCGACTTTCAAGGAGGAAAAAGTGTACAGCGGTAACACTGAGTCTTTCGGCAAGCAATGGGCTGTTGGTGACGTAGTGGGGGTGTTCCTAGATCTCATTGATAAGACGATAAGTAAATATCAGAGTGAAATGGCTTTGGTAGAGGCAGGAACATTTTTGTTTGGAAATACTTAAACGTTTGACTACCCTTCCTGTTATATTTTTTTTTCTTCTACATGTAAATGTCGGTTTTATGCTTTGCTGTATTTTAGCCTTTACTTCTGCTTAAACGTTGCTTCTTCATATTTATTCTTCTTCCTTTATCTATATTCTAGTTTAGTTATTTATCTTTCCAAAACATATTTCTATATATTCAATCCTTTGTACATATGTGTTAACTATTTATCTAAAAATGGTCCTGCCACTATTTAAAGCCACTACAACTATGAATGCTTATACGCCAAACGCTTAAATGATATCGACATTAGTTACCACTGCATCGCTTCGCTTGCTATGATTGATAGAGTCGCACAATTCAACGATTGATAGATTGATAATGATTGATTTGATTGATTGCACACTTGCCCTTTTGCCAGGATCATTGTTTATCACTTTAAATAAGTATGTTGAAATAAAGGAGTGGTGATGAAATTTAAAAGAAATAAAGCACCTTGATCTCTTAAGCACTGTTTGTTTTAACTCACAGCTAACATACATTACTCGAGCAAAATATAAAATTACTTCTTTTGGATTTTATTAGGACTCCATCTTTGAGGATTGCCAGATCTGGTCCTTGATTTTTTTCTAAAAAAGGAACAACCACATTATTTTTTTGGAATTAACTTTATGGTGGAATATGAAATTATAAAAATTACAGCATTCTGAAATATGGTTTGTTTAGACACCATCTTCATCATAACAGTTACTTTGAATCAAATAAGAGTCCCTTCAAAATGATCCTTGGTACTAGGAGCAGTAAAATCAGCGGTTCTAGCTATGAACACTTCATTGTCATAACCCTTAGTAACAGTCGGGTAAAAGTAGCTAAATCATCGCAACAACGTAGTCTAGACATTAGCCAGCAAAAATATTCAGAAATTCACCTTTTAACTTTGTAACTAATATTCCTAACCTGCTATTGGTGTGAATAATACCCACCATTTGACCTNGCAAAATTGTATACTAGTAGCGCCATCTAAAAATAATGTGCAACTTAAGTAACTCACACTTGACCATTCCTATTGTACTTTTTTCATAGCTAATGGTACGGTACCCTTCGTGCGCGAGTCCAACTCGCACTTGGCCGGTTTTTTACTTTTAAATACATTGAAGAAAGAACATTTATATTGTACAATGTTTAATAGGTCGGCTGGGCTCACGCTGATATGGCACCAGGAATGATGCTCGGACAAGACGAGAACTCTTGGGCATTTGATGGTTACAATGTAAGTATGTTCTGAAAATATTACTCAAAATAATGGCAATTGCAATCGTGTCTATCATAAAAGTGGACAAGGCTCTTTTTTGTACAAGTTATGACATAAATTAGTATCAAAATTGAATTTATTGACTAATTGACAAGAGGTACACATCATAAATTAGTACAAAGTACCTGATATAGTGGTACAAATTAAACCACAAAAAGTAGTAAAAAATATACCAGTCAAAACTAGATCATAAGTCGTTGAGATAGAGTACAAAATTAAAAGTACAATTACCACAGTCGATAAAAGTGCACGGCGCGGCGTCAGACACTTTCGGGGTGCAGCTCAAAGTGGGAGATATAGTCGGCTGCTTCCTCGACGTCACAGACCAGACCATTAGTGAGTTACCACTCATAGGGATTAAGAGGTGCTACCCTGATTTTATCCTTAGAAAAAAATCTAATCAAAATATTTCAAAGGAAAGCTTACTCCATGTAATCCCAAAAAAGATGGAATAAACGAAGTAATGATTGTGGAGGAATAATATTTTTGCCAAAAGGACAGTGGAAATCTGAATATTATTTTCAGTCAACGTTTAAGTTTTGCTTTTAATCAGAGTAGCACCTTTTATACCAGGTCTTTTCCTTCTGTAACTATGTGGTTAACTCGTGGTAACTTTCCGTAAAATACCTGTCCAACTGTCCTCTATGAATGTTATGTTTGCCCCGATCTATTAAAATGGTATCTTTAATTATATGTTGTTTAAATGTCAAGAATTAGGTGTAGATGATATTGTTCGGTAGTTATTGTCATTTTGGTTTTAGTAGACATACAGATTATGGTTTTTAAGGACTAATCAATAACGGAGGTGGACCAAATATTGACCCTTGGGGTACTCCTTTGCGTAAAAAATATTTTGGAAGTAAAGGAATAATGCCTTTTTGGCAAAACTTTTCTATCATACTTTATATCAAAACCACTATGTGCACGTCTGAAAATTTGAATCTTGTAGGTCTTTCACGCGCATATTTACTGTGTGGGTGTTTATCAAACGCTTTACACAAAACCAAAGTTATATGCAGCATTTAATATTCAGCAAAAATCATCTCTATACCATTAGCAATAAGGTAAAAAACTATTTTTTCCCGACTTTCAAGGAGGAAAAAGTGTACAGCGGTAACACTGAGTCTTTCGGCAAGCAATGGGCTGTTGGTGACGTAGTGGGGGTGTTCCTAGATCTCATTGATAAGACGATAAGTAAATATCAGAGTGAAATGGCTTTGGTAGAGGCAGGAACATTTTTGTTTGGAAATACTTAAACGTTTGACTACCCTTCCTGTTATATTTTTTTTTCTTCTACATGTAAATGTCGGTTTTATGCTTTGCTGTATTTTAGCCTTTACTTCTGCTTAAACGTTGCTTCTTCATATTTATTCTTCTTCCTTTATCTATATTCTAGTTTAGTTATTTATCTTTCCAAAACATATTTCTATATATTCAATCCTTTGTACATATGTGTTAACTATTTATCTAAAAATGGTCCTGCCACTATTTAAAGCCACTACAACTATGAATGCTTATACGCCAAACGCTTAAATGATATCGACATTAGTTACCACTGCATCGCTTCGCTTGCTATGATTGATAGAGTCGCACAATTCAACGATTGATAGATTGATAATGATTGATTTGATTGATTGCACACTTGCCCTTTTGCCAGGATCATTGTTTATCACTTTAAATAAGTATGTTGAAATAAAGGAGTGGTGATGAAATTTAAAAGAAATAAAGCACCTTGATCTCTTAAGCACTGTTTGTTTTAACTCACAGCTAACATACATTACTCGAGCAAAATATAAAATTACTTCTTTTGGATTTTATTAGGACTCCATCTTTGAGGATTGCCAGATCTGGTCCTTGATTTTTTTCTAAAAAAGGAACAACCACATTATTTTTTTGGAATTAACTTTATGGTGGAATATGAAATTATAAAAATTACAGCATTCTGAAATATGGTTTGTTTAGACACCATCTTCATCATAACAGTTACTTTGAATCAAATAAGAGTCCCTTCAAAATGATCCTTGGTACTAGGAGCAGTAAAATCAGCGGTTCTAGCTATGAACACTTCATTGTCATAACCCTTAGTAACAGTCGGGTAAAAGTAGCTAAATCATCGCAACAACGTAGTCTAGACATTAGCCAGCAAAAATATTCAGAAATTCACCTTTTAACTTTGTAACTAATATTCCTAACCTGCTATTGGTGTGAATAATACCCACCATTTGACCTTAATGGTCATGGCACATTGTACCGGCACGGTCACGGCAAAGCAAATAACGTGTCATTTAAATTTGAACATTAAATCGTATGACGTATGATATATTTCATAACGTCAATACAAAAAAGCCAACGGCGGGCTGTCAGCGCGCAGTTTCCTATCTAACAACTCACGTTGTTATGAAATATATCAAACGTCATACAATTTAATGTTCAAATTTAAATGACAAGTTATTTGCTGTGTCGTGGCCATGCCGGTACAATGTGCCATGACCCTAAGAATGTAATTTAATTAAAGAAACACATACGTTATAGTCTACTAAAATATCTTCATGACTTTTATGTGTGTACTGTTATTGTCTGCCTGTATATCCTGATTAACCCTTGCCTTCCAATGCTAATAGATATTTGTTTAATTAACAATAACTATTTTATAGAGTACTTAATAGTATTTAAACATAGCCCTCATTGTTATTTATATTCTACAGATCACGTATATTTTAACTAGCTTTCGCTAGAAGTTCACTTAATTCCTGAAGGAACTACTTTCACTTTCTGCAACTGGTTAAAATTTCCTTTATATTCTGAAGTATGAGCTTTATTACTGCCAAGTTTCGTCAAAATCCATTTAGTATGCAGAAGTAACAAACATGCACACTTTCACTCACAAACTTTCGCTTCTGTAATGATAGTAAGATGTGATTTAAATCAAATTATATTATTAACCTTAATTTCTACAGCCAAAAGTTTCCTTAGGTCCGCATTAGTTTATAGTTACTGTGTTAATACTTTAATAACATAAGCGTTATGTGTCAGGTTTCTCACTCAATGGTGAGTTGTTGATGGATGCTCTTGGCGGAGAGACTACGTTTGCTGATGTCCAGGGTGACAACTTTGTACCAGCTTGCACACTTGGTGTGGGCCAAAAAGCCAGGTAAGACAGACATTCTACTAGTTTAATATTCATAAAACTAAAGACCGAAATTAGTAGTTTTAGGGTTCCGTGCTTAAGAGATAAAACGGGACGTCGTACTAAAACATTACTCTCTCTCTGTAAAAGACTCCATGTCAAGAACCATGTTAGGGTGCGTACAGACTATATAACATGACATGTTATACACATAACATTGCTATACAACATGTTTCAGATAATTTGTATGTTGAAAATTACAAATTTTATAACAACAAGGTTACATACTGTGGACGTATTATAAAACACGTTACATGTTATACATATAACATGTTATATAGTCTGTACGCACCCCTTTACACGTTTTCACAGCTGATGTATTTTTTTTCTTGCTTTAACAACTAATACTGCTGTATATATAGTAATACGGCAGTTTCATAATACGGAACTGTTCGTGTGCGAGTCGTACCCGTTCTTGGCCGGTTCTTTTGTTATTACTTTCAAGTCATATGATATCACGGCTAATCTACGTATTTATATGCCGTCAGGTTAACATATGGCCAAGATGTGAATACTCTGAAATACTTCACAACATGTGGTCTTCAGGAGGGATATGAACCATTTTGCGTGTAAGTAGCATTGCCTAAGAATATTACAAGTAATATTTATTACTACTTTAGATACGACTATTCTTATAACTTGATAAAATCTAAACAACTGTCTACATGTCTTTCATTCTTCTCCTATTAAGTGATAAGTGTTAGCCAGAAAAGATTTATTTTCAATTAAGCTGTACCTTTCTATCATATTCATTGTTTTATTTTCCTGTATTTAATGTGTCTCATAAATTGATAAATAAATCAGAACAACTGTAAATGAGATTTTGATTTTAATTTCGTATTCTTCTGTTCTACCAGTAGCCATTTTAATTGTTGACGTAACATTACAGCAATATGAAGAGAGACGTGACTCACTGGTACACCAAGGACCAGCCGATCTTCGAGAATACTGATGAGATGATCGACACCAGGATTGATGTGACCAGGATACCAGCTGGTTCAGGTAATGGATTGTCATACCATTGAACATCATCTGCCTAGCCTTTTCCCAACTTTGTTGGGCTAATTGAATGCAGATGATTACGAGTGTTTTACATGGAGTGACTGCCTATCTAACCTGGATCAATCCAGCTACCCGGGCAACCCAGATTATTGATTAACAGAGTTTCTGGCTTCTGACTACCTGTAAGGACAGCCAAAGATGTTCGAATAATATGACCATCATCTAGCCTTTTTCCAACAATGTTGGGTCGACTTCCAGTCTAAATGAATGCATCGGATTACCAATTTTTTATATGGAGCAACTGCCCGTCTGACCTCCACAATCCAGGCAACCCGATATCCATTGGTAAGACTGGTCATCAGACGTTTGGCTTCTGACTACCTGTAATGACAGCCAAAGATGTTCAAATGACAACTGCAACCCACCAATTTGGCGTGCCTAAATATCTGTAGACACAATTTTTTTAATCTATTAAAGCTAAGCGTTGACCTATAACTATTACACAATTTTTTCACTCCTTTAGAATACCAGGCAACATAAAACGGAATACAATAAATGGATTTGATTTTATTTATTTTCTTCACAGATACACCTCCATGCCTCAAGATTTCCCACAACACGTTCGAGACGATGGAGAAAGCTAACTGGGAGTTCTTACGTCTCTCACTGCCTGTTATCTGCCATAACGAGTTCATTGAGTAAGTTACATATTATTACTATTCTTTAAAGAAAGGTGTCCCGATATATTATATATATAAATAATTATTTCGAGTACCCAGATAAAATCTAGGGACACTGGAGAAATATATCGTTACCATCTTTCTTTTATCTCGATATTTCAATATTTCGTTCCGTCTTTGGCTGAGAACAGTCGGCTTCATCAGTTTACAAGCCATTGGATTACCCCGCGTCCCATGGGAACTATATATCTACATCGCACACTCGACAATGAAGCCTGAAGAATATAGCCTATGGCTTTCCTCGATACATGGGCTGTATAACACTGAAATATTTTTTTCAAATCGGTCCTGTATTTTCTGAGATTAGCACGTTCAAGCAAACAGATACCCTTCAGCTTTATAATAGTATCTCATAAGTATAACTTGGTAATGATCAATGTAAACTAATTTACAAACGTCGTTATTTCAGCGAGGCAGAAAAAGCCAGACGTTGGGTAGAAATCAAGGACCGTCAACAGATCCTAATGAAAGAGGCAGTTGAAGCTCAGATGCCCGCCCATATTGACCAGATCATGAGGAGCGGTTTCACCATGAACGATATCAAAGGTACCTTCTATCTTTTCTAAAATATTTGAATATATTGCACTGAAAGACTTATTGTTCTTGTACCTACTTGATTTTACCACAAAGTTTTATTTGCCCCCCAAAAGATTCTATGAGCCAGATTTCTTGGTCTTGATGGTTGTGGTGGTAAAATTGCGGTGTGCGTCAGGATGGCGGGTACCCTTTAATATTGAATAGTATACCAGTCATCCTGATGCATATCATATACAAAGCGATTTCATATCTCAGCTGGAAATTGGGGTTTTATAGATAGAGTCAACAGCTCTTTTACTTTAAGCGGGGTGAACAAACTTTTCTATTTCAAAAAAATACATGAAAATCTTGGCTTATTGAATTTCAAGTAAATAAACAATAGAATAGTACCCCGCAGTGGTTTTAAATAAATTAGCTTGTTCTCTCCATTTTTTCTTAATTTTATGTTTGCACATTTTGTTCCCTGTCCAATGGATGTGTGCACTGTGCAATATGTAAATACACACAATTGGTATATATAAGTTAAATGATATTTTGTAAAAAAGCTTATATTGGTGTTGAATCTACAAAATTTTGCACTGTATTGCCATTCTTTTCTGTAAAACCTTATCTAAATGTTCGGCACTCAACTAACATTTTTTTTCAAAATTTTCCAAAACTGCACAAAGACACTCTTTTCTAAAGAACCACTCTTTATTTTAACCAACTTTGGAAGAAGGAGGTTCGATTCGACCGTATATATTTTTTCTAAAAACTATACTGGTGGTGTTTTCACACTAAAAAAGGCTTTACCAAAATTCTTCTTATCAGCACATTGCATACATCTCCCTCACCTTACTATGCTTGTTTCTCCACCTACCCTAGGTTTGCACTACGAAGACAATCAGGAAGAGTTGCCCAGCTCCAAGATGAAGCGCCTGCCTTCAAGGCCACCACGTAAGGGATCCATGACAAGAGGTGTTACTATACAAAATTACAATAATTTGCAACCAGGTTGGGTTTTGTAATGGGTTCTTAATTTGGCTGTTGTTTTTTATCGTGCTTTTTAGTCTGTGGGTGTTGTTATGTCATTTCATTTTTTTTTCGTTAATAATGGTTGGTGGTTATAATCTGAGGTAAGTATAAAATCATCTATCTATATATTTTGAAGCAACCGATGCATATTTCGAACGGACTTAAATGCAAGGAAGCTTATTAATATCTTATTTATTACATGACAAGGATATTAAAAAGTATTCTTAATTACGAGTGTATTAAACTGACGTTACATTATCACAATAATAATACACTACCTCACAATCAAAGAATTTCTATACATTACTAAAATAATATCAGAAGCTTATATTAAACAATATACACATCATTTCTTCTTCCAGCACTGTGTTGATTTCTTAGGATATTTCGCTTTTACTGTCTTTTCAACGAACTAACATCTTAAAGTTACTTAACAAGCTTAAATACTGAATAAATTGGGATTTAACAGTCTTTGAGTAAAGTTCTCTAAGTTCAAATGAAAAAGTAACATGCTAAAACAATTGACCAATTTTAGTGCACAACAAGAAAAGTGCTAATTTACCCCTGAACAGAAAAAAAGTCTGCCCAGAACGTAATATTTTGAAATAGTATGATGATTAGAAGCATTTAGAAGTCAGCTTGATTTACTCTCCAACAAAAATTGGTCCTTTTGACCCCCACTTTCATTTTGGTCCTTAATATTAATCCGTCAACACAGGCCAAGTCAACGGCATGCACCGGTCGACCAGTGAAGCTGAAATGGCCAAGTATGACTTGGGAGCGCAAGGTTTGACGCCTGATGATAAGAAGGACAAGAGGGGACGATCGCCTTTCAAGTAAGTGGTTGTAATGATTAACTTCGAATGTAATAACTTATGTTGAATAGAATGACCATTATTTTTACTTTATACTTCACGCATTTTTTTTCTTTTGCACTTAATTACATACAAAACTATGGTATTTCTTTTTTTTTAATTGTTGATCAGATTCACCGAATAATAATGATTCAAGCACAAATGTGTTGCTCTTTGTTAAGGACTTCGGCCCGCATTTATTACTTATGCGGGATAGCTACATTACTGCAAAGTTTCACTAAAATCCTTTCCACAGATCTTGCGTGAAAGAGGAGCTACCATACATACAAACTTTCGCGTTTATAATTTTACAATAGTAGGGTTTAGGAGAGTTTCATTTTATTAATACTTGCACGTATTTGGCAAATCAGGTTCTTCAGAAGCAAGCGCGGCGAAAGCAGTGATCGTGCTAAATCCCGTAAATCCAAAACACCAGACCCCTTCAGTGATACCGAAGTATCACCAGAACGTGGTGCTCGAAGGCCTAACCCTCAGATCAAAGTGTCACAGGTATGTTCAACCTTATAACAAAGGCATAAGGTTCATTTTGCATTGTGTTTTAATGACAGACTTCGATACTGATTTTGTACAACTGTAAAAATTACTGTTGTTTGGCTAAACCAAGACGTAATCCAAGGTTTTTGATAAAAATTAACTGTGTTTACAATATAATGTTAAAACTGAAAGAGAGACAATGTCTCATTCCGGACATACATTCGGGGATGCCAACCTATAAAAAACATAAGTTCAATATGGCCTGTTATTTTTTTTTTCATTCAATTTATTTAAGAAAACAGAACCATTCCATTATTATTATTTGTTGACTCCATATCATAAAAGACCTATTCATATTTTTTGGTCCTTCTATCCCATTATATTACATTTTACGTTATCATATTTTGTTTGGTATCATAATTATTTTGTTAATTTCTGACAAGGCCAATCAAAGATATAACGGCATGAACGCGCGTCCTAGCAGGACCAACTTGTATGGGAGCCAAGTTGGTTTGAACGTAAGTCCTCTCATACACCCTGGTTGTACTAACCACTCATTGGGTTTCTTACTAATAACTACTATTTCTTATGCTTTAATTAAATCAAGTATGAATATTTGTCAAATCTTGCTAAACCCCGTCTTTGGAATTAGATAAAAAATAAAAATGATCTATATACATGATAAGCGTCATTTTATTTTTATTTGTTGTGATGAAAGCATTTCAAATCATCATGTCTTCTTACTTCTCAAATCACTACTATAGAAATATTTTCCTGAACTCGTATCAATGAGGTATTGATGTATTAAACTATAGCTAATGACATAATATCTTACTAGAAGAATACACAACCAATAATAGTGTAACAAAATAAATGGTTTGAATGAATTAAATATCTAACCATTAGAACTATTTTCATGTAGTTTCCTTCCTATTCTTCAGGGCATAGACTCCTCAAAAGTGGAGCGTTTCAAAGTTTTTAACCTACCCATAGAATTTCTCCGCTTAGGCCGGGTTGCTTGATTTAATTTTAACTATAACCTAACCTTAACCGGCCGTCAAATAGCCGCCCATTGGTTACACAGCTGTCACGTCAAAAACTTGACCAATGGGCGGCCATTTGACGGCCGGTTAAGGTTAGGTTATAGTTAAAGTTAAATCGACCAACCCGGCCTTAATGATACTTATGAGTGCGCAGAGACGAGATTTTGAGTAAATTTTATTGGTTGTTACAATACTTCTCCCCGCTCCATTTTGCTGGATTCTAGGCCTAAAGCTTTTTAGTCTACTTAGTAGTAGATAGGCTATTAATCATTCTTCTACTCTTCTAATCTCACACTGTCTCCCTCTTTCTCTTACTGACGTCACAGTCGAACGCTCAGATGGCGACGCCCACGCAAGACAGGAAGCAGATGACGACCAGCACTCTCGCGCAGTCGGCTACGGAAACTGTCGGCAATGAGATCTTCGATGCAGAGTGTTTGAAGCTCATCAATGAGTACTTTTATGGAGTCAGGTAGGTGGAAAATTAAGGTTTTCATGGTGCGATTGTCAGATATTTTTATAAATAATATTTACTAAAGATTTCTTTTGTTTTTTTGTTATCTATGCAAACCTCTATAAATAGGTCTAACTGTTCTACCGAAAAGACCTAACTTCACATTTTTAATACAAATAGGCATGTCATTAAAGCTACGAACGTCTAAAGAAATTAAGATAAAAATATAAATATGCATTCGAGTAAAAAAAGGTGATATAGTTGCTGAAAAACAGTATAAACCAGCAACAAGTGTCAAAGAGAAGATTTGATAATATGTCTAATAATAACCACCTGAGATGCCTTTTGTTTTTCCCTAAAATATCTGTCCACTAACTGCGGAAATCAGTATTCTGTCCATCTCTAGGTTTGCTTACTAGTGATAGAATTTTGACTTGTATGGGGCTACATACAAGTAATGTCAAATTCCTATCTCTGGTAAGCAAATCCAGAGTTAGATAGGTTATTGGGAACGGCCGTTAGACAGCGTACCTGCTTGTTCTGTATTACTTCTTAACTGTCTTCCAGGATCTACCCAGGTCAAGACCCAACCCACGTGTACATCGGCTGGGTGACCACCCAGTACCACTTGCACTCTAAGGACTTCAACCAGAGCAAGGTCACCAAGTCCTCTGTCATCATCACTGATGATTACGATAGGGTTGTTGAGAAGTAAGTTTCTTTTTTAAATTAAGCAAAGTTAGTTCAGTATTTCCAGAATGTCGTTAGTTTTGTAGAATATTTGTATGAAAATGTCTTGAAATTGAACGGGTCATGTCTGTCGCAAAAAATGGGGGCAGGTATAAGGTATAAAAATAAGATAAGTGTTATTTTTATACCTTATAGGTACCTGCCCCCATCTTAAAATTTCGTGAATTATTTTAGTAAAGAATGAGAAATTCAAGTTGTAAAAAATATTGTGTCCCATTGTTAAGCAATAGGCTAAAATTATGACGATGATGATAGTACCTTTTAAATCTTTTACGAATTCCTAAAACAGTTTCTTCTCTTATTTCGATTAGTTCCATGAAATTCAAGTAGGTACACTAAAAACTATTTTCTTTGTAGCGTAAACCGGCAATCGTGCTACATGGTGCGAGCTGATGAGCTGTACAACGAGGTGATGGCGGAAGCCACGGCCAAGGGTGCCTCGCAAGGCATGTTCATCGGCTGCTCCGTCGACACCTCCACCGGCAGCGTGTCCTTCACCTGTGAGGGGAAGGACACCAGCTTCAAGTTTAAGGTCAGTTTATCTATTTATCTAAATATATAAAACTCGAAGGTTGGCTCGAGGACTGGCATAGGTATCTATCAACACACAGCCCAAACCACTAGAGGGGTCGAGCTGAAATTCGGCGTGCAGATGTTATGATGTAGGCATCCGCTAAGAAAGGATTTTCCGAAGTTCTCAAGGGAACGGGAAATAAGGGGATTTTAAGATTTGCGCGGGCGAGGCCACTGGTAGAAGCTAGTACACCAATCTATACTAATATTATAAAGCTGAATTGTTTGTTTGTTTGAACGCGCTAATCTCAGGAACTACTGGTCCGATTTGAATTTTTTTTTCAGTTTTAGATAGCACATTAATCTAGGAACGCTAAAGGCTACTTTTTATACGTGTGCGCCGAGTAGTTCCCACGGTACGCGGTGAAACCGCTGGCGGAAGCTAAAAACATATGTCTAAATATAAACTAAATAGAATGAAACCTTAGAGATCCTTCTTAATTTAATAGACAGACATGTTGCCGGGGAGTTTGTTGCGCAACTTCTTCTTCCCAACAATAACACATAGGAAGTGGTGATGGGTGAGAGATTTTGGAAGCTGTCTAATATAATTCTTTTACGTTCGAAAAGTGCTCTTTTCAGTTGGACTATTTTAGATAAATGTATTTTTAACAACTAATATTGATCTCACACTTGTGTCCAAATTTTTAGGAAATTATTTCTTTTTATCATATCCTACCATCGATCTAATCTTTTAAAATCTGTTACATCATAAAACCCTAAAACATATCTCTCTCCCCAGATGGAACCAGAAACAAAATTGTTCCCCGCGATCTTCGTAGAAGCGACCTCCAAGGAGATCCTGCAGATAGAGCTGGGCAGATCAGCCACCAGTCTGCCACTATCAGCCGCTGTACTACCTACGAGTGATAAGCATGTCATACCACAGTTCCCGCCGAGGTTGAAGGTGCAGTGCTTGAAACCACATCAGTGGGCTAGGGTGAGTCAATTTAATTTTTTTTTCGAGAGTAACACTGGTCAAGCCAATATGAGCTTTTGGTAAAGTGATGGATTGGCGCGGTTGGTCCGTGGTTGGGTGACCATGTTATCGTTACGAGTTCCTTCGTTCTTTGAATGGCACGTTAGATATGTAGTGGCTGTCATTTGAATATCTTTGGCAGTCTCTATGGGTTGTCGGGAGCCAGAATGTATGACAAATAGTCTTACCAAGAAGTATCGGGTGAATAGATAACTGGGTTGAAGATATCAGAAGGGCAGTTGCTCCATATAAAATACTGTTACTTAACTGCACCCTTTTCGACTGAATGCCGACCCTAACTTTATCAGGAAAAGGCTAGGCAAATGATGAATGGTGAGGGATAGAATAGTAGCAAATATATGTTTTGTATTGTTTTTAGAAGTGTAACAGTACATATTTTCGTTTTAATAATGAGCATCCATCGTCATCATCAGTGGCCTCTAACATCTATGGCAGATGATTGAAACAGCAGCCGTGTTAATTTATTTACTTTTGGCACAACATTGTCAGCATCCATCGTAGGTACTTGCTTCATCATCATTATCTGCTTAGCCTTTTCCCAACTATGTTGGGGTCGGCTTCCAGTCTAACCGGTTGCAGCTGAGAACCAGTGTTTTACATGCGACTGCCTGTCTGACCTCCACAACCCAGTTTACGCGGGCAAACTGGCCACCCCTTGGTAAAGACTGGTTTGTCAGATTTCTGCCGACTTGACTACCCGTAACGACTGCGAGATGTTCAAATGACAGCGCGGGACCCCACCGTTTATCGTGCCTTCCGAAACACGGCAAGAACTCGTATTACAAGATGTCACCCATCCACGGACCGACCGCGCCAAGCGTTCCTTAACCTTATGATCGATCGATCCGCGCGGCTTTGACTTAGCCATGAGCTGTTCGTATCGTATCGTAGGTACTTGCTTATCTGCTAAAAAATATTGTGCAGACTGTTTAATTGTATAAAACCTATGATCATCACTTTCAGGTACCGAACCAATCACTACAAGTCCACGCTCTGAAGTTGTCCGACATCCGCGGTTGGTCGATGCTGTGTGAAGACGCCGTTTCTATGCTAGCTTTACATATACCGGGTAAGTTTATTAAAAAAAATATCTTGTTATAATTATACCTAAGCCGTAATCTATACTAATATTATAAAGCTGAAGAGTTTGTTTGTTTGTTTGAAGGTGCTAATCTCAGGAACTACTGGCCCGATTTGAAAAATTCTTTCGGTGTTAGATAGCCCATATATCGAGGAAAGCTATAGGCTTTTTATCCGGGTGCGCCGAGTAGTTCCTACGGGACGCGGGTGAAACCACTGGCAGAAGCTAGTATAGCTAATACTACATTTACACTCTCGCCTCGTACCTCGTCTCGTGCTTCGTCTCCTATCACAGCTCGCACCTCGCGCGATTGATGGTAGATGAGTGTCTGTTCACATTCTCGTCGTGGTGAGTTCATTTGTGTTCAAGTTAGCAACAAGCCTTAGCCTACAGAGTTTTTACTGCTATGCGAATTATTTAAATAAACTAAAAATAAAAAAAAATATGGTTATTTTTATGGAATTTGTTTTTGGGATCCCAAATGATTGGTTCTTTTTGGAATAGTTCCAAAAATTGGAATGTTTATTTTTCGGACCACTCGGACACACAAGATTGAAAACTTGAATGAAGTGAGAGCGCGAATGTAAACACTACACTCGCGTTTGTTGCGAGGTCCTTTGACTCGTGCCCAAATTACCGCTCCGGACGCGAGCGCTGCGAGGCGCGAGACGAGGCGCGAGGCGAACCGCGAGCGGTTTTTACACTCTCACCTTGTGGTTCGTCTCGTGCCTCGTCTCGCGACTCGTACGCGAGTGTAAATGAGCTATAATAAATCTAGCTTATATTATAGCTAATGCTCGCAGTTCCACCCACATTCAGAAGAAACTTCTCGGAATCGGATCAAAATTATATCTATACTTTTGTCGTTTTCTAGCCTCTAGACTAGGTAGAATGTGAACCAAATGTCATTTAAATCGATGCGCAAAAGGTAAAATAAAAGTTTATTTTTTGATTATTCATTCATCTTTGAATAACATTTGTTCACAGAGGAAGATCGCTGCATAGACATTTTGGAGCTGATAGAAATGGACAAACTTCTAAGTTTCCATTCTCACACCCTCACGTTATACGCTGCTTTATGTTACCAGAGTAACTACAGGTAAGCTATTGGCAGATTTATTTTGCCTAACGCTTGAATAAGGTGACCTCGGGTTTTGACCCCTGATTCGCAGAAGGTTATGAAGGCAAGACCTTGAATATTCTTGTATGGTGAACGAATACGTCAAACGTACCGAATGAATCGAATTTAAGAGTACTTTTCTTGAAACCTTGCACACTTTTCCAAATCTGAAAGAATCCCAATAATAACAGACGAATTCGGATGATGTCATCGGCTTCGACGAAACTGACAGTTGTAAAGGAAATAAAAGAATTTCTTTGGTGCGTTCAACTCTCGTTCAGTGTCTTTCTTCTGGGTGGAATTCACGATTACACAATGAAAATATAACAAAATTGAATCATCCTGGAATTACCCTCAAACTTTGATAGCATTACATTAACATAAGTGGATTTGACATACGTGTCTCTAGAGCTTAGTTTTGCATTTACCCCCACCACCAAAAAAAGTAACAATGGACAGTTTCACAGGCGGTTCCATATAGAGTTCTAGAACTATCTGATAGATAGTGACAGAAATGTTTTTAATGTTGATTACTTTTCTATCACATTATCTGTCAGATAGCTGTATGACGTTGTCTAACGAAGTTATCTGACGTAAACTGGCAGTTAGTTAATATACTAATGATCTATTAATATTCCAGGGCGGCCCACGCTCTGTGCACGCACGTGGACCAGAAGCAGCTGCTGTACGCGATCCAGTCGCAGTACATGTCGGGCCCGCTGCGCCAGGGCTTCTACGATCTGCTCATAGCACTGCATCTCGAGTCGCATGCCACCACCATGTGAGTATTATTTAAGAATATAATTGACTAGCCGTTTTCCCGCGGTTTCACTCGCATCCTGTGGGAATTACTGCCCGTACCCGGATAAAATATAGCCTATGTCACTCGTCGATATTGTAACTTTCGAATGGTGAAAGAATTTTTTAAATCGGTCCAGTAGTTTTTGAGCCTATTCGTTACAACCAAACAAACAAACAAAGTTTTCCTCTTTATAATATTATAGTATAGATAATGTGGAGGTATGAGAGCAGAGAGTAAAGCTCGTCATAAAGGGAGGATCCTCCGACCGGACGGGTGGTGTGTCCGGTGGCCTACTGCCCGACAGTTGTTGTCGGGGTGTTTTATGTATCCAAGTTGCGCGTGAACACTGTTAGCACGATGCAGGACAGTACGTCTTATTTTTAATTAATTGGCTAAGTAGCAGTCGATCATAAGGATAAGCAAATCTTGCTCAACCGGTCCGTAGATTATGCAACTAGTGTGACGTTTTATATGAGCCTGCAAAGGCCTATTTGAAATAAAAACATTTGACTTTGATGTAGGGACCATCATGTCATTACGTCATGACGTGTTCCTCCGTGATTCGAAAGGCATATAATTTTTTTGGGTCCCGGCTGTCAATTGAAAATCTGTAATTTGGCCAGAAATCACTCAGAAGTTAAAAAGTCCGACAACCAGTCTCAGTCAAGGGTAACCCTGGTAACTGGGTTGTGGAAGTCAGACATGTAGTTGCTCCATATTGCATACTGGGACACAGTGGCATAGTTGGGAAAAACCTAGGCAGATGATGATACCGTCACATTGTCGTGTCCAGGGAGGCGTGTAAGAACGAGTTCGTGATCCCGCTGGGCCCGGAGCTGAAGGCGCTGTACGAGGAGCCCGACATGGGACACTCGCTGCGCTCGCTGCAGACCGAGAGCGTGCGCCCGCAGATGAAGATGACCGATATCGCGTATGTTATTACTTTCATTAAAAATAAAATAAGCTTAAAAGTTGGTCTCAGTCTTAAGTGTTCGTTTGCCAACGACTATTCGAGGTTTTAATTTTTGATAAACTGTAGTTTTTGGACATTTATCTCATAGGTGGAACTAAGGCCAAAAGATCAGCAAACTGCCTAGTGCCTATCTTTCACAAAATTAATCTAAGTAATGAAAAGAAAACTTATACACTTTTTGACCGAAAAATTGTCAAATTTTGACTTGATTTTTTGTGGACGTCAGGAAATTACTAGTTTCAACCAGCAATTTCACTCGCATTCTGTTGGGGGACTAACAAATTACTTCGTGCTCCAAAAGGCTATCTAACGCTGAAAGATTTTTTCAAATCGGTGCATATAACCTGAGAATAACGCGTTCAAAGAAGATGGAGCAGGCTTAAGAGCTGACCTGAAGCTTCTTCTGATGGGCTAGAAAATATATTTTTTTCTTCCATTACAGAACTATGTAAATAATGAACCCATTAACTGTTAATTCCAGTGAAAGTATAACCGAGATAAGCAACCTATACTCGCCGTACTTCCCGCTGGAGGTGGTGCGCGAGTTCGTGATGCAGGCGCTGGCTGAAGCCGTGGAGACCAACCAGGTGCACAACCGGGATCCTGTCGGGGGGAGCAATGAGAACCTGTTCCTGTGAGTTTCTTACACTTTATTATATACTAGCTTCTGCCAGCGGCTTCGCCCGCTTCCCGCGGGAACTATTTCCAGTACCCGGATAAAAAGTAGCCTATACGTTATTCTGATATATAAGCTATATGTCTGCCAAGTTTCATCAAAATCCGTCCAGTGGATCCTGAGATTAGCTTGTGCAAACGTACAAACAGACAAAAATTTTTTTTCGAATTCTTACTCTTTTTTCATTTCATAATATCCCTACATATTTTGTTTTGTAAAAATATTTAATGTACAGACACGATTTTTTTACTGTTTTATTATATGTATAGATAGAAGATATTTATTATGCTGCGTCAAACTTATCAATACTTATGTGTTCGCTGAAGTTCTGAAGTGAAGGAAATATGTACTTCCTGCACCCAGATAAAAAGTTACCGATGTCCTTTTTTATTTTCGTAACCAATTTTAACCGGTTTAATTTTAACAGACAGACAAAGTTAATTTTGCATTTATAATATCAGTGAGGATGGTAATTATTTGAAATTTTCTGACTGTTTGGAAGACTGTATATAAAGAAAAAAATCAGTTCTATATCTCTAAAATTGATGTTGGTTTTTTAATCAGTATAAATCTTACGCTATTTAATTCTACCAAAGAACAATTATGTGATTCTTCAAGCTTGTACTGATGCCTGGCAACTAAAGTCTAAGTCGATGTTTGTGAATTACTTTATCGTATGTAAGTCTTTACTGCAAAAAGTAATTTAATACAATTAATTACAGGCCTCTAATAAAGTTGGTGGACCGTCTCCTGCTGGTCGGCATGATGCGCGACGAAGATGTGGAGAAGCTACTCATCATGACCAACCCTGAGACATGGGACCCCTCGTTTGACAAAGGTAATTCATTATAATTATAACTTGAATACTTTCTTCCCTATTTGCTGTAGGTAAAAAAACTGTATCGATTGTAAAAACCATATACATATAGAAATAATATTTCCATTGGTAGATGTTGTTCAGATTATTTTCCAAAAACTACTGTTGAATATCCAAGTGTTAGATTTTTAATTGTTTGTTAATTTGACCACATTTAAGGTTTACTGTACTTTATTTTTCCAAATTAACTGTATAGATTTTTTTTTCCGTGAAGATGAGTGAACCAAAGTTTTGTGTGTAGGTAAATATACATGCACAATGTCTTTGTACGACTCGACGACTCGGCCACTACTGCCTCAAAACTAATGCATACAAAGACAATGTGCATGTACAGACGACAGCACATCAAGTTACCGCAATCTGTCAAATTTCTGCAATAAATTTTCAACCGTATCGCAGGTTAATGTTTGATTGGTAAAATTTGTCAGATTCGTATACGTTGACCTGCTGTCGTCTGTACATGAAATAAAACACTTACATAACAATCTAGCTATTTTTTAATATTTTATTTCACTATCTATCTTCTTCAACATCCTCCTGCCCTTATCCCAAAGTATTTAAAGTCGACGCAGCATATTTTCGTTTCCACTATTATATTCTTTCACTATTCTTTTGTTATATTTATCCAGAGGGTAAAGACGAGCACCGCAAAGGTCTACTCCACATGAAAATGGCGGAAGGCGCTAAGCTGCAGATGTGTTACTTACTGCAACATCTCAACGACATACAGCTGCGGCACAGGGTCGAAGCTATCATTGCGTTTGCGCATGACTTCGTCGGTGATCTACAGACTGATCAGCTCAGGTAATTGTTGGAAGAGAGATAAAAAATATATAAAAAGTGTATGTTATACTATCAGCTACGCTATTAGAACCATTTCCCGCAACTGGGTAACGGTAGCCTGTCTTGTCTCTAGCCCTAGACTATTTGAGTTTTCTTTCAAGTCAGGTTCAGTAGTTTTAGCGTTAATGCCCTTAACTGACAGACGGAGTTTCTAACTTTGGCATTTATAATATTAACAGATAATACCGTAGAAAATAAGTCATAATATGTAACAGGTCGATTACTCAAAGTTGCCTGGTTCNTAATGGCATTTTATTAAATGCTAGTAAAACTAAATTAATGTTAATTCATTCACCATATTTACAACCTCATAGTGCGACTCCACCCTTATTTACTCATGATTATACATGTCACCATAATAACTTACTGGACTGTAAATGTAAACCTATTGAAAGAGTTAATTGTGTAACTTACCTTGGCGTGAAAATAGATGATAACTTTTCCTGGTCGCAACATGTAGACTACATTTCCAATAAACTAAGAATATTATTGAGTAAAATGTACCACTTAAGCTTTAAAGTTCCTATTAATATTTTAAGATGTATTTACATGTCATTAGTTGATTCTATTATAAGCTATGCTCTTGACAGCTATGGCTTAACATTCAAAACTAACTTAGATAAATTGGAAGCAATTCAAATTAGATTTTTAAAATTACTTGTTACTAAAAAAACTAAAAGCAGCTGTAAAGGAGACTATAGAAAATTATTTAAAATATGCAAAATTCTACCGATTACTCTCAAACATAAATATCTTTTAATAGTTAATCACCGCTGTATCCAGGAGCATAACCTAACTTATGTCAAGAACAACCACGACACACGATCTATGGCTGCTGGTAGATATAACGTACCCAAAGTCACCAACTATTTTGGTGATAGAACCTTAAAAAAGAGAATACCTTATTTATTGAATAGTCTACCGGCAGACATAAGGAGTGAAACAAATACAAACAGACTTAAACGTAAAATAAAGTTACACTATTTAGAAATATTTTAAGTTTTACAAAATTGTAATGTCGTGTTGTGTCTCATAAAAGTTTATTTAGAAATAATTTAAGTTTTATACATAAGTTACTATATCTATAGAAAATTTTAAGTTCGTATTATTGTATTGTCTAGACTCATTGACCCCACAGTCAAACCATTACAACGGTTTTGTGGGGCTTAGCTTAAATATTTTATTACCTTTGTGCTAATAAATAAATAAATAAATAAATAATAATAAACAAAACAAGTAGGTAAACATATAACCCACACCATTGTCCACGGGTTGTTAAGAGGATAAGCAAGTAATAGACATGTTGAGTAAATTTACGTTAAGAATTTAAGATTTTTGTGATAGAATATTTGTAGCTGAAGTTCTAAATTTTTTACAAGCAAGGAAAAAAATATCTAGATCCAAGAAATGTGTTTATATACCCTTTAGTATATTTGATACAAATGTTGTATGGTTCTTTTGCAGACGTTACACGGAAATCAAGCAGTCGGACTTGCCGAGCGCGGTTGCCGCTAAAAAGACGAGGGAGTTCCGTTGTCCGCCTAGAGAACAGATGAACGCTATACTGAGTAAGTAAATTAATGTTACAAATTTCTCATCATCTGCCTAGCCTTTTCCCAACTATGTTGGGTTCGGCTTCCAGTCTAACCGGATGTAGCTGAGAACCAGTGTTTTACATGGAGCGACTGTTAGTAAAACTGGTTGGTCAGAACTTTCCAGCTTCTGACTGCTCGTAACGAACTGCCAAAGATGTTCAAATGACAGCCGACCCACCAGTTTATCCTTCCGAAACACGGAAGAACTCGTTATAACAAGATGGTCACCCATCCACGGACCGACCGCGCCAAGCATTGCTTAACTTAATGATCGATCGATCCGCGTGACTTTGACTTAGCCACGAGCTCTTCCAATACAATTTTTGAAATTTATAATTATAGCCTGATTGTTTATCTTTAGTATTAAAACTAACTTGGTTATTTAATCCCCAGGTTTCAAGCACTTAGAGGAGGAAGACAAGGAGAACTGTCCGTGCGGCGAGGAGCTGATCGCGCGCATGAACGAGTTCCACGACACCCTCATGGCGCACGTCTCGCTGCACGCGCTGCAGGAGCCTGATGCTGCGGTAACTGTCCAACTAGGCGCTTCCTTAACCTTAGGCTTACTTCCAATCTTCCATCAAGTCTGTCCAGTGGCTTCCAGTAATAGGTTTAGAGTGAGAGTTATATGGAGTGACGGCCTATCTGACATCGTCAACCTAGTTACATGGGTAATATGTATGTACTTCTGAATACATACCAACTACTGCCCAAAGATATACGTCGTGGTTTCATAAAATAAATACAAGACATTCTATTTTTGTGGTTATTTATTAGAAAAAGTACCAATATTTTTTAATGGCTAATCTTAAAGATGCATTTTTTTCTACATTATACTAATATTATAAAGCTATAGAGTTTGTTTGTTTGAACGCGCTAATCTCAGGAACTACTGGTTCGATTCGAAAAATTCTTTCAGTGTTAGATAGCCCCATTTATCGAGGAAGGCTAAAGGCTACTTTTTATCCGAGTGCGCGCAGTATTTCCCACGGGAAAGCGGGTGAAACCGCTGGCAGAAGCGAGTTACATATAAAGTTAGGTTTTCAGTCCATCATCATAGTTGTTGTTTTTTTCACAGGAAAATCAAGAACCAGAAGCAAAACCGGGCGCATTCGGCAAGTTATACAACATTATCAATACGGTAAAGGAATTGGAAGAAGAAGCTAAGGTAAGTTTGCTATTTCAAACGACAATATTATATGTATTCATATGTTTAATTTTATGTTGTTATCTGGACAGAAAATAAGACGAAAAAAAAACAAACTCTAGTTCAGAATTCTTGGGTAAAGTCCGTGTGATTTGTGTTACTAAAATTAAAGGGCCGCATTTAATATTGCGCTTTGTTCTAAATGCCCAAAATGAGAATTTACATACTCTTGGTACTTTTTTGTCGCGACAAAACATCAATAGAACTATTTAAAAAAATTATTAACATGTATTTTTTGCAGGCAATTGAAGAGCCTCCGAAGAAGACGCCTGAGGAGAAGTTCCGTAAGGTCCTCATCCAGACCATCGTGAACTGGGCTGAGGAGTCGCAGATAGAAACACCCAAACTCGTCAGAGAAATGTTCAGGTAATCTACATAATATTACTATCTTCCGCCAGCAGTTTCACCCGCGTTTCTTGAGATTTACTCCGCGCACCCGGTTAAAAATAAGCTTAATAGCCTTCGTGGATAAATGAGCTATCTAATTCTGAAATAATTTTTCAAATTGTAGTAGATTATAGATTATCGCGTTTCTATATTATCGCGTTGTAGATTATCGTCAATTGTAGATTATCGCGTTCAAACGAGCTCTTCAGCTTTACTACTTGTACTAAATGCACACTTTTGCTCGATCTGTTTATATCCAATCGAATTATTGCCATTAAATAGGCATAACATTAAAATATACGATAATTCAATACACTTTAAGAGTCCGACCGTATTTTGGTGCAATTGACTGTTATCATACACAGTCGTTCAAGTTACAAGTCAAGTTACAAGACGGTCTTCCCATCAAAGGTGATAGCTGTCAACTGCACAAAAGAACAAGCAAAAGCACTTCATTTATATATTTTTTCCAGTCTTCTAGTCCGCCAGTACGACGCAGTAGGCGAACTAATCCGCGCTCTAGAGAAGACATACGTCATCAACGCGAAGACCAAGTTAGATGTCGCGGAGATGTGGGTGGGGCTCAGCCAGATCCGAGCCCTCCTGCCAGTGCAGATGAGCCAGGAGGAAGAGGAACTCATGAGGAAGAGGCTCTGGTAAGATCCTGGAACAAGTGTATATTTAAGCCATTTCTTTCATTTCAAGCTTCCAACCAGGTCTAACCAGATGCAGCTGAGTACCAGTGTTTCAATACAGCAACTGCCTTTCTGATCTCCTTCAGCCACGAGCCCCGAAAAATCATTAAAAAATACAAAAATAGTGAACACGGTCCCAGCTACTGGAGTTCAGGACTTTCTGCATCAAGCGCTTGATCCAACTATCTAACGAGAGCCTCCTTAGGTGTAAGGTTTAAGCCATTGGCTGAAACGACTATCGCACAATACATATAATATTGACAACCTCGTAGTTATTTATCTTCTTCAGTGTGCTAATTATTCATTACGCTCTCATTGTTTTTAAAGTTTATATCAATTATTTTCTTCTGATTTCAGGAAACTTGTGAACAACCACACATTCTTCCAGCATCCAGACTTGATCAGGTAATCAATACATTCTTAAGCCCAAGTTCACAAACAACTTAGATATCAATTTTCTTAAAACAACTTCACTGTGAATTTCCACATTTAATTTTCAAAGTAAACAGTTGTTTAAAAAAAAACTTTTTTACAAAAAAAAACCGACTTCACAAAAAAACACTGAAAAGGACAAAATAAAACTTTTCACATGGCTCTAGAAGTCGGTGGCAAAATAAACACAGTTAACAGA